>OZ038506.1:67940153-68255153 GCA_964036315.1 Acanthosepion esculentum
GCATGTACCCACCTACCATGTGGAAATGTGGGTAGGCACACACAAGCGTGCGCGCGCGCATAAAAAATAAAACTTATCCCTGTCTGGTGTCTAACATTTGTTCTGAGACATAAGGTGCCAACTCGAGCAGGCTAATAATAATTACTGCTCCTTTTTACATAGATTCTTTCTGCTTTCCTCTTGCTATTACTGCCGTTTCATATATAGATACGCTAGTAGTAGAACGTCTGCTACAGTTGTGCCAAATCGTATAGCCTGTACTACAGCCGTTCTTCGACATTGATTTGGCAGAATTACTATCGACAACACGCACGCGCAAATCCATGTACAGATCATCTCCAACAACTGTAGCAGCTACACAAGAATTGTCAGATTATAGAATGACGTCATGAGACCTGATGACGCAACCAACAGTTGCTCCAGAGGTGGGTATCTGGAGCAGTCATCCCTCCCTATATACTTCTATTTCGACGGATAATTGTTTATTAGCCGATGGTTGGTTGTCATTGCCTTAACTCCCATTCACGCATAATCATCGGTAATTATTGTGTTGTGACTTATCAATATCCTCTCGAGATGACTGCTCTGGCCGTAGTGAGGCCGCGCACAGCAGCTGACTGTACTTCACCGGACACCAGGGTGGACGCAAGCACAGGACACTTCAAGAGGCGACGGCGGCGATAAGGAAAACTCGTTCGGTTGGGGACTGCAAAAGGCTCATTTTACAAATATAATTTGATTTAAAAATGTATATATATATACAAACAAAACTTAAATTTGGTGCAATAAAACTACTAAACACAAAAAAGAGTATAAATTGCGCACATAATACAAAAGACCCAAGGATAGACGCACGTATACAGACACGCGCAGCACATGCATAATCGATTGCCGTATACATGCACATAAAATATCTGTAGATACACACACACACACACACACACACACACAACTATATATAAGTATATATTATA
The DNA here is from genome assembly GCA_964036315.1 of Acanthosepion esculentum. Taxonomy (NCBI): domain Eukaryota; kingdom Metazoa; phylum Mollusca; class Cephalopoda; order Sepiida; family Sepiidae; genus Acanthosepion; species Acanthosepion esculentum. Next base: position 67,941,128 of record OZ038506.1, read on the forward strand.
TATATAAGTATATACATATATATATAAGTATATATATATATATATATATATATATATATATATATATATATATATATATAAGTATATATATATATAAGTATATATATATATATATATATATATATATATATATATATATATATATATATATATATATATATAAGTATATATATATATAAGCACGATGAAAGTACTGTAAAAGAAAAAAACGATGACGAGGTGTTTAACGGATTTATTTACTCATTTTCCAATCAAAGAACATGACTGTCCTAAACGAAATCAGAAGACCAGCGTGTCTTTATGGTAAGTACTTAAAACCTTAGCTTTACAAAACTAGTTTCAAATAAGTGTAGGCGCAGGCAGAGATCAACATAAATGATTTCTTCTTCTTCATGAATTTCTTGTTGAAAAAATGTTTATATATGTATTCGAAGCTAAATTTAGATCAATCAATTTATATATTTTATTCAATTTATTGTTATTTTTGCCCAACCGTAAAGAAAAATGTTTTGTTTTTGTTTTTTTTTCTTTTTTTGTATCTGTCATGTTATTTTGTTTACAAGTTCCTATGTGTCATTACTCGCATGTAGGCACGAGTATGTGTATCCCTGAATGACTTTAAAACATTTGTCTTTTTCATTATGTATCAATAATCGATACATTACGCATCAATGTCTTTTGTAGTGTGCGTCTGTGTTGCACAAACTTTTGTTTGATTGGATGAACGAGCGTGTTGTCTTGTGTTGTGTGTGTGCGAGTGCTTGTGCATGTATATGTACTTGTCAAGTAGATTCTATGTGCTGGATTAAGTTATTAATCTATTTACTTTTCATGTGGATATGTACATACAGTATGAAAGTATGCTTACATATGTATACTTGTCTGTTTTCCGCTCATCATTATCGATATATATCAATTCTTGTTTGCATATCTATAACGATACCTGTATGTGGATATCAATACATTCTCTCATATCTATTCTTTTATATTCTTTTATAATACAAATATGATAAAATAGTAATAATTCAAATGGAGGGGCGAATTAGAGAAAATGGAGTGTGTCTATTTAGGATCAACTATAGATTGGCCAAGTCTTGTTTCATAGAATTAGCAAAAAGTTTCTGCTTAGCGTCTTCTTCACCTGTACCATACACAAAAACATTGAATGATTACATTTTAAATCTTTTTTGCCTTAGAGGATAAAATAATTGAATGGTCGATTCTGTTTCTATTTTTTCGCTGTGATTGGCATAGATCTGCATTTTGTGTTAAATCAGTTAAATTATGAAATGATCGATTTGTCAATGTCAGTATGAAATAGTAATAGTAAAACATCTTTGACGGATGTAAGTGACCTTCGACAGCTATTACATAATACTTCTTCATACTGGCCATTAAAATTAATCACATGTCTTCTTGGAACAAGTATTTTTTAATACTCAGAACGTCCAGATATACTTTGATACCATAAAGACCACTCCTTTCTTATCGGATGAGTGGAAGGAAACTCTTTAAGTGACAAAACTTAAGATAAATCTTTGATGTGTTTGCTTCAATTCACTCAGTAAATCAGATTCGTCAAGTATTATAGATTTGTCTGCAAGCATTCACAGAATTCGCATTGTGAAAGGTAGATGATACCTTTTCATGAGCCTATAATCCCTCTAAGTGACATGTCCCGTACGGACATGGGCGTTCATGGCTATCCATAACTTTTGTAGCTCTATTTCAACTTTAGAACTCATTTTTGTCTTTGTGGTGATTGTTTTGCCATTCATTTACTCAAAGTTGTCAAGCCGATTGTCCGCTTTTTCTCCCTGCTTTTCTTCTCTTCAGTATTCCCTGTGAGTCCTAAGTTCTCCAAGTCCTCTGTCTTTACTATGTATCCTAAAAATGTCATCTGTCTCTTTTTGATTGTTAGCAGTAGTTCCTTTGTAGTTCCAAGTTCTTCATTTGGTATTCTCAACATTCCTCGGTAGAACCACATCTCTGTTGCTTCAAATTGTTTTCCCATCTGTAAGGGAATTTTCTAGAATTCAGTGCCATATAGGAAATTAGACATTACCCTAAGCAGTTCAAGACACTTCTTTCTTTTAAAGGAAATTTTATGATCTCTTAACACCTTGCTCATTTCCTGAAAAGCATCTATCGCTCTTCCCATGCGCCTACCGAATTCTGTGTCGTTTTTCGTCGTCCGTCACAATGCTACTTAGAGAATTTTCGAACCTACTTGATTTTGATTATCCCAATACGTAACTTACACCTTGGGTTTTCCATTTTGCTGATAATACTGCATTGCTACTCGTTAAAATTAATAGTTAGTCCATTCTTCTTGTTTTCGTCGATTTTAAATCAATACAAGCATATAAGAAAATGTTTTTGCTTGTTGGGCATTCACTTAAATTCAATATATATCTCTTGTCCTAAATAGATTTGCACATTAAGTAATTTTAATCTGATTTTTATCATACTGAATAAATGAAAAATAAAAATCAGAGAAAAGAAGTGTTTCTATCAACAAAGCACAATAGGCAATAAGATTTTGGTATCGATTTCAAAGCAGAAAGAAGAAATAGCTTGACTCCTGAAAATAATCACTTTGCAAGAGGCAACGTTTTGACACTGAATAAGTTCTTTATAATTTTGCCTGGTATAATATTTTTGAATTTAGATTTTTGCATTTTCCCTAATCTACTACTTATTAATTATTAGATTTGAAATGAAAGTAAAAATTCTCTGTGCTTCTGTCTGAAAAAAATCAATAAATAAAAATAATTGATAAATTTAAAGAGATAGTCATAACATTTTTATAGCACTGAAATCTTTCATTTAATAAATGTTCCAACACATGAGTCAATATTATATTAATGAGTTCGCTACCTTTTTCAAAATATAAATACGATGTCAAATTTATCTCCAGAAATACCCGATTGTCGTCAAAAGATAGTAACTGCTAACATAATTATTAATTCCTTTAATTATCTATAAATAGTTCTGATATTACTGACGATATTTTACCCCTATAACCAATTAAATCATTTTGATTCCACAACAATAACTACAGTGCCATAAATATATATAAAAATGATAACGTATAGCCAAAAATTATCTAAAGTTTATATAAATTTAATAAAAATGTGAAATTCACTGAACTTCGGTGTCAGAAATAGTGAAGGAAGGTAGGAGAAAGATGTAACAACTGCAGCAAACTGCAAGCAATAGATACACGAATATGGACATAAAGGAATAGATGCACGAATATGGACATAATGCAATAGGCACATGAATATGGACATAAAGCAATAGATACACGAATATGGCCATTAAAATAATTGAAAAGTAACCGATAAAGATGCTAAGAGACTGAAAAACTAAAAGTTATATTTATTTAGGTAGGTCTTCATTTTTTAGCAGTATACGAATAAATTTGTATATGACATACAAATTTATGTTTATCGAATTTTATCAGAACGTGAATAGTGTTAAACAGTCTCAGTCCAGGTTCTTAGACTTACCTCGATATAGTCTACACTCAGTCATCCACGAAGTGCCGTATATGGCTAAATGATTGTTTGTTTGTTCTTTTGTTTTGTGTGTGTGTGCGCGCACGCGCGCGCGTGTGTGTGTGTGTGTGTGTGTGTACGTGACTTTGACCATGCAATAGTTGGCGTCTTCTCTTGTGTTCATTTACCATTTTTAATGCAGTATTACAAATAATGTTCATAGCCAATATATTTACATTTTATTTTAATTTGAAAAACTTGTTATTATTTCAAATGTTGGATACTTGTATCTGAAATAACATTTGAATAAAAATGTCGGATGAAAAATAAATCCATTAATAATTCTTTAGAAATAACTTGTTATGGTACAAAAAAACTTAGTCTGAGACAGAATTCTCTTTATTCCTCGCCGTTGCCATCACTGATTATCTCCTCGCCTGTTTTGGTCACTATAGTAACGAATGACGAGGTGTCACGTGAGAGCAATTTCCCAATTTGTCGTATCAGCAGGAGCAGCAAGTGACAAGAGAACGAAATTTACCGAAGATATTGAATGTGCAAAAAATAGATTACTTCCTTTTTTGGCCTTTTTCTTTAAATCAGTTTAATTTTATGTTTATCTTTCTTGTCTCGTTGGCGGATGCAAGCATTTAGGTAGCGATATGGTCAGCCACTAACGTTACAGAAATACACAATTGTGGCGAAGAGGATAATGACGAGTAATTACTAAAATTAGTGTGCCTTCTTAGATCCGTTTTTATTCCATCTTTTCTTGCGCCCACTTTCACATGAAATTTGAAAGTATTTTTATAACAAAGCATTTTGTATAATTTTATTGTATTCATTCTGAAATACTTTTATTAATTCTCAAAAATGATCACTTGAGGCTGTGCTAAGAAAGAAGTAATAATACATAATCTATTCAAAGATGTAAAACGAAATCACAAATTTATATAAGAAAGTAAATATTTTATTAATAAGTGCTGTAAGTATCGATCTTAATTAAAATTTGTTTTTTCTCACAGTGCCATACTTTAATTTTAATAGCCCTCCTGGTAATTATCTTCACTTCAAACATTTACGTTAAATGGAGTTTCTATACATCCTCTTTTAGACTGAAAATGTTTTTCCCTGTCAACTTTTAAGTGCATCAAGATGACTTTTATATTTTTCCAAATTACTAATTTCAAATGTCAATATTCTTTTCCTTCCCATTTTCATTAAAACTTCCTCGTTACTCACATGCAAAAGTTCATAGTATTCTCAGTATCCTTCTATAAAACCACATCGGTTGCCTCATGTCGCCTCTTCTTCTTCTTCTATGAGGAGATTGTCCAGCATTCATTGTCATATAGGAGGATTGATATTACATAGCAATTCCACACACTTTTTTTTGTTTCTCACGAAATTCCTCTGTTCCTTAATACTTTGTTTAGCTTTTGGAAAACTTCTTTCGCTCTCCCCATGCATCTCCGGATTTTTGTGTCACATTTTTCATCTTTTTGTATAGCGCTTCGAGTTAAATTTCTCTTTACTTGATTCTGACATTTTGTTCGTAGTTCGCATGTGTTGTTCCTCTTGCTATAATCATACATTACGTCTTCTTATGATTGACGGTTAGTCCTTTTTTTTCCAACTTTCCTTCCTGTAGTTTTCTTTTTGTCATAAAAAATGGCGTCATCTACGCATCTTATGTTGTTAAGATAGTGACCACCAATAATAAATCCTTGTAGAACTCTTAATTCTTTTATGATTGGCTCGCTGTAAAAGTTAAATAAATCCAGCGAGATACGCACTCTTGTTTTACGCCCCTTTCTGTTTTTATGTATTTACTGAATTCACTTTCTACCCATATGCAGGTTGTTTGTTCCCGGTATATATTCTCGATTATTTTAATATCTTTTAATGTTAGCTATCTTCATTTAACTTTGTGAAATAAGAAAAATCATTCTTGTTCTTAATTTATGATATTTAAGTTTTGGCATAAAACGAAAACTGCAGTAGTGTCATAAATTCACAAAACGTATCAAGCATTGGTCTTTTGAAAACCAACAAATTTTTGCGTGAAAAATCAATTAAACAAAGTTGTCTAAATATTCAACCATTAGTTTGAATCAGATTTGATTTTGTTAATTATATTTACCACACGTGTTAAAGATAAATGAAAACTTGGACTTGTTTGCTTTGTAACAAGATGTTGTCTATGAATCATACAATGAACACATAAAATGTAGTGAACTTCTTTCTTTAAATGGTATGGTAATATCTGGTGACCCATCCATTGAACAAGCAACAATGTTTTTCAGAGGTATATTATGCTTTTCACAGTATAATATAACCATTGAAAGAAATAGATGCGCCATCTTTTATCAGTGATAAGAGTACCGGCAAAAGACATTTCTTCTTGTGGTCAGTCAGTTATGGGCCATGCGTGATACATGCTTAGGCGATCATGTAACTTTCGATACATGACTGACGAGGCAGATTTTTCCCGTCAGTAGGTTGCCATTTCTTTCTGCAGTAGACCAGTTGCCATCCAAGGCTATAGAACCCGGTTTGCTATTTATCCATAGCTAAGGGAAGAAGGAGAGGATTCAAACCTTTCCCAAGGGTATTAGCACGTAAGTGAATGTAATGGATTCGACTGGAATTCGAACTCGGCTCCGAATTCCCAGTCCGAGCCGTTATCCATTACTCCACCTTCTTGTGGTACATTGCTGTTATCCACAATTTTTGACTCGTCTACTTGCAACAAAAATAATCTTTCAAGTAAAGATCAGTTGCTTTTCAATATCAATACCTATTTTATCAATCAGCCATTTAACCGTTTTATTACTTACCGGCTACATTCCTGGTAATATAAATTATTCGAAATATGGTTTTAATGACTTTTCTCCTCCATTTTTAGCAGTAAGCTCTGATGTTTGATAACTTGATATGAGTTCATCTTTGTTTTTACCTGTGTAATTGTCAGGTAGTTATTGTTATTCTATTTCGCATTCCTCGTGACGTTCTTTAAAATATTCTACGGGTTTATCATTGTTGTTTGTACGTTTTCTTCTGTACCGTGATGTTGCTGCAAACAATATGACTCCACCTTGATTTTGAACTTCAGTTGATGGCTGAAGAAAGCAGCCAAATGACAGGAAGAACGATGCAGTGTTCCGTGGACTTCATTCATCCTCGTCGTCCATACCCCCACACTTAGCAAGCACAGAAGGACATAGCGCTTTCTCCTGTCCGACAATGAGCTCATATTGCTACAAATGTTGCTAGCTTCCAGGACAAAGAATTGTTCGCGCAGGATGCTAACTGTGTAGCCTTCAATAAGTTCACACAACGGATATACGACAGGGCAGTGCTCTATTTCACCGCAACGCACTCTAATGAAATGGACAGGCCACGAAAGGCCTTTTGCCGAGTCAGAGCGCATTCTAAATCATCAGCTGTGAGAGTGATACCTCATTATTAGTGAGGCATTTCAACCTTGGCACCCAAGGCTATTTGGAACGAAATTCTTCATTGTCAGACCGTGCCCCTCGATTAAATTGTCGTGAACGCCCCCCGATATAATACCTCTCTATACAACGGTCGGATCTCAGTGAGGCCAGACTGTATCCGAGAAAAAGTTCGGAAGTCGGAATTCGTGATAAAAGGAAAGGGAACAGAGCTTTCTCTAGTTCAGTTAGTTCAATGGACAAGGGAAGCAGTACTGAAAAATGATAAAGGAAGAGGACTAGATATATGTCACGCGTACCTCAGCCCTCCCCTCCAAGGATAGACTCCTTCATAGCCACAGATCAGCAGCTTAGAACTTTTCCAGAACTTTCAACCAGTTCTTCTCCAACTGGAGATCGGTACCGAACCAGACGTCCTGGAGAGGCCCGGGAGATGAAAATCTTTCTACAAACACAACCACAAGTCAACAGATATATCTGGGTTAATTTTGGTCCCTGTTATAGTCTCATATATCCGGATTTCTTTACTGACTTTGTTGATCTTCGTTCCAAGCGTGGAGACGTCGTCGGTGTACTTGACCGAGATAATAAAACCAGGTAACGAAAACCTGCCAAGGACCGGATTCACTCTCAACCTGCACGCAGTTCTGCGCCCATATTCATTGCCGCGACAAACATTCTATTTAACCTAGCCCTGACTACTTGAGCTTGATCCTTATTGTTGAACAAGCGTTGTGCAACCGAAACGAACATACTAGGAGTCAGGCCACCGATATAGCCTGTCCTATAGACCCTTTGTCCATTTCATTTTTATCGCCACGCCTTGAGACAACGCCCCGGTTTATAATGGCTAGTCGGGGAGGAGATATTTTGAAGGAACAATTTGCATCCTCCAACATGGCCCAGATTTGTCGCGTGCCAGGACCAATGCGAATTATTGTCTGAGCTTAGAGGAAGTTTATAGGGTCCTCCACACTTTCCCTGCTAGCATTTTCGAGTTTTTGAGGACCCTTAGGTCTTTTTGGCGTTGTGGCTATAGACCCGACAGCATCAGTGCAGGTAGAGATCATTTTTCCTCCATGTAAATCGCTCTATACGTGGTTCGAACATTAGACGAATACAGTGCCTGAAGTAGCAAAAACAAAAGTTAGATAAATAAAAGTACAATAATAGTCAAATACTGGTCGCAGAAAAAAATCAGTGGAATTGATTGCAAAAAAAACTTCCAAAATTTATAAACAAATCCTATAGATGCATGCTGTGATTTCCTCCGAGCCAATGAAAGGGAAAATTCAATGTTTTCTTTCTTGCCTTGAAGACCACTTGACTGTATGTCTTTTGTTTGTGAACTTTGTTACGATCGTATAGCTGCCTTGCGGTGCATTATATTGTCTTGTCTCGTATGATTTTACCCTGTTCTTCCTCTTATTATTATTGAGAATTTTAGGTTTAATCTGTTTCCGCTACAGATATTTTGATGTACAAAGTGAGGGAGCTCTGCCAAGTTTCATCGAGAGTATATCGTAGAATGAATTTAGCTTTTCTCTTAGTAGCTTCTAAAGAAGAATAGCAAACAATAAGTGATAACTGCATAAAAACGCCTTTATAAAGAACGAGATATTTTTCAAGGTAGTAAGAAAAATGTTAAAAACTTGATAAACATTTAATTGATACATTTGGGGAAAATAGTATGTGTATAGACTGCTTTTGACGAATGACAAAAATTTATCCTGGTTCGGAGATCTTGTGACTGTCGACAAAACTGTTTTGCCTTTTTTTTTTATTTTACAAAAGTGATTTTTGTTTATTTACAGTCACGAGATGAGAGTTCACTTAGAATGCTATACCTCCTTAATCAAGGGCTATAATGTCTTCCGGTCGGATATCTTTTGACTTTATTCAATCGTTCTTAACAAATCGGGTAATAAGTCTTGTTAAACTGACACGCTTCTAGATAATTTCACATTAATGCAGCTGTCCTCTTGGACCTACATTGTTTCATAGCTTCATCAATGACCTTCCCGGTGTAATCAGTTCCCAATTAGTTATTTATGCTGAAGCCACAACTATTTAATCCTGTCTTAATACCATGACCAATTGTAAAACTAGTAGTTGCTCTCGAAAAGGACCTACCAGTTAATTGTGTCAAGTAAATTTTAACTCATCCAAAACGAAACTTATCTTTTAATCCTCATAGAGAACTATTTTTGGTCTCTATCATCATTCTTCGTTTCACGTTTTGAAAGAGAAGCGATTATATTGCATCACTTGCTAGGTCTCTTAAGTCACACGAAAACTTTCCACTTTGTCATAGTTTTCCTTAACATTGTTCTTTATATATATATATATATATATATATATATATATATATATATTCGTTTTGACATATATATATATATATATATATATATATATATATATATATATATATATATATATTTGTGTATTTAGGCAGCAATCCTTATTAATGCACATTTCATTAAAAACGACTGACAAGGTGCTTTTATTTAGTTTTTTATATAATTTCTCGTGAGATCTAATAATGTTTTTCTTTTCAGATGATAAATAACTGTCCGAATGTTCTTTTTATCCGAGCGCTTTCGGCTATACATTTAGCCATTTTCAAGGATTATATTTCAACTGTTAGAATTAGAAATAGTTTGTTATATGTATGTTTTATAAAATGTTTCATTTTTTTTGTTTCAAAACACGGTCAAGGTATTATGTCCATGTTCAAAGTTAATATTATTAAGTGTTGGTTTGTTTGTTTTTATTAATAAGGCTTCCATTATTTTTAGCCTTTTTTTGCATTATGGATGATGCTATTATATTAGTGTTGTCGACAAGTATGTTCCGAATAGTGTCCAGTAGGTCTCCATGAATATTTAAATGAGATCTAATTGAGCTATTGACAGAAAGTTGTAGAGTTAGTCTGCGTGTTAAACAATTTGTAGTGTGGCCTATATAATTATTTACGAAAGTTGATTCTTGAAGAATACAATTCCTTAATGGACATTTGAATTCGTAAATAATATTTGCTCTATTTAAATACACACACACACACACACACACACACACACACACACACACACACACACACACACACACACACACACACAATTTGAATTTTATAACCGTTAATGCTGTTTGGTTTACTATAAAAATTAATTCTAAATTGAAAACCCCTGCGAGTATTTTAATAATGTGATTTCTTTTTGAAATTTGTAATCTGGACTGCTTAATTGGTGGTAATATATGAGAAAAACACAAATCGATAAAGGAAAATCTCAAAAGTAATATTTTGTCGGTGTCCCTGAAAATGGATTTTAAGAACAAAGAAAACACTTTAGACGAGCAATGTTTAAATGATATCAAGTGCCTCCTTTTCTAAAATTTTGACAATATGTTCGCACTCAAAAATAGCATTTTTAGATTCTTCAAACTTTTTAATGAAAACACCTCTTTTTTTCTTGTTTTTTTTTTTTTTTTGAAACAATATTCTTTCAAAAGGTATTTCACTCTGGAATTAGTTTGTTTTGTGTGTGCGTGTTTTGTTTTTTTTTTAACTTGATGTCCTTTAATAAATATACAATGATATTTGGAAAATGTTATCTCCAACTATCCTTATAATAATTTTAAAAATATTACACGGCTTTTGATTAGATATTATTATCTACGGGTGGGCATATTCATAATTATTTTCCGTTACAGTTGTCATTATTCATGCATAAGGACATCTATCATACATGGAATTTAAATAATGGCAATGTGCCGTTTAAGAAACAAATATTAGATTTTAATAATAATTATAAAATGCTTTATTTTACAGATGAAGAAAATAAACACTAAACAATTTAAAAAATATTATCCAAGAGTAGATTATTTAAATACGGATTTTTTTAGATTAAATTAATATAGTGCATTGCTTTCTTATATATCTGTATGCAAACCATTGAAATATTTTTCACTTGTCTTCCATGTAAAACTATTTTTTGATTGCTCCAATATTTCACTTGTGTATAAACTATAAGATTTTTTTAATTTTGAAAATTGTTTGCTTCCTAAATTGTTTTCTTTTCGCAGTAAAAATTTATTTCCTTAAATATAATATTCACCAAAAATATTGAGACTAAAAAAAATAGTAAATTTATTTGAGTTTTTCTTAAATTCTTTATAATCAGCATTTCATGTGACAAAATTTGTTCCAGAATTAACTTCTTAAAAGTAACGATTGTTTTATTTTTAAAATAATCTTGATAATCAACGATAAAATAATTACAGAAAAATGATTAGTTTACGAAAAATAAAATATTGATTTTTATTACGGACCACCATATTTACAAATGGAAGTCATAAAGTCTAAAGCTGTCAACACGAATTTGTGTCCTTATTCGTAGCCGTTTAATTTAATAAATAAGTGTTGTTTTTCTTTGCAAGACGCAAATTTCGACTCTTATTTTTATCGCGAAAGTTAAAAAAACGCAAGAACACACTTTTAAAATGTTTTAATTAATATATTATTTTATCCATTTTTTAAGGTTTTCATTGGAGATACCTACAATTTAGTTGGCTGTGCATCCTTCATCCATATAGGTATATAGACATGATTAAGGCCGGTTATATTTGCTAGTTTACAATAAAAAATAAATCTTCGACTTTTTAAAAAGAAAACTACAATTTTTTTCGAAAAGCTTAGAAATAAAGGCAACAACACAAGAAGACTGACTTAATCAAAAATGTTGGGTGAGTTGAATTGGTAGTTGATTGATTCGATCTACTGGGAAATTATTCTCAGCGGGAGACTTAGTAAAGTACATCTCAATTGCCGTGTCAGGATTACATCCAGATAAAAGGGGGATATTCCAGAATATCAGTCCCTCGTGCAAAACAATACAGAGAAAAATAGCTGACATTGCTGCAAACTTGATAGAACAATTAAAGCGAATGGCGAAAGAACATTGCTTTTATACATGAGTAATGGATGAAAGCATTGACTGTTAAGATAATGTTCAGCTTTTTTTTATTCGAGGAGTGGATAAACATTTTAACATGTGCGAAGGACTTGCTGGCATGGGTTTTTTGACTGATCGCCCAACTGGACAGGATATTTTTAATGAGATAAGAAAAAGTATTAAATTTAAATTGGAAAATGATTTCACATAGTCTCTTCTTGTATTGTTGATGATCCTACTATGTGTGCGAAAATATTGGAGGTGTTTTTCTTCTACAAGATTTTCTGCCACTGCACCAAATATCAGCAGGTTTTGTGCGGAAACGTTATGAAATTCAATCATGTTGTCTGCAGTCTGTTGTGATTTTCATTGTAAACTACTTTCGTTCTTGGCAGCTTAAACATTGACAAATTAAAGCTTTTCTTGAAGGGACTCAATACAGTAATTTAGTGTATCATACAGAACCAAGATTGTTAACGGGGGTGCTACAACGTTTTGTAGCCCTGAAAGAGGAAATATCTCAGTTTCTAGAAAATGAAGCAGGAAAATTTGAGGAGCTTGAAAATGAAGTCTAGATTTATGAATATCTTCTTCATTTGTGATTGCAAATCATTTGAATGATGTTCATTATTCAGCTTCGGTATACAAAAAACAAAAGAAGAAAAAAAATAATCTAATTTTTTACCCAGCAGCAGGAGTAAAAACTTTCAAAATGAAATGAAAACATTTTAAAAGTCAGCTGGCGAAATATGAACTTTTCTAACCGCATGCAGCATATTCCCAAAATCAAACATTTGAATTGGGAAGAATATATGCCGAACAAATTGTAATTCTACCAGAATTTGACAGGACTATTTTTTCAAAAGAAGACATACAGTTCAACTAGTTATGGGTACTTTATCTTTTTTACCTTTACCTTTGTTTTTTACCTTTTTTACCTCTTTTTTTTTCTTTACCTTTTTCTACAAAATTCCAATATAAACCGGGCCAATATATACAGGAATTTGACGACACTATTTATTCAATATAATTATAATGGTAGGGCACTCGGTGTGAATCGAAATTACTAAATTAGTGAATAAGCTAACAAGGTTAATTCGATAATCATTACTTTGTGCCTGACACCCACAGATAACAACATTATAATCAATAATAAATCGATATTTGAAACTTTCAATATTGTAAACAATACCAATTGAAACTACCAAATGAAGCAACCTTACAATGTCGTTTAACAATTTCTTAGTCTTTAACTGATATTCATTAAAAATTTTAAGGTACAATACAGTTAATAATTTTATAATAGAACAATCCATCTTTCTATCAATTTCAAAATCCATATTGATGTAGATTTTTGCAAATTCTACGTGAAAATGTCAACCTATTATTTTCGTCTTTTTGCACAAACATTAATTAAATGAATTATTAGACATATGAAATATGAAACCTGGTAAATATATAAAAATCAATCTGAAAACAAATTACAATGGAAAGTATTTAAAAGAACAAGGTTGTTATGCGTCGTTTATTATTATTATTTCTATCTACTTATGAAGTCTGCATACATTTATAGCTAAATCAAGTGCAATGGCGATTCTCTACTTTTTGAATTGAAACATTTTTAGTTGCCATCTTTGGTTGGATTATTCTGTTAAACATTGCTAAATGTTTAGAAACATTTGTGCTTGTCAACCGAAAAGTTAACCTACTTTATTACCTACAACGTGTTAAATTTGAAAATACTTCCAAGAATTGTTATTGGCTATAACAAGAGTTGCATGTTTAGATATGCACATTGTATTTAGGTATGTAAATATTACAAATATATTTAATGTGCAAAATATTACCTATGAAATATTTTGTAATTTAAACACATACACAGATATACTAAGCTAAGGAATAATTGCTGAACTTCTTTAAACGCCCAAGAGACGCCCAACATTAGAAACGCCCAAATATTTAAACGCCCAACATTAGAAAGGTCCAAATATTTAAGTTTAATCTACTAAAATAGTTTTCATGATTTTCAATAGCTATTCATTATCATTGACAGCGACCGTTTGTAAGATTATTTGCTTTTTGTTATTTTTAATCAAATTAACATTTTTGACCGACAAGCTTTCTGACTGAAACATAAAGTGCATTTTTAGATTTATTCCTACTGCCGTCCAAATGTGTACAAATACATTCCTGTCGATGTAAATTATAATTCCTTGAGTTGAAACTTAATTTCTATTATATGCTGTTAACCTTCTATGTCTGACTTTTAACGATTAACAAAAATCGGTGGAGTACAGAAATCGGTTGGGTAGTTAAAATTATATTTAATAAAATGCAAATGTTTAAACTGTGTGCTTTTAATCAGTAAAGAAGCAAAAAAGTCACGTTTATTTCGCAAACATAGCTTCCGTGTGCAATACATATGTAGCAAAATTACAATTTTTATCTTACTATAGGCTAAGTGTATATGTATATTTTTGCTGTACCCTTTAATACTGCCAGTACTGATTGTTGTCTTTGTTTAGTGTGTGTGTGTGTGTGTGTGTGTGTGTGTGTGTGCGTGCGTGCGTGCGTGCGTGCGTGCGTGTGTGTGTGTGTGTGTGTGTGTGTGTGTGTGTGTGTGTGTGTGTGTGTGTGTGTGACAGAATTTACTCCGTAATAGGAATTCTCTTTATATAAAATTTTTTAATGAGTTGCTCACAGTATTTCCTTTTGAACCATTTTTCATTTCTAAATCCATCGTTTTTAGTTACGATCTTGAAGTATATCTTTCTAATTAGATTTTACATTATTAATTTTCACTTGTATGTACTTTCATTTGAATGTTTTACTTGTTTTTGTATCATAGCATTACACAGCTCGTCAATCGATGACAGTGAATACACCACGGAGTGTAAAAAAGGATAAGCTCTCGGTGAAATTAGAACTCGAGTCCGTTTTGTTTGTTCCAGAGAAGCCTGATAAACGCATAGCTGTTCTTACCATTAGGCGGTGAGTACTCAATAGCTTTCCAGAACAAATTTCATTTACCACTCTAATTCACTACCTCTCTCGGTGCCATATTTGTCTTGGTTTTGATACAGTATTGTCTTTTACGAGTCATTGGCAACCCTTATTATCATTATTATTATTATTATTATTTGCTTTCTTCTTGATTACCCTTTCCTTGAAATTTGCCTCGAAGGAAAATGACCTATAATAAATAAATTAAACTTTCATATTTTCTCCTAAATTAAAACACTGTTACTTCTTTTAAGAGTCTGGATCTGTATCCTTGACATATTAAATTACTTAATCTTCTCTAATAAATGTCATTTCATCCACTGAAAAAGTAAAAAAAAACAAAAAAACTAACATACTAAACAACAAAACTGTTGTTATTTACTAAGCTTAGATTAGCTTTGACAAGTGAAAAGCCTCTTAAAGCAATTGCTTTTATGCAATTACATGGCCACATATCCGTTGACACAGTTTCAATAATACAAAATAAATCATCCTGTTTCTTCACATAAATTCGTTCTTGTAATAGTGATTTAGGTTCATTAATATAGCATAGGATTTCGCTACATAAATCCTGATTTGCAGCAGTAAATTCATAAGTTGCTCTTGAAGAAAGAAAGTTGGCTTAAAAAACTAAAGAAACAACGTCCTTAAGATGATCAACCATATATAAGTAATATCTATGATAAACCTAAATATATCACCAAATGTTTACCTGATGACTGTTTACACATAAGCATGTTGATAGTACGATTATTCTTCAAAACCAAGGATGCTCATAGAATTTGAACTTTTCAAATATTAAAGGAGAATGTTCTACGTTTAAATACATGTTTCCATTTGCCTGGGTTTCTATTAATTTAAGCGTAGCTTATTAAATTGTACATCTTATGTACAAGAGGGTGCTTAAAAATTATCGGTCCGAAGAAGAAGCCCTTCCACAAAGCCATCAATTTGCTCAGATTTTAGGCAGCGGATCTGAGAGAAAAAATTTAAGCAGACCCTCGTAATTGTGGTATTTTAAAATATTATTCTATCTGTTGAAAAACACCTACACACATCGAGAGAATTTTATTCTTACAGTATTTAAGTAGTACATTGTGAAACCATCCTTTTAACGCCATTAGGAATTGTTCAGTACTGAGACAGGGATAGCCTCATTTAAGGGATTTGAATGCAGTGTCACGTTTACCTTCGTTTTATAGCGACAACAGAGACCCGCAAAATTATTTACATATATTGTTTCATGTTGCAACAGAGAAAAGAACTTAGTACTTTCATTATCTCATTCTTTACTCCATGACAAACTTTACAGTACTGATTTTCTCTTTGCACACCTCCTTTTCCTCTTACGTTCTAAATCACTTTGTATGTTTCCCTCTAATTGTCTCTCTTTAATAAGCCAAGTGATTGCCTCCTGCTTCCTCCTCCACAATTTTCTCTCTATTTGCTTTTTGCTCTACATCACTAATCCAGCGAAATAAATTATTCAAAGTTTTTCATTCATTTCTCACCTATTTTCTCGTCATTTTATCGATCTTTATATTTGCAGATCCTTCCAGTTGTCGCTGGATCCACGAGAAGCCAGTATAGAACATTACGGTGTTTTCAAGGTAAATTTCTAAATGCATTTTAATTGTTGAAATACCTGCCGCCAATAAGTAAATGAAATGTACTTGTTTAACTCTTAAAAATTTATTAATTTTATTTATTTCTATTTTAAGATGGTTTCCTTCACTTTTCAAAAAACAAAAATGCTAAAACAAATTTTACTAAAAATATCAACTACTTAAATTGTTATCTATAAGAAAGAAAAATGTGTTCAGTGAGAATAAAATTTTATGAATATTTCAAGTAAAATTTCAGATTGAAGGAAACTCATTTGTCCAGTTTCGTACTTCACTTTCTCCCTTCCCAAATATTTTTTTAATTAAGACGCATTTTCTAACTTTTTAGTGGGTGAAATTCTTCATGTTCAACATATTCTCATATTTTCTAAACTTCTTTTAAAATGAGAAACATGGTCAGATAAATTTAAAAGCAAAATATTTATCAAGAGAAAAAGTAATTTGTTTACCAAAATTAATTGACATCAAAACAATTTTTTGGATTTCATTCAAAATTTAAAAATTTATACTAAAAATCTTATCTTTTGTGCATGGTCTTTTTTCCAATACTCGATTATTTTTCACATATATTTTGTAAAAACACTTGAGATATTATTGAATACTTTTTATTTCATACTTTGATGACGAAATAATTAATATTGTCACTAAATATTTTTCTAAAAATTTTTAGGAAATTTTGTAAGAAAAACTTCAATTTAATTAAAGTTTTCTGTTGTTGAATCCCGTTTGGAATTTCGGATCAGTTAAATAACTAATCAGGAATATTTGGTGGAAGCACTCAGTGAACTCGAAAGCCTTGATCGTAGTTTTAAGAAAATATCTCTCCGTTTGTATGAATTTCCATCTAGATTTTTAATACATTTTCTAGTAAAAGGAATGCTTAAAAATGAGGAATATATAACAACAACAATAACAATCATGTTACGTAACTGTTGTTATTTTATTGTTACTTCTAATCATGCATTACACAATTTATATTCAAAGAATTTTTGTATCATTTGTTTTTCTATATATAATCATGCTCTGTATTTGAATTTGAATATCAATGAACATACCAATACTAACGACGTCAATATTTCACACAGGATAATGCAAAATCAAAGAAAAGAATACCACTAAAAAGGACCCTTGCCAGGGATAAGTAGTAACGTTAGATACTTCCAATGATTTCAATATTTTAACTTTTTATTCAGCTAATTATTATATAAGTTAACGGTGACTCAGATTGAAAAATATATTTTATCCCCTTGAAATTAGAGAGTATGCACTGGATAAAATAAATTTATGTGCATAACTCGTATCAGACAATAGAAGTATTGTTTATTTATTCATAAATACAGAGCAAATGCTTTACTGGGTCCCATTCGTCTCTTTTATTCATTTTGTGTCAATTTCTTGTGACTGGAAAATACAAAATCAACACACGATATTAGGAAAAATCACAGTCTCGTCAGGAGTCCGGTAACCAACAGGGATCGTAGGGGAACCACACGTACCACAGCCACAGCAACAATGGTGTGTTTAGAGCAAAGCAAGGCCATCCCTTTTCAGGCTGGGTTTTAATTCAGCCTTCTCCTAGGTTGGTTGTTATCTCAACGAAAGAAAGCCCAGTCAGCCCTATTATTTAACCCATAGCTGGTGGGAGAAGTATGTTTTCAGTTTTAAACTTACAAAAATCGTAAAAAATCAGTCGTCACAAGAAATTTCATTTCGCTTGTAGCTGACCATTTGTTGAATAATTCATTTGGTAGAAGGTTTGATACTGATATCAGATTTGTTAAGCAAATTATATAATGCGTGCTCTTGAGACCAACAGTTGTCTGTTTTAAAAGGACTATTTGTATAATATAAATAAAGGAATGGCCAATTAGCTGGATAATATAGCTATAAAATGATTAACTGATACGTGCATATATCAAAGCTCTTAAATCTGAGTAGAGTTCCATTTTTTTCTTTTTTTAATTCCCAGAGAAACAAAACAAAATCAACGTGAAAGACCCGATATGAACAAAGTGAAATTATCCGATTAAATTTATACAATGAAGTTACTATTAATCCCAACAGACTGAGAATTTATTTTACGCATGAAACATTTTACGAATATGGTCAATATTTAAGCTGCTTATACTAGATCCGCTTGTATTTGCCGTGTCCATTTGGGACGTGGGTGATCATGGTTCTACACAACTTCCTGTCCTTTGTAGCCCTTGGCAAAGTATCTTTTTGCTATATCACCTAGTCCCTCTTCTGCCAAGAAATTACACAAGCTCGTTAGGTAGCTTACGCGCTGCTTTCCTTTGTCCCTCTTGCCTTAAATATGTCCTGTGAGTATCAAATTTTCCAAACCCTCGTTCCTCATTAAGTGCCCTAGAAATTTCAAGTATCTCTTTCTTATGCAAAGTAGAAGTGTCCTTTTTGTTTTCATTTTCCTTAAAACGTTGTCATTGCTCACGTGTTCTGTCCATGGTATTCTCAGCATCTTTCTGTAGAACCACATTTTTCAAATCTCTTCTTCATCTGTGATGAAATTGTCCAGCATTCACTGCCATGTAAGAAAAGTGATATTACATAACAGTTCAGTCTTCTTTGTTTCTAATGAAAATTTTCCTGTTTCTTAATACTTTGCTTAGTTTTTGGAAGGCATCTTTCACTATTCCAATGCACCTTCGGATTTCGCTGTCGAATTTTCCATACTCTGTTAAAAAAACTTGGTTAATTTTAGTACCTTGAATTTGTAATTCGCATGTTGGGCTGTTTCTTTTGCTGACAACCTTACATTTTGTCTTCTTGCACAAATGAAGTCTTTTCGCTTTCCTTTACTACCTTCTGCAGGAGTTCCTTCCTCTGCCTACTATCAAAACTCTGTCGTTTGCATATATAATATTGTTAATATTGTGTCAACCAATAATGAATCCTGGTAGGTCTTCTAATTTTCTCAGGATTGCTTCACTGTAAAGGTTGAATAAATCCGATAAGAAGACACATCCTTGTCTTACGCCCTTTTCTATTATTGTTTGTGTATTTACTGAATTGATTTTCTATTCGTATGCAGGCGGTTTGCTGCTTGTATAAGTCCTATATTATTCTAATATCATTCCCAAATAAATCAAGCTTACCCAGCAGTTCTAACTGATCCCTATGACATACTTTATCAAACAATTTTGCATAATCTATAAAACATAGGTATACATCTTTTTGCATTTGTATTGCACTGATATCATTCTGAGCATAAATATCGCGCTGCTTGTGTCAGTGTTTTTAACAAAACCGTAATGTTCTTGTCCTATTTCCGGTCTAATTCTGCTGCGTGTTCTATTCATCAAAATTCGGATGATAAGTTTTGTTATATGGCTCATTGGGGAAGATCGTTCAGTGGAGTTCACATTTATTTGAACCTGTCTTCTTAGGCAGCGCTATGAAAATGGATCTACTTATGTATATCACTACTGTTATATATTTCATTTATTATGTCTATAATCTTGTCAATTCAATTTCTGCTTTTTTGTTTCTAGTGAATTTGGCTCGTGCTGATTTCACTTTAGGCTTTAATATTTCTGGTCTTACAATATTTGCCAATATTTTCCAAAACTTTTGCAGTTTATCCTCTTTCGGTGTTGAAGATTTCTCCGACGTATTCATTCCATCTCTGAAGTATTTTTTCTCTATTGTTAGTTTTCCGCCCTTGCATTTTATGCAACCTGTAGATGAGTATTTTGTCTTGTTAGTTATCTTATTCTTTTATGCATATATGTTTTATCTGTAATGAACAAGGGAAAATAAGTCAATAGACGTGAAGACAATTCACTATCGTAATTAAGTACACACACACACACACACACACACACACACACACACACACACACACACACACACACACATATATATATATATAAAGCTTGGTTGAAAACTAAGTGTTTATGCCCTCTTTATTAAGTTTCCTAAATTCGGACCATTTTTTTGGTTTCCGGAGATAATTAGCACGCACACACACACACACACACACACACACACACACACACACACACATATATACATATATATATATATATATATATATATAATTTGTGTGTGCTAGAAAATTTAAAAAATTTATTTGTAATGCACTTTATCTACTAAGAGCGTTGATTACTAAAGGTAAGACGGTGTATTTGTTTCGTTATTAACTCAAAATAAGATAGGATTATTTCTATTTTAAGAAATGATATTTCAATATTTTCCACATAGTTAACGAAATAGTAAAATAAGTTTTAAGTTAAATTTAACTAAAAGAAATTCGCGGATACGCCTCCAAATTAAAATCTACACACAAGATATCGAAATGGGGGAATGAAAGTGACCACTAGAATATTTTCACAATGTTTTCTAATAAAATCACTTATTCAGTTCACAATTCATTCATTAATGAATAAGTACTAAAAACTTCGTTTAAATTGGATAATTCCTTGATTTGGGGGCACATTTTTAAAAAAGGAGGCAGCGATGTTTTGGTTTCATTTCAGAAAAAACGCATCCATTTTTGTTAGTACCTAGTTTAAGTAAATTAATATTATGTAATATTGCACTCACGACTAAAAACGTCTACTAAGTATATTAGACCAATAGTACTGAAATGTTTGGAGGAGGGAGTATAGAACTTTATTGATCGTTTTGGATTAATTGAAACCATTTCACTTTGAGTAACAATATAATGCGAGTAGTTTAAAGTATTAGGCTTACTAATATTGTCAATGTTATAAAGTCTGGCACCAACGACCTGTGTATTTTCATGGAAACTGATAATTGGTAATGACCTTGAAGGTTTCTGCCAAGTTAAGCTTTAATATTTACAGTTTTCTTTCCTATGGGGATGTAAAATCTAGTTTAAAGAACATTGGTTTATTTTCTAACAAAATGAACGCTTTTACTTGTGTGTTCATTTCCACAATAGACGAACCTATTCGAGACGCTGGTAGATCAATTCTTTGTGGTAGATCAGTTACGCATACCATATCAGATACTACTTTTTGATACCATGGTTTGTATTTGTTAAATCTGCTTTATTCATGAGACATAGATTTTTCTTTCACATAAATATGTAACTGTTACATAGTTATCTGACTGTAGTTTCTCACTGTTTGTCAATGATTCACATTTACAGACACTCTCTACATATGTTATCTGAATGTTTCGTTTTGTTTCTCTTTCTCTTACTTTCTATCTCTTGACTAATCAGCAATGACAGAAACTTTTACTCTTGGGTATTTTGTAGAGAATTGTAAAACGTAACTCATTAGATTTTCCAGAAATATTTAAAATACGAAGATTATATTTGACATTATTTTATTTACATCTCAGTTACAACAATAATAATAATGATTGTATTTCATTTTATTTAAAGCTTAGTTTTCAAGTAATAACAAAAGTTAGTGTGTCGTGTAATTTGGTGAATATTTAATGAGAGGAAAATTTAAGTTTTTGCCTATCATCTCAATATTGCATAGTATTTAAACGTCTTTATCTAAAATTATTCTTTTTGTAGATGATTCCTTATCTATATATAATATTCATAGATGTAGGTGCAGTTTAAAGTGACAATTTTATAAATATTTATGACTTGACTATTTAAGAACAATATGAGATATTACTTAATTTATGGGCTATTTATTTGGCGAGTTATCCATTCTGTAATTCACCAGAACTGTCGATTCTCTTTTATTTTAAAGATTGCTTTTCTGTTTTATTATTACGATTTTAAAAAAAGAGGCTGATTTTCGTGATTGTTGCTTTTACTGTATGCTTATTAATCCTATCGTTTCATTTTGTCTTGATACCCAGTTCCGTCGATAAAAAAATCATGCCGGTTAGTTTTTCACTGTATAATATCAATATACAACGCTAATTTCCAAAATCTGTTGCTTCCAAGCATTCAAAGTCTAAAACTTAATTTGCGTCAGATTCTATAAACTCTCGGGATTTCAATACCGGGTTGAATTCTATCAAGCAATAAAACTGAAACATACGAGCCTGTATATCTTCATCGTCACATTCATAGATAACCTTGAGTATTATCCAGCGGTTAATCCCTAAAGCTTAAGTTTATAAACATGCAGATATTTATATGGGATTAAAAAAATAAGATTATCCAATATCACAAGTTGATATAATCTACATTTCCTAGACATATCGAGGTTATAGTTTTATATCCCTAAATTTATAATCTACTGCGACTTTTTTTACACTATTTCCAATGATTTTGGTGATGTGAAAAAAGATGCTTGAAAAGAAGACTTTGTTCCAACGAAGGCGTTTTTGCTGATAAAAACTGTTGCGGTCACTAGTAAACTAAAAGCAGTGATGAACAAAGTTTTCACATGTAAATGATGGGTTGTCATTATTTGTCGAGGTAAAATGAAATGAATGTGGAATGAGTGGAAGGAACACGAAGATATTTTCTTGTTTTTAAACAAAGCAATAAAGGATTAACAAAAACAGACAAAAAACACTAATGAATATATAGCTGAAAAAGAAGGAAAGAGATTAAACTAGTGTAAATATTACAAGGATACTGTAATATAATTCCATAATAATCCTATAATTATTATAGTCTTTCACTTTAATTACAAGATATGCACAAAAGATTTTCGCATACACCCAAACATCATCGTGTAAAGATTTCTTCTTGATGCATAAAAATATATATTTTAAAATTATATTTTTCCAAATATTAAAAAACAGAGTGCGCCAGATATCTGAGAACAAATTTTTATGAAGCTACAAATGTAAAACAACCTAACGTAATGTTACGTAGCATGCGCCAAAGTTTTAATATATTCATTTCGCTTTCATACATATTGAGAGCATTAACATGGCGGCTTCCTATCTGATACAGGAAATATAAAAGTACGCTATGCTGCTCATGGCGCTGGCCATCAATGAAAGCAATCAGGGAGAGCAAACTTCTTAAAAGTGACCAATTAAAACGGAGAAATAGCAGATGGCTTCATGCCAAGCTCCCGGTGGTGCATGTCATGTTTACATCGTCTGTGAAGATCCTTAGGGCTAGCGAGTCATATCATGTCGTCTCACTTCTTCTAGTCCCTCCTCAGGATCAACGGTGGCCAAGCTCTGGCTCGATCAATTGGTTGTACTTAATCCAACAGGTTTCTGCTCCTTCCCACATAGTTATCGTCACCCAAGAGTAAATGACCGAGAATTCTCGCGGTCATCTCACTCACAACATTTGGCTTCTTAGCTTCCTTGGATTATTGCGTCTGGCCCATTGTCCGGGGAGGTAGAACTGACCGATCGACCAACCGTGCAGCGGCGCCACAAACCAAAGACTCGTTGGCGTGATGCCCAACGTGAGCAAGAACCACATAATCCCAAACTGCAGTTTCTTCAGAGGCTGCATCAAGGTCGTCCTTAAGCATGATAGCTGTTTTGTCGAATAACTTTTTCTGTGTATTAAAATATACCGATTATTTTCTTAATGTTCAAAGGAACTCCAGAGTTTTGCGTGACAATGCTTATCAGGGTCAGATAACCCAATAAATTTATTAAATTATATCATCTATATCTACGTTTAGAAACAAACGCTGATCGTAGACACCAAAATTTATATTAGAACGTGAAAACATTTAAATTTTTAGAGGCAGTTTAAAATGTTTGATTTTTTATTTTTTTATAAAATTTCTTCATTAAAATAAACAATAAATTTAGCAACGATAAGAAATGGTTCAGAAAATAGAGACATCGTAATATTCAAACAAACTTACCGATTTTTAATGTTTATTATTTCATTATTACTTTGTTAAATAACTGAATTTATTTGATTTTAAATTACTAACTCCAAGCAAATATCAAATCTCTTTTATACTAAAATTGTCATTATACTAATGATCCTACATTTATAACTTTATAAATATATTTATGTAGAAAAACAAATAAGTAAAATAAACTCGGTACTAAAAAATAGTTATATTTATTATAAATGTATTGATTATTTAATTTATTTATTTTATTTATTTTACTTTTTATGGGAAGACGGTAGGAAAATCTATGACAAAGTGGGAAAGTTTTTCGTTTGACCCATTATTTTCATTTTATTTTTTATTTAAATTAATTATTTAAAAATTTGTACTTTGGTTCATTGGAAAAGATGGACAAGCATTACAAAGGTGGACAAGACTCGTGAATATTAATTAACAAAAAATATCACCTGAACATGCAAAGCGGAATCAGAACAATAATGGATTCGATTCAAATTTTCCGCATGTTTAGCAAGCAACAGGCATCTGAAGAAAACCGGAGGATAAAATAGCCGAAACTTTGTTTAACCACCAAGTTCAAATCGCATTTCCTATAATAATAATAATAATAATAATAATAATAATAATAATAATAATAATAATAATAATAATAAATTCCGAACTGAAATATTTTAATTTTTAAGATTCTAGTATGGTTGAATTGCAACAACGCCTCGCACAGATTTGACAAAGGCACAAAATTCAGGATAAATAGTCGATATTTATATACAATGGCACAAAACATTTAAGTGTGATTAAAAGTAAAATCAAAGTCACCTAATTTGTGAACACAATGGCTTAATTCACCTTAGGTGTGTGTGTGTGTGTGTGTGTGTGTGTGTGTGTGTGTGTGTGTGTGTGTGTGTGTGTGTGTGTGTGTGTGTGTGTGTGCACGCGCGCACGAGCAAACGCGTACGTGATTCTGCGTTTCACATAACTGGAAATATTTTTTTAGATTTTGTTACTTTCTTCAGTTTTACTCTTTTAACTTATAAATTTTACTTGAATATTTCTTGAAAATGCCGATAATTTTCTTATTTGACGCTGACTTCTATAAAGTACAAAATCCGACAAAATCTTAATTTTTTTATTTTATACTTGAAATAAAAAATTAAAAAGAATGTTAATGAATTTTATGATCCATGAATCAAATGAAGAATTAGCAATAATAATAATAATAAATTAGTGTGTGCATATTAGCTATTGCTGCTGTAAAACCTCATTTGGATAGTAAGCAGCAATAAATATACAACTGTCGCAGATCGATGTTGGATATCATTATCTCATGCTGATTAAAGACGAATATTATAGTATTTTTTTCAACCGGTTAGTCAAGAAGCCATACACAAGGAATAAATGAAATTATAATGTATACGCCTGGAATGTAAAATAAAAATTTCGTTTGACTTCTACACATAGATAACCAATATTTCCGATATCAGTTTAGTTTAAATAAATATTCATCTATACCAGATATTGTTCCTTTTTCGTTTGAATTGCAACAGAATTATAAAGCGTTAAAATCGTATGCACATTTTATCACAGCTGATTGTAAATTTCAAATAATATTTTTAATGTTCCATGTTATTATTATTTTATGCCATTGTAAACTGCATTAAACATGCATCAAATAATTACATCTTTTATTATTTTGACCAAGATTTATTGTTGCCTATTTTATCTCTTTCCAGATTACAATTCCAAGCCACATCTGAATCACCAAACCTGCATCACGAAATCTCAGGGGATTGATTTCGGGATTATCAGTCATTCATTTGAAATATTTATTATGTACAACAATGCTTCTTAATTTCACGGATATTTTTTCCTTTTATTTATCAATATAAGAAAGATTTATAAACAAAAAACAAAACAGAAAATGGGGAATAAGAAGGATTATGGCCCAGAGCCCCTGAATCTAACTCCAAATGCGTTAACAACACGAACGTTACATAATGACAGATCACCGCGCTCTAGCACATCAGATAATTTGTTGCAATTAGAACTTGAAGATCACTACGACATTATCAAAGACCTAGGTAAAGGAACATATGGCAAGGTCATTCTAGCCAGATGTAAAGAAACCGACACAAAAGTAGCCTTGAAAATTCTACCTAAGTTAACGACTAAACAACGGGAATTTAAACGTGAATTCAATTACAGTTATTACCTGTCTCCACACTATAATATCGTGGATACTTATAACGTAGTATTCGAAACAAACAATTCGTTTATTTTTGCTCAGGAATACACACCACTCGGAGATCTTTTTGATGCCA
This sequence comes from Acanthosepion esculentum, assembly GCA_964036315.1. Taxonomy (NCBI): domain Eukaryota; kingdom Metazoa; phylum Mollusca; class Cephalopoda; order Sepiida; family Sepiidae; genus Acanthosepion; species Acanthosepion esculentum. Next base: position 67,967,735 of record OZ038506.1, read on the forward strand.
TTCCCCCACAAATTGGAATGGCTGAAAAAGATGCCAAAACAGTGATTCAGCAAGTAGCATCAGCTCTTGACTTCATGCACAGTAAAAATTTAGTTCACCGAGATATTAAACCCGAAAACGTCCTTATTTTTGAACCGGATTTTTCCAGGGTTAAATTAATGGATTTTGGCATGACTAAAAAAGACGGTGTTTTAGTTCGAAAGATAAATGGGAGTATACCATACACACCACCTGAGATTTGCGAGGCTGTAAAAAACGAAGGAATTGTGGTTCGTGTAGAGAACGATATTTGGGCCTTAGGTGTCCTGCTTTTCTGCATGCTTACCGGAAACTTTCCTTGGGAAAATGCTGATATTGGTGACATGTACTTCAAAGAATTTGTCGTATGGCAAAGACGAAAGTCAACAAAAATTCCATCACAATGGCGGAAATTCACTCCGAGGCTCATGAGATTCTTTCGGAAATGTCTCGACATCAAAATCGACAAGCGATGTCCAGTCCGTGAAGTATTCAAATACGTCAATGACCCATGGCTTGTCAACCAGCGCCGCTCGACCACTCCAGTCAGCGACGAAGAACGCCAGTTAGGTGATTCGGACTCAGACAACCCCATGGGGGAACTAACCAGCATTCTACAGAACCACGGGATTGACACGCATGTAGACAAGCACTACCGAGACAGACGGATTTCTGAGTGGCTCCTCTCGTTATGACTGGTTGCCTCTACTGCGACGAGTCGCTGTCTCACATCTCAACCACACTCGCTCTACAAGTATATCGGCTTCTTAATAAGCGTAACGGTGCTAATGTTAACCACCATCGTTTTTCTTGCATCTTGTATCGAAATGACTTAATAGCCATTTCCAAAAAGTTATTTTTCACCCAAGTATCGTTTTCTCTCGCTGTTTTAAAGTGTTTGAGATTACAAAATATTTTCATTAGAGATATGAATTTTTTCGAAAAAGTATTGGGAAAAAATTGCAGTTATTTATAAAGCAACCTGAAGTTAATAATAATAATAATAATAATAATAATAATAATTATTATTATTATTATTATTATTATTCAATTTTATATATTTAACATCATTAAACAAGAGAATCTTCTTCCAGGGAACGCTCTGAATTTTTCACGGAAGCTACAACAGTTAAATGAGCACAGTTTCACTGTTGTATAGAGCAAGTTTTCTGCTACAAAAAGTTATTTTTCAGCATAGCTACTACCACTGGCTATAACAGCGATGAACAAGGGATCTTCATTTCGTGGGTTAACATCTGCGCAAAGCCGCCCGGAACGTGGATTGTGGACACATCGTTGTCATCACTGCTGAAAGGCATTGCCCACCGTCGAAGTGTTCCCACATCTATTGTTTGGTCTCCATAAACGTTCAGCAAGCGTCAATGAATATCAACGGATGCAATTATTTTGCATGGGGGAATTTAATGACATTCCTCTGATACGTACGCAATTTCACCCCATTTTGTCAGACTGCCACTCCACTTCTATCTGTAACAAGACAAAAAAAATTATGGGTTATTTGCAGAAATATACAACTTCTGCTGCTATACCACCACCATGGGCTAACGTAACAAAATAGCATTAATTTTCGTAGTTTAATCTTTACTTATTTAGTATATTGCAATTATATTTTTATTTATATGTTCAATGATTAGATAATAAAAAATAATCGAAGGAAAAATGTCAAATCATTAGTTGCATATAAATGTTAGCTTATGATGTAAGAGGTAGATGATCGTAAAATAGTATCTTATTTAATACCATCTTAATTTAATTTACAGTTTTCTCTAACATACTTTATTCCATTCATGCTTAAAAGTGCCAACATTGCTGTATATTTTAACAATTCATTTTTTAATTGACATTTTCCTAAATAAATTCTTCATTTTTCAGTAATTGCATTGAGTACCAAATAAAATGCACTCATGCTAACGGGATTTACTTGTAAATATCGGATAGAGAAAGAGTATTAGTAAAATGAAAGTCAATCTGATCGTTAACGAATGACATAGTTTTATATCAAATTATATATACGAGTGGAGATTTGGGCGATGACATTTACAAAGGATTCTTGATAAGAATAGAGCGTGACTTTCATTTGATTTAGATGAAGATTAGGTAGTTTTCATTTCCAGCAGAAATTCATTTATAACATTTGCAAAAAGAAAAAACTTGCGACGAATTCTCGGCAGCCCACACAGCCGATGGAAGGACGTCGTCCGCGAGGACCTCCAGTAGATCAATCTGGCGCTGGAGGATGTTCCGACGCTCTGCCAAGACCGTGAGAGCTGGAGGGAAAAGATGACTCTCGTGGCCTCAACGCTTTCATGGCATGAGATTTAGCAGCAGCAGCATGGAACGTTTATTAGATATATACACCCTGATATAAACTTTTTAAAATAAATCAAAGTCTACCGATTCGAATTTTCTCGCTTCATTTTTACCACAGACACACACACACACACACACACACGCGCGTGCGCGCACGCACGCACGCACGCACACCCACACACATATACATAGACACACATACACACAAATATATATCAAAATTGAGTTAACCGAAATATATATCAGTTAACTGAATTTTACAAAACTAGTCTCAGGTTTTATATTTTGAACATTGCTGTTCTTTTTTGTGATGCTGCTGCTGGCGGTGGCGGTGGTGGTGGTGGCGGTGGTGGTGGGATCGCTAATGATGATGTTTTTAGCCCGATTATTATAAATCAAATTCCTTTTTATAATGGTTTCATTGCTCCATTTTATTGTCGGTTTATTACTTTTATTAATGTCATATTTTTCAGGAATTGTATTTCTTTGTGTTAAAATATTATCATTGTAATTTATTTTTTTAATATTTTACCCACTTACTGTACCTGCTGAAATGGTTTTCTGAAGTTAACAAAGTGAATAGGATTATTTAATTGTATCTATGCACACACAATCATTACTTAAGAATTTATCCTTTACTTTTTGCTCTTTATCCTTTTGCTTGTACAAGAGTTAAGACGCCTCCTGCCAATCGTTGAATTGGCCTAGCTACTTATTTATTTTATGGCGGTCTTTTATTCCTTTTACTTCTAGAACAAAGGTTTAATTTCCGTCCGTCTTTCTTAATGTAGAGTAGAATTAAGAGTAAAAACTATGAAAAAAGCGAGCATCAACAAATCAGATTTGACATTGTGTGTTCTCTGCAATTAAAACAAATACGAGTATCATGAACAGGTTTTGAAGGCCCATTTAGGTTTTAGACTAACTTACTATGTGCATTCATTTTATAAATTCAGCTATAATTAAACAGTACTAATATTTTCATAACATTTCTAATACTAATTTGCGGATATCTAGTTAAAAATATCGTTATAAACGTTATATAAAAAAATATCGTTATTATCACTTTCAGTTGCTATTTTCCTGTAATTCAATCCACAAACACTTTGATGCACTTCTTGTTTTTTTTTTATACGGTTATCTTGATGGAATTTGGAATTTATTTTTAACGGGCAATTTTACATATCCCGCCATTTGTCATGAAAACAAAAGACTTATCTTTTTCTCCATCAAGTTCATCCGACAGATTTAATAATGCCAATAATGAAGGAAACAACGCTGAATCTTCCGAAGAAAAATGTGCACAAAGATTGATAATGAGATAAATCGATGCTAAACGCAATAATTTTACGATCGCCATTACTTTTCAAAGTGGTTCGTTTAACGCTTTCAATCGTTTCAAAGCGTCTATTCTGCCTCTAAATCTTTTTACCTTCCCCAATTTTTTTTTTTTTTAGTATCAAAATGTTCAAATGAAAAGTGGTTTACTATTAAGCACAGAACTAAAGACAGTTGACTCGAGTAGTAGAGGAATAATCAATTAAAGATGATTCAATCATTTATTGTGGAAGCCGAATTTTTTTATTTCATTTTCTTTATTTAGCTTATAGAATATGTCTTGAAACATGTCAGGGATGTTGACTTTTTTGATATTTTATATAATATTTATAAAAGTCTTTAGATCTCCCTGTACTGGGAATGTAAGAATGCCTCATGAGTTTTCGTATGACATAAATATCGAGTAAATCAAGTTCCTTAAAAATCAGTACAGAGAATATATATATATATATATATATATATATATATATAGGTGAACTTGTGAAAGTGCGAACCCATTATTCCTCTTTATTAGATCTGAGTAAAACCTAAAGTAAGGCCATCTCCGTTGGCTTTATGCATTAGTATTTACAAAATTCGCTGTATGTGAAATGACCAATTGAGCACATTTATATACATACGTAGATTTAAAGTTTTACTCTCATTCTCTTTCTCTCTCTATCTCTCTCTCTCTCTCTCTCTCTCTCACACACACACACACACACACACACACACGCACACTCAATGGAAAATGAAAACATTTCTCAATATTGATATGATTTTGCTAATGTAATGATATCAACAATGTCACATTGCACAATTAAGTTTAATTCTTTGAATGCTCAGACAAAAATTGATGTAAATGCTTTTTGTTGATCTCTTATTACTATTTCCTTATATATATATATATATATATATATATATATATATATATATATATATCAGGAAAGAAGTACAAAGTTCGTTAAATGAAAGCCAAACAAAAGGAAAGTAAGAGAAGGGAACAAGTGTGATTCCCAGTTTGAAGCTTATCGTATCTGTCATGTCATTGATAGCTTATTTCTTTTTAGCCAGTCACTGGGCAAAAGTTTATTCATTTTTGCTTATGAAAATGGTGATGATAATACTTAGAAAAAGAGAAACAGAAGAAAATTGAAGAGAAAGAAAACGTACAAAACGGAATGAGTTACATCGTATACTTTGTATAATAGTGAAAACAAAATATTTATCTTGCATAGAGAAATATTTAAAATGTGTCTTTATAATTTTTATTGTCATTTTAATTCTTGACGTTGCTGTAATGACCTCAGCGACTGGCTACGATGTCTGCACTTGTTCTGATGTAATATCCGGATTATTTTAAGGTGTTATAGAAATACATAATGAGCAGTTAGCATTGTCGATACTGAATGGAACTTACTTTACAAATAAAGCACTTCAGTTTAAGAAATTATAAGCTACATTATTTCAGGACATGTGTGTTTGGATAAATAATAGAAAATGCGATTTTATTCCATTTATTTTCAGTTCTTTCTTAAATTTTTATCCATTTTCATATTTTGATATTACGTATCAAAAAAGAAAAAAGCTGAGACGAAAATGGAATGTATTTTCTGATTGCATAATTTGTGTGTTTTTCAAAAAGGTTTTTATTAAAATGAAAAACAAAAAACAATTCTGAAAAACAAAAAAAACAGCTTTCAACAAAAAATGGTTCAGATAAACAAAACAAATGGTTCTTTTTTATTAATTATTTTATAAAAAGAAAGATATCATTACTGCTAACACTCTTTGTCAAAATAAGAGTTGCCAGAGATTACATGGACCATTATGCGAGTATTACATTTATTTATTTATTTTCTCTAGAAGTTTAACTGATGTACTGGTTAACTTAAATAAAATTTAACAATTTAGTTTCTAAATTAAATTGCACGACTAAATTATAAATGAAAATCAAAATGTAATAATAGTGCAGAGGAAAGTTTCATTTTTGATTTGCAACTTTAAGCGTAGAGATTCGCACATCAATTTTGTAGATGTACTTTTTAAAAGAGGAATCAGATTTTAAATGGACGATTTTTATACAATACAAAATGAAATGTAACTTATATTTACAACTAGGAGTAGATCATATTTGTTGCTTTTATTCTTTGCTCAATAAGCTTAAGGTTTCTCTATGAATTTATTTTCTTTCTATTTTTATACATATATACAGACATATAGAGAGATATAACAATATGCGTATTAAATTACATGAATATACGCACACATACGCTCACTCACAGATATACAGAGCACTCGGTATTGTTGTTAAGATATATAACTCTTAAAAGAGACTAATAGAAGATGATTTCAAATCTCTTACCACACCCACCTCTCTGTATGTACTTTTAGAGGCGCTAAAGATAAAGACGAAACTCTTACTCAAAATGAAATTTGCAAATATACATTTATTAATGTGACAAAAATATTTTCACAATATACAAATTGTACAAATTACAATTAAGCTTTGCACAAAGTTTCCCTTGTGCGCCTGAAATTATCAAAGTAGAATGTAAATTAAAAGTTCTTTGAAATACAAATCTGTTTTCTTTTAGAAAAGAACAGTTAATGAAAAACACATTTTTCCTTAACAACAAAAGAATTTTAGTTACTTTTTTTATAGAACAACAGTCCTTGTAAATCAATTTCTTGATGGGTGAGAAAAGAAGACCTACCCCAGGAGAAGCTGTTTCTATGGGTCCTTTAGACAAAATATTATTTAAATCAGATGTTTATAAATGATTTCTCAGGTTTAGAAGAGACATTTGAATGAGATATCTGCTATATTTAGTGACACTCATAGGAAAAACACTGAGTTGCTTGACTATATTAATGAATATTTAAAAGTATTATAACGTTAAGTGGTGGCTTTGAAAAGTTATGAACTTGTTGTGTATCTAATGAAAATTCTGAAATTACAGACGACACTCTTGAAATATTACCTGTAACTGTTAAAGGGAAAATATTCGTTAGTGACAAACACTCTCCTTTTAAGAAAAACGTATAAAACTCTTCAATTTGTTACGATAGAAATACAAGAGGATTCCAGTGATGCGCATATCATTGAAAATTAATATACCTTTATTTATTATTTAAAAAATATAGTTTTAATGGATATATATTAAAGAAGGAAATATGAAAAATCATAAAATAAACTAAGTTTGTTTATTGCACTTACTTTTGAGGGGAAAATATAAAAAGTTATTTTATTAAAAAAGCAATAATTAAAATGTTAGAATTGTATAAAATGAAAATAGAAAGTATTTTAATAAAAAAAATAATGTTAAAATTATATGAGAAACTAATATGGAAATTTTGAAAAAGAAACCGCCAAAATATAAAAAATATATATACATGAATAAAAATGTGCAAAACGAAGCTACAATCTAATGTTATAAAAAATCGCTAAAATGCACGCAGGCAGTTTAAACATTTTATGGCAAAGATTTACAAAACAACCTCAATTTTGAAGATGTCAAAAAACGCCAAAATGTTGCAAACGGGCGTGGTTTGATTGGATAGTGATTCTCGAGTTTTAACCAATGGAAAGTATATGACCCCCAAGGGTTTTTATCCGTTGGGAGGTACCTGTTTGCTCTTTAAATAAAAGATTTTGACGACAAAGTAAAAAAGGATACAGTAATTGGGAGTGAAAGGCTCTCAGCTCTATGACGTGCAAAAGTTTGGTGATGTCCGGAGCCAACTCCTTGATTGTATGCGACTAAGATTCAAGTAAGGGGGGGGCTGTAGGACCTAGTACTGAGAAATGTGAGAAAGGAAGACATTTTAAATATGTCAAAATAGATGAAACTTGAAATAAACACTTTATTCAAAGTAAATATAAACTAAATTTTTATTTCACTCTTTGATTGGATGCCCTCCCAATATGGATGCCCTCCCAATATGGATGCCGGGAGCCGTCACACACTCTGCTCCCCCTTCTGCACGCTACTGTGTCAGCTGGGATGGTAAGGTTTGTTGCCTCTACTACTACTGTTGCAGCTGATAGTGAAGAAGAAGAAAAAAAATTAATAATATTACGAGAATTCTCTTTACCAAGAATGTCGTTATATATCAGAGATAATTATCTCATTCAAATGTCTTTTCTAAACGTGTGAGAATTTATCTCGTATTTGTGATCGCCTTTTCCAAACATCTAACGGATCCAGATAACAACCTTCTCCTGAAGTAGGTCATCCTTTCTCGCCCACTTCCACCTTCAACCTTTCGAATTTACGAACTTTTCGAAGTAAGTAAACTTCTTTTGTTGCTAAAAAATTGATTTACATGAACTGTTGTTCCAAAAGTAAGGAAGTCGAATTACTTTGTTGTTAAAGAAAAATTGTTTTTCTTGAACTGGTGTTTTCTAAAAGAAAACAGATTTGTATCTTGAAGATTTATAATAGTTTCAGGCGCACAAGAAAAATGTTGTGCAAGGACTATATTGTATTTTGTACAATTTATATATCGGGAAAATACTTTTATCTCATTAATAAATGTTTCTTTGCAAAGTTCATTTTAAGTAAGATCTTTGTCCTTTTCGTTAGCACATCTAAAAGTTCTTATTAAGGGGGGATAAGAGATTTGAAAGGACCTTCTTTACTGCATTTTTTTCTTTTTACTCACTCAGATGTTATTTCTAACAAATATTAAGTCTTGATAAAATACTTATCACTGCTTATCACATTTAAATAGAGTAACAAACGGAAAAGTATAAGTACAGAAATAAATGGCAAAAGAAATACATCCACACACACACACACATATTTTGATAGAACAATGTGATAAAGGATTTTCATGCAATCTGTGATATTGGATGGGGAGGGATGGTGACAATGAGCTTTTTAGCAAGAAGTTTTAAATGTTTCCGATTCAAAATAACAATGATGATATCAAAATTATTGTATATATAATGTGATTCCTGTTAAAAATAATATTACTAATGAATGTTTATGAATTATGATGTGTTTTATTCATACCACTAGAAATAAAATGACTTAGAAATCGGGAAATGATAAATTAATTTACATTTCGATGTTAACAGTGTGTACTTGATATAGACATGTGTTATATTCGTTGTATTTTTAAGTGAGACGATTAAGTAAATATATAATCCTTATAATATCATAAAGCAGTAAATTAACTGATAGAGTCTTTTTTTTCTTTTGCCCAATGTGTAGAATTTCGTGGGCAGTTCGAAATTAGAATATCATTTAGTTGAAATGCCAATAACATTCGAAACGAATAAGTAGAAATTAGGCGTTTGTTTCCTTTTTTAACAGTGTTTTTGCTGTACAGTTAAGGTCTGTTATCATTTTTAAAAACTGCATATTTACGTCACATTAGGATCTTAAGCCAGTGAATAATTGTTATTCAGCTATTATTAGATGTGTTCCCATTTTTTTTTATCTCTTTCTATTTTACTACTCGTGGCACAACTTCGCAGAAAGGTGCCTCAAATCCATTTGCCAAGAACAGCGTTTTATATTCTATTCATCTTTATACACCCAAACTTTGCCTCTTATGAGAGCAGTCAACAATAAACAGTGTGAAAAAGCAATTTGCCTTTGTAATTATTTCTAATTGATATTTAAAAATAAATTGGAAATCCATGATTTCGCGACAACAGTGACGAAAAATTGTGATTCAAATCTGTCCTTAGATTTTAAATAAAAATAAAATTCATAATTGAATTTAAAATAAAATCATTAACTTGTTACGTTTACCTAAGAAAAAGTTGTCACGAAATGTTTGTATTTTCATTCATCATTGCGTTGTTTTTTCTTTCTTTCTTTTTATTTTTTGGCACATTTTATTCCTAAGTAAACGCTTTTCAAATGACTGGGTTTTGACAAATTAACCTCAAAAACATGTTTGAACAGAGTCTCTGTCGATCTACTATTTTGGGATCCAAGATCTACGAACCACAACCATTTTTATTATTTTCTAAATATGAACTTTCGCCCTAAAAGTTAGAAAATACCTCTAAAAATCTAGATGATTAGAGTCTAGAAACTGATCTTTCCTCTGATCGACCTCTAACTGCTCAGTGTGGTGGTGGGGGGGAGAAGCTTGTAACTTTCCATACCTCAAAAGTCAACTCTGAGTTTTCTTCAGTCATAGTAAACGGTTGAACTCGCAATGAGATTTCTTGATTTGAATATCTACTGAGACTAGTTCAAGTGGAACTCATACATATGATTCCATTGCTAAAGATGCTGCAAAATGGCCAGTTCCTTGTACCGCTCCAGAAAGTACCTCACTCTTTCTGCTGTACTCTATCTTTACAAAAGTCATATCAAGCCCAAAATGTTTCCCTCAGACAAAACACCGCAAGTCTATCGCTACTCTATCACTATTTTCATCGAACATGTTTATATGAGCTATATTCCAATGTAGCTCATATAATTCACCAATTCTGACCTTTCATTCGAGGATCCGCCATGCCACCCACACAGGGTGGAAACATCTTGTTCCATTGGTTCGAAGGAGGTTCAACTAAGCCAGCTTTTTTCTAAGAACCATTACTTTGTGGAACAGGCTCCCTGGAAGATGATTCCTGATAACTACAATCTTAAACTCTTCAGTCTGCACTTACTTCTTCCTCTTGCATCCGTACAACAACCTGATTCAGTAACCATTTACCTTGAGTAGCCCTTGGGAAAAATACATTTCTCATCGCAGACATGCTGGCTATTTTAACATTATGAACTCAACTAACAATAGTGTTTCATTATATCGCATTCTATTTAAGTTAAAAAGTTAATTGCAAACAAATCGAACGATATCGACAGAATATCAAATAAGACACCATCATACTTGATGGGAAATGGAAAATAAAAACAATGAATTGCGGATTTTATTTATCCGACCTCTCTACTAAAGTAGGATGTGAAACAAGGTCTTTTTTATGTGCCATACATATGGGCCAAGGACAAAAATGCCCATTTCTCGCGACCACTGTCACACTGTCGTAGATATTACACCGATTCCACTGCACTTAATGAGGAAGGCGCAGCCACAGATATTAGGCTTTGATTCCGCATCGAAGTCTGAGAGCTGCGAGCACGATGGGAAAATTGTTTTATTAGGGACTCTACAACAGTAAGTGATAGCAGAAGTACAGGGCTGCCACCAGAATTTTTTGAGTGAAGGAGGCTTGCTTTTAACTCAGCAGGACTAAGGGCAAAAGTGTTTTATGCTCATACAGACGAAAATTTTGTAACTGTATAAATGCATATTCTCATCGTACCTGGCTGTGTGCCATATTCTTTGTCGTTAGATAACACTCGAAAATTAATTAACAACTATTAACTTATTACGGCTAGAACAGTGTATTCGCCCACAGCTATGAGGTCTATATAATTCGAATAACGGTAACCATGATTTGAAACAGATGATATCTTAACTAAAAACAGTTGACAAGGTCAAGGGGTAAAATCGTCAAAGCTGAGATGTCGCTGGCATCACAGTCACGGGACATAGTAAATTGGGAGCTCCAATGTGTAAATTAAGACAGCCCCTGGAAGATCACGCGGTCGGAACTGACCAGTCAGACTGAATTATGGCGGTCAGGTATGCAGCAGTCGCCAGTCAGTTGGGGTGATTTTTGAAGCCAGTTGGAGATTTGGAGTGAGTTAGGCGTCGGAAGCAGGCGTCGGAAGAGTCGTTAAAAAAGTCACCAGAAGCGAGATTTTACCGAAATGTAGCGGTCCCCAGCAATAATTACTTTGCCCAAACAGAAGTACAGAGAACTTGTCTAAACAATGGTCCCATATTGTTTAGTCAATTTTTACCCTCACACCATCAACAGTAGTGAATATTACTGACATCAAATTAAAAAAAAAAACAACTTCTTATCGTTTACTTTGACCTATTCCTTGGCAAAAGTTATTTATAATACTGTTATAATCCGACTAGTACGGTCGATTTAATCTTGTTTCAGAGATCTGAAAGACTTTCTTTGATACATTTTTCCAGGATCTAAAAAAACAAGGGCTGGAAAGACCTATAGAAGATTGTCGAATCGACTATCAGCTGGAACGAAGAAGTAGCAACCCAGAAGTGATACCCTAGTGACAGATTATTTATTTTTATTTAGGTACCTCCACTGATCGGTAAAAAAAAAACAGCATATCATGATGAAAAAATGCTCCAAACTTAATAAAAACAAAATTTTATCGTCAAAATCTTTATGTTATTATTAAAAGGAAAGGCAAGGGATTTTTTATTATTATAGTTTTTTTGTTTTTTTTATCCCTTTTAGAACTTTCGTAATTTTGGTTAACAATCTTGTGTTTTGCACCAACGGGGGAGACCATAACTTATAGGATATTTCAGCTTCTTTTTTTGCGGTGAAAAACACATTAATTTGGAAATTCTTGCTGATATCAGATAATTGTCGGATTTTAATGAAACTTTCAGAACTTAGTCACAAATGAATAAAATTATTTTAGAAATGTATTTTTTTTAATTTTGATAAAAATATTTTTTTTATCCTCCACATACACTTATTTTAAATCATCAATTTCTTTTTATAAAACATGACCCCCTCCGAGTTACAGAAAATCTACTCTGAATCGTCAAATAAAAAAGCAATAAAACTACGATTTTATTTAATTAGAAAAGCTTTTAATTACTTATATAAGATATATTAAGGATTCAGTATTGGCGGCCACAATCTTAACAATATAAGATAAGCAGATGATACAGTACTGATAGCAGACACGGAAAAGAAATTACAAAACCTCCTACAAAAGGTAGCGAAAGAGAGCGAGAAGGGCCGAAGCATAAAATACAATAAGACAGAATGCATGGTCACCAGTAAAATGATGAGCCCGAAATGAGATTTATAGGTCGTGGACACTAAAATCGCTCAGGTGCGGAAGTTTAAATATCTGGGAAGGACGGAGGACGGTAAGTGCGACGCTAAGATTCGAAGACGTATTGGGATGGCTAAAAACGCATTCCAAAAGCTGGACAGAGTATTGCGAGACAGGAAGATTTCTTTGGTAACAAAGAAAAGAATACTGAGCTGCTACGAGACGTCTGTCTTCCTTTACGGCAACGAATGTTGGACGGTCTCCTCAAAGATAAAGACGAGACTCGAAGCAACGGAGATATGGTTCTACAGAAGGATGCTGAGGATATCATGACCGAGCGTGTGAGCAACGGTGAGGTTTTGGAGAGGATGCAAACAAGGAGGAAGCATATACCTCACATCAGGAATAGGCAGCTGAAATTTCTGGGACACGTAATGAGAAAGGAAGGCCTGGAGAATCTGATACTGACAGGTTGAATAGAGGGAACGAGAGACAAGGGAAAGCAACGCATGACATACCTGGCGGGCTTAAGCAAGTGGATAACAGAACGTGATCTGGGAGAGGTGGCAGAGGGACGAAACTTATTGAGAACTACATGGGATAAGAGGAAGTGATCGCCTACGTCCTGAACGGATACGGCCCATGAAGAAAGGAAGAAAAGGACACTATTGTCTTAAGAAAAACTTTTTTGATGAATAATTAATTTTTATAAGAATTGTTCACATTTCTGTTTTAAAATTTTAATTGGACTAATTTTTAAAGTTTTAAATCTTTTAAAATTCTGTATTAATTTGTACCGGTTAGGTGATATTGTTATTAAGTAAAAAGCTATATTTACTAATCATAAATGGAAAAGATTACTACAATTCAGCAACCTCCAATATTTTAAAAAGTATTTTGAATTTTTGTGTGTGTGTGTATAAACGTGACATTTTGCAAATCCGGGCATCCGTACACGACATTATCAGAGCGATAACTATCGTAAATTTAAAGCCAAAGTATATAAAATTCAATAAAACATTACATTACGGAGAATATTTTCCTATTTTTTAAAGAATACTGGGTTGTTAATATATACATATAAAAGGCGCTCACGTTATATTCCTCAAATAACTTTTACAGATATGTTTTCAGCAAAAAAAAAAATTAGATAAACTTCCGGCTGTCAGTCAAGCTATCAACTTCTTAAATAAGCACCTCTTTTTAAAACTAAAAGTTTAAATCAACTAATATTCTTTTAAATAAAGTTTCAAAAAAGTATATTTTTCAAAGATCTTTTAATTAAGAGAATTACATTATGCTGAAAAAGCTAAAATCAGCAATTTTTAGCGATTAAAAAAGTTGTTTCTGTCAATTTAAATTAGTTTTGAAATACAGCAAAGTATTTTGCTTATTGGAAATATTACATTTAGTTTGAAATTAAAACTAAAATAAAAGCTTCTAGAAATATTTTTCATTTTTTAAAATTTATTTTAAACCTTAGGTATCGCGTTTCTGGGGAGGTACTTCGCGTATTTTAGGCTTACATCCCGATTTTTATTTTTTTTTTTTTTTTGCCATTCTACTAAAGGAAATGACGTGTTTTATTAAATTATTAAACTCTCAAAAAATTATTTTTTGAGTTTTATTGAATTATTTTTGGTAAGTTTTGGGACGAATTTTAGGTATGTTCACACTTCATATTGCATAATTTTTTTTACTGAAAGGGATTTTTCTTTATACAACTGTAAAAAAAAATCGCGAACATATTCTAAATTAAAAAGTACACATGAAATATCAAAAATTGGGTAAGGGAATAAAACAGACACCCCAAAATATCTGCACAACGTTTTCTAATAAAATGGCCCATTCACTATACAATTCAATCAATAATGAATAAGGGCTGAAAATTCCGTTGAAATAGACTAATTCCCTGATTTTTTGCAAATTTTAAACACAATGGAAAGAAAGAAAGAAAGAAAGAAAGAAAGAAAGAAAGAAAGAAAGAAAGAAAGAAAGAAAGGAAGGAAGAGTCGTCAAGCATTGCTAGAACGCTAAATTTTAAAATAATTCTTGTTTTATTTGACAGGGAGTTTTTCAGAGGACTAAGTGTCATATACAAAGTTGCTGAAGATAAGAAAGCACACTGAATTGCAGTATGTCTTCAAGTCGAAACTGGTCTGGGGATGATGGTGAAAACTTTTTCCATTCATATGAAAGGGAAAGAGGAAAAAGGAAAAAATTAAGATGAAAAAGGAATCAAACTGAAACACCAATTGGAAATAAATAGTTTTATTATAGAAACAAATGTACATAAAGATTTGTATTCATTAATGTTGCTGTTTTTAAACACAAACTGTTCTTCAATGAGAATTTTCTATTTCATTTTGTGTGTCCAGCCGTGAAAGTTGTGTCCAGCCATGAAAGCCGGTAATACTAAATTGGCCTTTCTCTTGATATTCATGTTAGAACGTTGGTAGGGAGTGAGCACCTTAATTAAGCTAGAAAACTATGCTTTACACTCAACAGCTTGTACTAAACGTTAATATAACGTAGAGTCTTTAGATTACTGTAAATGCTCGTCCAATAGAAGTTTTTAAATCAGAGCTCAGGCTTTCCATTAATTAATTGAGAAGACAGTTCTTGACAACTTCATTTTCGTAGTTGAGCCAGTGGAGAGATAACTTCCACGTTTAGAAATTTTTCACTGCCGCAACAACCTGTCCATGACTATCACTAGGCTGGTTTTATTCCATTTTAACGATACAATTATCGAGTATTTTATAGAAAATATAAACATTATAAACACACTAGAATCATTAGTGCTCTATGGTAAATTTTGAAATAGAATCTTTTTTTTAAAAAAAGTATTTTCTTTGTCTGTTCATTGCTTATGTTAAGGTATCCTTTTTTGAGTATATCTGAACCAATATTTGAGCTGTTGTCGAAAACTGCCTTCAGATCGTTACACTGACCACACTAATTGGCAAGTAGTCAAGAGATCACAGCTACAAAAACAAGAGTAACTTATCAGCGAGCACAAAACAAACACGGGGCTTGTGATCACTTTCAATAATTCAGTCGCTTCAATACAAATAGTTGCCTCGTGAGACATGTACGCACAGTGTTTCAATAATTTGACGATGGCACAGACGATAGACAACGCTGCTGAACGAGATGATTTAACTTTCCACCTTTCAACTGTTGAGCTTTATTATTAGGGAATCGTTTCTTGAGTCCCCAGGACGATTCTTTCGTGAGATTTGGACTTTCTTTATTGCACTCTGTTAGCTGTCTCATTTTCCTTTATCACCCGCTCCTTCTTCTCAGACATAGACAAAATATCTGGAAATGGCTCTCTCAATATTCGGTATTTACACGAGCCCCCCACAAAGCGGGGTGTGCTACAAGGCCGGTTTAACGCAAAAATTCCCCGGGGTAGGATAGCTGTCTGTTTTTCCTCAGACAAGACTCTACCCTTCTGAACTCTGCCTCGTCTGAGCTCCTCTCCGCCCGACAAGTTGAGCTTTGATGTACTCTCGATATTCATCTGCGAACATTTTTGTGTTCGGTGATTTTAATACTCATTGTGTCAAGTAATGTTACTGGTATCGAGATTTTCAATTTTTCCATTGCCCAGTCTCTCAGTGAATTTCCCTACTAATTCTGATCAACATACTTCTTTACTTGATTTGTTTTTTGCCTCCTCTCCTGGCTCTTGTCAAGTCCCGTAACTCTGTCCTTTCTGCAATTCGGGTCACGCTGTTGTACCTGTTTATATTTCTTTTCAGTCGTCCATTAGACAGGAACCTCCTATTCCCAACACATCTTTCTCTTACCAGCATACTCATTCGGATTCATTTCGTGATTTTCTTTATGAAGCACCTTGGAGTGAAATTTTTAACCATCCTATTGAGAATTGTTCCATTGAGGTTTCTTCTTGTGTAAAAGCCGGCTTTGATGCGTTTGTGCATTCTCGGAAATATCAGGTGAAACCATTATCTTCTGTTCAGCCGCTATAGCCCATAAGAATCCCTTTTTTTCCGGGTGTACCAACGTGATAATTCCAGTTACAACAAACACCGTTTTGTGCTTGCTCGTAATAATTACAAATGTGTTCTCAAACTCTTTATTCGCTAACAGAATGACGCACCGCATAGCCTCTAACAAGTTTCGTTCTCGTGACGACTGACGGCTCTGTAATAGGGTGTTAAATAAGATTAAATCTTTTAGCCTCTTCTTCTCTTCACTCAATTTGAGGTTTTATCATTTGATGATAAAGCAGAAGGTTTTGCTTGTAAATTATCGCCCAATTCTACTCTGGAGTATTTTTGCCTGACTTTCCACTCTCTACTGTGTGATATGCATAAAACTCTATCCATGGTTCCTGCTATCATCTCTAAACTGGATACCCACAAAGCACGTGGACTTGACGGTATCCCCGCAATATTACTTAAGAAATATACTCCTGATCTCTTTAAACTCTACAATAAATGTCTTGCTGCTTCTTCTTTGGTTCCAGTCTTTAAGAACTCAGGTGAACTGTTTGATCCTTCTATCGGCCTATTAGCCTTGCACCTCTTTTTGTCAAAGTAATAATGGCTTTAATCAACTACGAATTGGTTAAGCATCTCACCTTGCAGGGTCTTTCAAAGAAGCAATATGGCTTTCGGTTTTGTTTTTTTTTTTTAAGTAGTCGTGTACGTTTTTGTTTTGTCCTCGATTGATTTCTTCAGAGCGAGCAACAGAATCTGTTAGCGATATATATATATATATATATATTCAACACTTTAAGGCGAGTAGATAAATTTTTCTTATGCTTGCTCTTCCGCCCCTTTTACTTTAATATATTTGTATATATTATGCGAATGTGCCGTTTTTAAAGTCACAATAAAATTTGTACCTTACTATAGATTATTTAAATATCAATTTTTCTTTAATTTTATAAAAGTTGTTTCTAAAAATTTACCAAGAATCAAAGAATTAACCGATTTTATTGAAATTTTCAGCATTTATTGATTACTGAATGAACCTTTTATTGAATCTTTTTTATTTTTAAGTTTTATGAAAGCATTTTTTTCGAGCAGTAATATCTACCCTTTAAGTTGTGGCTAACCCCTATTAGGGAATTTTGGATCTTCTTAATTTTTACGAAGCTACATAAATCTCTGAAGGTGTGATGTGAAAAAAAAAAATAATATCGACCATGAACACTTCGAAAACATGGATGAAAATTTTAAGAAAAGAATTCAGGAAAACTCAAAAATTTTTGTGGAGAGTTGTTGATATCCAATTTTAATATTGCTCTTGTTTCCACAGTAAAAAAAAATCTAATGTATATGTTTGTGAAAAGTTTTTACAGCATAATTTTAAACCTTAGATTTTGTCCGTTACTGAAAAACTTGATATAAAATAAAAATGCACTTGAATAGAAAAATGCAAAATTTAATGCCATTTTCGAGTGAAAATATTTTTTAAATAAAATTATTTTTCATTTTACAACTGTTTTAATTTTTTTTATTCTACAAAAGATCAAAAATGAAAATTCTGAATTATGTCACGTAATCAGTTATATATGATAAACTCTTCTGAGAAAAATGACGGAAAAATAGCAATTCAAGGAGGGACAATAAAAAAAGAAAATCGACACTTTTCAGGGCCACACAAAAAAAATTGAATGTTTTGACTAATCTACTTATGCTAATGTATTTTTGGCAGTTTAATAAAGTTTTTGTTGCCATTATAATAATTTTAAAAATATAGTAAAGATAAAAATCTCTTGGATACAATGAAAGTTAAGGGGTTGTAACTGACCTAAAATATTTCCACAAAACTCTCATAGAATAAACATTTCAATAACAAAAAATAAATTCATTAAGTGCTGAAATTTTCATTAAAATCAGATAATTCCCAGATTTTTGTTTTTCTTTTAAATCTGAAGATAGAGTCTTAATTTTAAGTGCATGAATAAGAAAAATACTTGTAGATAAATTAACAATCAATTCAATAACTTAATCATTTTTTCTAGTTTATTTTTCAATTAATAAATTTTCATATGAAAATAATTAAAAAATACTTTGTTAGATGCAATTAAATATTTTAACATCAAAATTATTAAAATAGTCAAATATAATTATAATGTATAAAATTATCACTTGACTATTTTTAATCTTTTTCCCTTTATTTTTCTTTTTATATTCATTTGATAGTCTAAGAAATTCAAAATTGTTTAAACTTTCATAAAGTTTAAATATCCATAAGACTTTTGTTCTTGTTTTTCAAAGAAAAAGTTTGATTGTTATAGGTATTCTGTATTTGATTTTTGGCATGATTTTTTTAAAAGTAGTTCGTTGTAAGAAAACTTGTTGATTGACTTTTGAATACATTAACAACTGTGAACATATCCTGCTGAGGAAAATGTATTTTTCATTATATTTTAAGTAAAAAGTAAATAATATTTTTACAAAAACCTAATTAATCCATAAATATATATATATTTTTTAAATAGTTATCTGAATATTAGATTTTTAAGAGATTTTAAAGTGCTTTAATGTCTCTTCAGTTGGCATCCATCAAACTTGATCATCAAACTGAGTGGAAGAGACTGTTTTTACATTTTTGTTTTAAAAACGTCTAATTTAAATCCATTATTTAAAGACATAAAACTATCTTTTTTTTTACAGATTAACTTTAGATTATCTTTCAAATAAAACCAAAATTTAACTTCAATGAAGACATTATTTAAAATCCGTTTTTTTTTTCTAATCTTTATTTAGAAAGTCCATGGAGGAGCATATCTTATTTCAATCATATTTACAAAATGTATGCAGGCTGCATTATTCTTATTAACAAATCACATTAAGTGGCTTTTCTACAGAAATGCACTTATCCAGGAAATAATCATTTTTTCATATTCTATCGATTACACTCTCCATATCTTGGAAATATATGTAGATATATATGATAATTCTAAATTTTAAGGAAAAATAGGGTTCAGTTTGCTATGTAAATTCATCATAAATTGATTCCCCTAGGATAAACAAAAAAAAATAATTAAAAATATAATAGGAAATAATGAATAACAATAAAGGAAAAGCTAAGAATAAGCTTTATTAATATAAATTTATATTAACTTTTTTATGAAACTTGAAATTATTTGAAATTTTGTAAAATGAGTAAGAATATATTTTATCATAGAGTATATGCAAATTATTTTTTTACCCTTTTCTGTTTTATGTGATTCTGATCTAATAACAAAAACAATTGACTAAACACTGACAGCCTGAACAAAAGTAAATTTGTGAAGTTATAAATATATTGATCTGTCTGATGATCATGCCATCAATTCTGGTTGAAGTGAAATCAAAATAGTCACATTTTTAAAATAGGATTAATACATTTTGTTAAATTAAAAATCTGTTAAATGGTTAAAATAAGTTTTTCTTCCAATAATTCAGGAATGAAAATATCTTTGCAAAATTAAAATCATTGGTAAATCCATAGGGGACACATACTATTTGGAAGAGAAATATATTTTATCTTCTGCTCATCAGACAAGTTTTTTTTGCTTTTTTTTTTTTATTTTTTTAAAGTGAATTGGTACCCAAAATATTTAGATCATTATGTTTAATGAGTAGTGTTATTTAAAACGTGTCCGTGACATGAAACTGTTATTAATCTTATATGAAATTTTTTAATTTTGTCCTTATAGAATCTGTTACTCCAAGTGTCATCTGAAAAAAAATTTCCAGGAACAATTATTCACACATGTCAATACCCAAAAGATTTAGATTATAATTTTCAATAATATCAGCAACATCAGTTAGATTCAGTGACATCATTATTATTCTTATTAATGTATCTTTTAGTTATGTTCTTAAAGCATCTACTTTAGAACATCTTTGAATTATATGAGTACAATTTTCCAAGTCATCAGATAACATTATAAGTTTGAAACTTCATTACTATCAGGTTGTATTGTAACCTAAGTTTATAGCATCAGTTGCTCAGGGAATAAATCATGTTCTACTTTAACTGTTTGTAGTAAGTGCTGATCTAGTTGTTTGAGCAAATCCACCTTTTGTCCTGCAGCTGATAGTAGTCCTCTTAACCGGTCAGTGGCATCTAATGGTCTACATGTATATTCTGCCTCACCACCAAAGAAATTTCATTTATTTAATATAATTGCTCATTCAACTGAAAAAAGGTTCGTACTATTGTCTGAACCAAAGAGATAACATGACAAGCATGGTGCATGATCGCTATAACATCTTTCCACCTTTTCTCTGCAATGTGACATTGTTAACAAATAATAATGATTATCCAAAAAGTTATTTTAATATCAAAAATGCCGAGAAAACATGTCTTTATTAAAATACCAACATTATATATGCATAAAGGTCTTATTTTATCATTTTGTTATTTATCTAAGAAATATCTTTTTATTTAGTGTTAGTTAAAGTAAATTATACTAATGCCATTTAAGTTAATTAAAAAACACTTTTTTTTTATTATATTGTGAAAATTATCATCTTAGCATGTATTAAAATAATTGTCAACACTGAAACATTTTTGGAATATCATGTTTTTTTTAAAGAAAAGTCAAAATGCAAAACAAGATATCAGAGTTTGTGGAGAAGGTACTGTGGGGGGGGAATTGAAATTTCTCATTGAATGATGTAAACCAATTGTGATTTATAGGAATAAAATGAAGACATTACTTGAGAATAGTCAATATATGCATAATATTGAAATCAGCCACTGAAATCATTTACATTAGCTATGTTAGTCACTTTGATTTGTGAATACAAAGAGACCGATTTGGGTTAGAATTTTTGGGATGAGAAAATATTATTATATGCTTTACTATTTGTATGAGCATTCTCAGAGGCTCCCAGTGGTATTCATCTCTGCGCTAAGTCTACTGAGCAGGTTACCAGGTCCTAACATGTGAGCTGATTCCTATCAGTTATCTTATCCTCATTCCAGCAGGGCTTAATAACTACTCTTCCTCCATATACAATCAAGCATGTGATTTCAATGTCTCTCCCAGGACAACTTCTTTTCAATTTCATCAACCCTTACTATTTACAATTAGATAAAATGAAGGCAACAATCAACAAAAATCCTCCAGAATTATTTAAGAGAAAAAAAAATAATAATATTTCATATGGTAATGTTAGATCATATGTTTCTTTGGTGATGAAGATGCAAATTTTTTAAAGTATCACTGATAAGTTTTCACTAGATATTAGAATATGTGGTGAAAAACATTTAGGTTGATCACAATTTATTATAAACTTTACAGAATTGCATAAATGGTAAACAAAAAAATTCTATTCTGTGAAAGACCACAAAAGCTACTGAAAATTGTTCCTTGCTCAGAAAAATAAAATGTTCTGAGAGGATAGAATTATGAAGTTGCACAGTCATTAATTAAAACCAGAGACTGAATGCACATAGTAGATGAACAGTTAAACAAAAAAAAAATCAACTTAGTGGGAACTTTGACATACACATACACTTCATGAAGTTATCAAATTGTTTCAGTTAGAAGATGATGTGAAATTATACTAGGGTTATAGAACTTAAACATTGTACTTTAAGTTCAAATGCTATTCACTATTTCGTTAAGAAGTTTCAATACCATGAAAAAAAAATCAAAATATCAAAAAATTAATATATAAAAATATTTATTTGCATGACAAAGAACAAAAAACTCTTTCAATTGAGTAGTCATCAAAATATGCTTAAGCGGTTCTCACAAAATTTCCCAGTTCATCCATTAACCTACAATTAAACCCCAAAAATAAACAAACAGGACAATTTTTCTCTTTTCTCAATTCCACACCAATACATTAATAAAATTTATTTTTAAAAATTTATCATAAAATTATCAATGAAAAAACATAAATTTCAGGCATAATAATGAGCAAACATGCACAATATCAGAAATAGAGCATGTATGAATATAAAAGTGGACATCATATATATATATATATATATATATATATATATATATATATATATATATACACACACAATTCCATGGATACAAAACAAATTTGAAATAATCTAAAAGTATTTCACCTCAAACAATATTTTCTGCATAATTTTGGTATATTTCTCATTTTTTACAATTAAAATCCCAAACAAAAACTATTTAAATAAAAATTTAGTATGAATGAGATATATATATATATAATGATTATATATATATATATAAAATAAATAAAATAATATATATATATATATATATATAAGTGGACTCTCTCTTCACTGATGTTCAATATAGGGATAAACTTATTCTAATAGAGGACATCAATGTGCAGAGTCATCATGGCACTGGACACATGAACTCCAACATTCTGTGCCTCATTTCTGTTTGCAGAGAATTCAATCTTGTAATCACCAACACCTACTTTCAGCAACCAAAATGCCTCAAGACCTTGTGGATACATCCTTGATCAAAAACCTGGTACCTTATTGACTATGTCATTACCAAGAAGAGAGACTAATGGGACATCAATATCACACATACCTTTCATACCATGCTCTCCTTTACAGTAAGGTTTCCTTTTGGCTTGCTCACAGGAGACTGCAGAAGACATTTGTGCCTAAGTGGATAAATACCCTGGTTTTAAAATCAACAGAAAACAAAGTTTAACTCTGCAGCAAGCTGGATACTACTGTCAATGCACTCAAGATTACTAACAATATCAAATCATCATGGAAAACACTTTGAGATACAGTGAATACTGCTTCTTTGGAAATGCTCAGATTGCCAGTTCAGAAACACCAGGACTGGTTTGATAAAAGCAACACTGAAGTCCAGCTATTCATAGAGCAAATGCACAGCTCACACAAAGCATGGAGTAATAATAAAAACTCTTCTGCAAAGAAGACTCAGTGCCTGAAGTGCAAAAGTGAGGCCCCATGATCTCTCAGGAAATGAAGCTAGACTGGTGGTCTGCAAAGGCTACAGAACTTCAGGAAACAGCAGATAGGAAGGACTTCAAGTCCTTCTTTGATGGTCTTAAGATCTATGGTCCTAGAAAAATGGAGTTATGCCAGTACTCTGAAAAATGGACAGACACTTCTATCAGACAAGTCTGATATCTTAAACCACTAGAAGTGGCATTTCAAGTTTGTTTTAAACATACCATCTATCAGATGAAGAGGTTATTGCAGCCATTTTCAAAATTCCTGAAATTCAAGTAATGACTTTCGAGCCAACTTTGCAGGAAGTCTTGGACTCCATCAAACAAATCTTTTCAGTCAAAGCACCTGGAAAGGATGCTATTCCAAAAATCTATTAGTATGGTGCAAAAAAGTTAGTCAAAAAGCTATACAAGCTCTTCAAAATAATATAGCGTGATGGTTGTGTTCCTCAAGAGTACAATGTTGACTTAATTCAACACCAAGAACAAAGTTAATAGAAATGTTTGTGACAACTATCATGGAACATATCTCTGCTGTCAATTGCTGGTAAAATATTAGCTAGACTGATTCTGAACATGATTATCAAGCACATCATCAATGAGAATTACCCAGAATCACAATGTGGTTTCAGCTCCAGTTGTGGTACTATCGACATGATCTTCTCACTGTCAGGTAGCCCAAAAAGTGTGTGAAAAGAACCTGAAGTTGTATATGCTGTTTGTTGACCTTACTAATATTTTTGACACTATAAATCATGACGCATACTGAAAAGTTCTTCAAATGCATGGAATCCCAGACAAAATGCTTTAATCTTGTTTCACAAGGGGTTGAAGTTGCTGCTGTACCTGATGGGGAATTCTTCGATTCCTTTGATGTTACAAATGGCATGAAGAACGGTTATGTCATGGCTCCCGTTGCTCTATTCTTCTCAGTAATACTTAAATATACCTTTGGTGACATAGACACTGGTGTTAAATTTTAAATTCAAATTCCAATGTGCCTCAAACTAACTTCAAGCAAGTTGCCCTGGATAGAAATAACTGGAGATATCCGAGTGGTATCAGAATTTTTGAAATCAGTCATAGTAACAGGCTAACAGACAAAAGAAGTTTATAAGCAGTAAATTCGACCTTGCCAACCGAGCGATCCTCAGTGGCCGAATTGGTTAAGGCATGTCAGGCTATATGATGGCTCCGTATAGGATACAGGTTCGAATCCTGTCAGAGGACAAATATTTTCTATGAAAATTTCTCAGACATTCAGGCTGGTAAATGTTATTTAATAGTATTTATTATAAATAGAGCATTTACTTAAATACTTGTGTCTATAAAAAGAATGTTAAACATAAAAATGCCTTTAAATAATTGTCGGACTTTGATACATATATATGGAACAGATGGTATGGTGTTTGCTTGACAACCTAACTGTCAGGGTTTCAATTCTCGGTAGTGGATGCGCACTGCTGATGAGTCCCAAATATAGAACGAAACGGCCGTCCAGTGCTTTCTGCATTCTGCAGAGGTTTCAGACTCGATGAATCACTTAAACATAATTATCAAATTCTATTCATACATACAGACATACAGGCTGCTCATAGATATTTGCACAAATCACAATCTTTTTTTTTGCTTAAAATTGCAAGGGCTATTAAGAATTTTGTGCAGGTTGGGATCAAAATTACTAATCTGGCAACTCTTCCAAATCATAATGTGAGTTTGCCTTTTCAATCAATTCCATTGATTCTGTACAAGATTTTAAAAACAAAAATATTTTTATTTCGTTTAACAAAACCATTTTACAGAATTTAATATTTAGAACCACATAACATTATGTTAATTGCCAAAAAAAAAAAAAAAAGCTTCTAGCATAAATCTCAAAATCAAAATCTGTTTGAACATTTATAATGAGAGAGAGAGAGAGAGAGTGTGTATATATATATATATATATATATATATATATATATATATATAAAGAGAGAGAGAGCGAGCGAGATATCATTTAGACTGTATTATCACCTGAATAAAAATAAATATCTGAAATGAATTGGTAAATCTTGGTTTGTACACTATTTTGAACAGAAATTATATGAATATATTAATTGGACACCGAGTGAAAAGAACTGCTGAATACTCCGATGTCTTATTATAACAAAAGTAGATGCTAAACACTTGTTCATCCTGGTCTGGATATTCAAAAGAAAAATATTTAAGACTAAGACTAATTAACATAATCTCTCTCGTCACTTCTTATTTTACTAACTTCCAAATTGATATTTTCCAATTATACTAGTTTAGTATTTCCTATTTCATGAAAGAAAAAAATTCTTTGATTGCTAAATTGTAGGAATTCAAAATAAAAAAGTAGTTTTAAACAAAACTGAAGAAATTTGTTTGTTTTCCTTAAATTTCATAATTCAGGTTTTTCAATTTTTCTGTCTCCTGCTTTTTTTTTTTTTTGCTCTGACTTTTCTCCATCTTGCATTCCAATAAATTTGAGAACTGCTTTCATGATCCACAAGTTGTCACATAAAACAGAAGCAGATCTTGGTGGATGAAGTCCGAGTTTTATCCAAAAAAAAATAATTCTTTATTCAAAATTTCTGTATTTTTGTAACTGCCAAAAAGATCTGCTAAAATGTTGATAAAAATGAAGAAACTAGCTAAAAAATAAAAACTGAATAATGGAAATACTTTATATTAGATATGAGGATTATGGATATAGATCTTTAGAGAAATGGGGGAAAAAATAACCACATTAATTACTTCTAGGTTCTCCATAAAAAGTGTTGTCTTTTTTTAAATTTTTTTTGTAAAAGAAAACAAATGATCCAGAAAATCCCCAAAAGTTATCTTGCAACATTTTTAAGAACTAAGATTAGATGCTTTATATATTTTCAGTAAATAAAATATTGAATACTTTGTTGTTGTTTTTTTTTTCTTATCCTTTGATTGCACAACACTCAAAAATTATTAGAAATCTGCTAATTTTCCAGATTTAAAAAAATATTTTGTTGAAAAATTCATGTTTTTTTAAATATTTACTTATCAGTCTGCTAGGTAAAAGTGATAAAACATTACATGCTGAAATAATGTTTGAATATATATTTAAAAACTACAGAAATCATTTTTATGATGCTAAGATTAAATAAAAATTGCACCAATGAATAAAAACCTATTGCTTCAACATTTGTTTCATGCAATCACTCTCATATTACAGTCAATACATTAAAGTCAGCACTTAAGTGAAATACATTTTCTTTTCATACCTAAATTTTAAAAACATATTAGAATTTTATATTACAAATAAACATTGTACTTTTCAAGATATGAAAAAATAAATCAAACAAATTTTACATCTTGTGTCTAGTCAAGAACAAATGAAAACATACAAATTAAGATATTTTATAAAGAAGTTTTTTTTCTTATTGTAAAATAATACATCTTGTAGAGACACTCTAATTAGAAAAAGAAAACGAGTGCAATAGAAAGACATTTACTTTACCTTTTTGTTGTGCAGCTACTATACTGTAACATCCCAAAAGTAAAGCACCCATCAAAATTCTCTCCATTTAAGCTAGCCTTGTGCACTAGTATGAAATTCATTTCATGTATGCATGAAGCATATATAATTCTCACAATTTTCAAAGCATTGCATTGAAAATGAAGTTTTTTATGCAGCTGATGAGAGAAAATTTTCAAATAGAGAAAACCTTTCTGAAAATTTCATTAATAAAATTGGTAACACAATTCAAATATCTATTCACTGAAAATTTTTTGCAAAAATCCATAGTGACCCATAAAATACTTTTTCATAACTGCTTAAAATAAAAGGTTAAAATGTAAACTGAATCTAGAACAATTCAAATTTGTATTATAAGTGATTGCATATTTAATTTAACGAATTCACGATGATCTGCTTATTTAAAAAAAGGGAAGGTATGCTTTTTTATGTCTATACTGAGTGAACAGAATCAGAATGCATATATATATATATATATATATATATATATATATATATATATATATGTGTGTGTGTGTGTGCAATATAACAGCTGAAGAAAGTTATTCACTATTATTTTTGTCAATAATACTGATTGATTTTGATATTTGATGTCAAAATAAATTTGGAAACATTCTGCCAAGAAATGAACAACAATTTCTCTAGTATTCTAACAGTTTAGAATTTGACACGATGAAATGCTATCAAATTTCATGAACAAAACACATGATTGCCCCCAGCCAGTTTATGCCCAGCATTGTTCTCAAAGTCATCTTTAAATTTGTTTACCAGCTGAGAAAGAGTTCTGTTAGACATCATCTCCAAAATTCCTTCTGATTTGCTCATAGAAAATAAATGTGCATACTGTATGAGGTCCAAGACGAACAAAGGCTGGCATAAAGCCCTGCAAACAAAAAGAATAAATTAAAACATCCTTACTCTTTAAAATAAGATTTACAAGAAGTTATAGAGACAAATTCAGGATTATAAACAATATTCAGATATAAATGGTTTAATGTTCAAACCTCCATTGAAGATAATTTTTATTTCTGTTTGATATGTAAAACCATCAGTGATTGCTATATGTATTATTCAAAATAAACAAACTCTCCCAAACTTCTCAACATCACTTCTATGAATCCACTTCTTGTTGCAGTCTGTTCTATCATCAGATATCTTGAAAAAGTCCTTGTTACTGGTATGCCCCAATTTTGATTGGAGAAAAAAAATAAGTGAATGAACATATGGTCAAACCACTGGCCCAAAACTAACTTATATGCCCAGGTAAACCTTAACAGAAGTTAAGACAACCAAAAATCATACATTTTTCTGAGTCAACAGAAAAAAATACTATATTTATAAGTGCTTGGAGACACTTTATTTTTGGATGGCTTGAATTTAAGGTTAAAAACTTTCAGAAATTATCGGTGTAAACATAGTTCAGAAATAAACTCTCTCAGTTATAAGAATTATTAATATGAAATTATACAAAAATTTTTTGTTGGTCAAGGAAGATTTGATGTTAACATTTGAAAACTTCAATGGACTAAACTGTAATAACTGTAAAATTTGATCTGAATGCACTGGGTTTTATTTTTAGGTCATTTCATAAACTACTTTTTAAACACATTTTTTTAATTTTGAAAGGTCAGAAGAGCTCTTAGAAATCAAGATTATAAGTGTTATTAATACTTTACATAAGTGGAAAAAAAAACAAACAAGTTTCAATGAAGTGAATAAGAATACACACCTTGAAAAATCCTAAAGGTCCATTTTTGCTAATATCCAAAGCACAAGACAGGATGTTCTATAAAAAGAATAAGATAACTTATTTAATCATAATGATTAAAATTGTACCAATGTTTTCAGAATACTGATTCCATTGCCTAAATCTTCTAACTATTCATACAACACCGACTTCCACTCATTGTTTTATTCTTTATATTTCCTAACAGCAAATAGACAAGACACCTGTTTGCTCCCATTCTATAAAAACAGCTCAGATTTTGCAAAACTAATTAGCATGCAATATTTTCTGCCTAGCAAACACAGTGCTTCAAATTAAATATTCTAACTAAATTCTGAGATATAACGTCTTGAACTTAAATGGAAGAGAGAATTTTGTTGCATCCTGAGATACCAAATAAAAAAATGTTCTTCCATTAATTCTACATAACATTTATGTGCAATTCTGTGTTAAGGTTGTTAAAACAAAAGGCTTTAAAGAGGGTCATTAAGACAAAAGGATCTAATGATGGTCATTAAAATAAAGAGATTTAAAGAGTGTCATTATAGCAAAATTAAATTTGGCTAATGTGTTGCAAAAATGTAATAAAAGTTAAAAATTCAAAATATTAAACATGCCTAAATTAAAATACATAATCAGATTAGAATTATGAAATAAACAGGTGTTTAACCTTGTATTTTCCTGGTTCTGCATTCATCATACGTGTTTTCATAACATCCAATGGCATGGTAAGGAATGTAGCTATGGTTCCCTAAATGAAATAAAAGACAATAGTTAAAGAGAAAAAGACAAAAATCTTGCAACATAGCGTAATTTTAAGGTCGGTAGCTGTGATGTGGCTGTAACAAAGGCCAGTGGTCTCTACACCAAATGTAACATGCCAGCTAATGCCATCCCCATACCAAAGGTAATAAATGTGATTGTCCTTTCTCCATTGGCACAGAACTAACATGACACAAACGTGATAGAATCGGCTACTGTGATCACCATATACCAAATGTAAACTTTAGCTGGTAATCACAGCTCTTGATATTACAGCTTTGTGAAGGATGTGTGAATTGCCTATTCCTGTTATTCATCTCCCGCACCAGACCTATGTTGTGGAAATCTTTCTTTTCATTGTGTACTTGCCGAGGTGAATTATGTGGCATGTCTCTTGATTCACTCCAACAGACCACTTTTGTTAGTAGTGATAATAGACGATCTACCAGGAAAGGTGAAATATTGTAAGAGCCAGGGCACAAATTTACTGTAGATGACCTTGCAATCAAAACACACTCTATACATTTACGTTGCAGTGAATTGTTTTCTCTTTTGATAAGAGTAGCATTTTTTATGTCAAAATTGTAGTCAGTCTCATTATAGTGGGGAACCAATGCATTTGACATATTGTTTTGTAAAATGTCCCTCTTGTGTACATATAATCTTTTATTTAGATTCCTTGAGGTTTCTCCTAGGTATTTTTTGTGACAATTATTACACATGATGGAGTAAATTCCTCCTTCAGGTTTTAGCTTATTGTTTTGTTCAGTATTGACTAAGTCTTTTATTGTTTTGGATGTAGTAGTAACAAATCTTGAGTTTAGATAAATTCTTTTTGATCATGGATATAACAGATTTAGTTGGTAGGATAATATATTTTTTGACTCATTGGGTTTGTCAGTAGGAGTCATTTTTTTTGTTTTGGAATATTTTATGGGCACTTTGTTTCACATTGAATATAAAATAATTAGGGTACTGAAGAAGTGTTTTCAATGTATTTCCCCTCTTTGTGTAAATAATGTAGGCTGCATATTCTAAATGCTCTTAAGTAGAATCCAATGATTATGCCGAATTTTATTTTGTTGTTATATAGAAATTTATTAAGTCATTTTAGTTGCTTAATTTCTGGTGGACACTGAATTTTAAACTATTGACACAGTGTAGTTTGATATCTACAAAAGGTAAGGAATTGTGTTCTTCCATTTGGTATGTAAATTCTATTTTGTGTTTAACTTTGTTTAGTTGAGGTCAGGTAAATCAGTATCACAAAGATATCTAAGTAGAGCATCATCAGTATAATGGAAGTATGTTGATTGTTTGGGTAAAATTTTGAAAAGGACCAGATTCAAGAAATTTGAAGAAGATACATGCCAACATTCCACTGAGAGGTGATCCCATTGGTAATCCAAATTTTTCTTTGGAAAATTATTATTAAATGTCAAATAGCATTGATTGGTGATGAGATGGACGATTTTTATCATCACTGAAAAAAATTTTTTTAAATCCTCAGCAGCCATTGTTTATGCACATGCAAATCTCCTCCTAAATCGATAACAAATCAATATTTTTCAATTCCGACAAGTATAACCTGCGTCCCTGTAGAAATATCTTCTGATTTATAAAGCAAAATTGGTGGTAGAATTAATTTGGTTTAAATTAAGATTCATTAATTGAAAATAATGAAAGAAGTAAGATTTTACAAGTACCTTAGAAGTGAGAATTTACAATACATTGAACTGGAGGCAGAAATTTTGGTTGTACTTTACAATTCCAAAGCCAGTTTATAACTTTGTATTAAATCTGTTTTTATATAGAAATATTTTCTGCAGCCTTTTTTCTACCATGAATTGACAAGAGAAGTTGTCAGAGAAATCAAGCAAGACCTAAGAAATCTAGAGAAGCCAGTTCAAATCAACAAAGTCCAACTATGATCATCACCATCAACAACTAAGATTAATATGATTAGCATCCTCCCTCACCTGCTATTTAAAATTTTTATTACTCATCACCTCCATCATTATAATGTTGATATAGGTAAAGAAACTTTTCCAGGTTAAATATAAAAAATTTTATTAGTAGTATCAAATAAAATTAATCAAAAAGCATAAATGAATAAATATCATAATCATCTAAGTTTATCTATTTCACTCACATTTTAGAGAAGTGTATTTTAAAGAAAGCCAGGCAGTTTATAAAAGGTTATTAAATTTGTCTGTGAAAATTTATATTTTTAAAATTAGCAGTTAAAGAACTGCCAAAATTATTTCTGTCTAGGTGGATTGTTTTTAGATCTATTTTTTTTTAATTCAAAATAAATATGTACTATTTGCTATCCAATCAAAAGCATGAGCTTATGCTCTTATAAATTTTGAAGTTATGGTCGAGCCTCTTCATTTCCTATATAAACAGACTGGCCAACAGATAAAGGCAGAATATAATCAAGACAGAAAGAGGTGTCAAAGTAGAAGTGAGTGATAGGTCACACAAAAGGGACAGTGCCTACTGACTGCAAAAAGTTTCAAATCTAAATTTTTACCAACATGAATTTACCCAAAATTTCATCCAGAAGGGAAATCAATTTTTGTTTGCTTTCTGAAAAGAATTTGTAAAGGTACAGAAACGTGTTGATAGAATCTTTCTATAAAGAAAAACTATAAAAAAAAGTCCTTGTGACATTGGTACTGTGTAGTGAAATTCTTTTCATCTTACAATTAGGTGGTTGCACCATTTGTATTTTCTGCCTAATCAAAAAGTTGCATTACCTTCACAAAGTTTTATTCATTCTCAAAAATTGTATTGTAATATTTCTTTAAATATATATTGTAACAAATGTTTGTCCTTTTAAATTTCACAGTTGTTGAGTCTTGTTTGTTTGCACCTTAATATTCAGGATAAGAGAGGTGATATGCTATCTTTTCTCATTCATCCCAACAAAAATAAATTCTTGTATTTTGTAAAAAAAATTCTTTCTCATATGAATACTTCTGTCAACAGGGGCATATTTTCACACCACGTTATCTCACCACATGCACTTTTATCATGCACCCAAGACACCATTATAAGCAAAACACCTTTGTGAATTTCATTTTTCCATTGTTTTTTTTTTTATAAAAAAAAAAAGAAAAAAAAAAAAAAAAGAATTTTTCCTTCGTTTTTTTTATACAAAGAAAAAAAACAACAAACTTATCAACACAATGCCATGCTATTCCAGCCATTAAAATAGTTTTCAAATGATCTTACACATTCAACTTTTGTTGCAGACTTAGCATTTCTCTATCCTTCTTAAGCTTTTCATCATTGTCATTACCATTTTTACTACCCAGCGTTTTTTGCAACTATTCCTCAAACAAAAAGGTAACAATAACACAGTACAATTAGCTAGGTCTCTCCACTATTTCAGCATAAACTTTCAATACCTAAGGTTTTAAATGAATTTTTAAAAATGGAAAAGCATTCTTAAAGATTTCATTTTAGCTTTAATTGAAAGCTAAAGGATTAAATTTATTATTTCCAGTAAGTAAAATATTCTGTTGTATTTCAGACAGAAATTATACAGATTGGAATGTCAAATTTAATTTTGATTTCTTAAAATTTTCTTAAAAGCAGCCATTTTCTTAAGAAATTTTAAGAAATTTGTAAACAAAAATTGATATGGCTGGCTAAAATTGATAATAAAATTTAAGAAATCTAAGCAAACGCATTTTTTTGGTTTTTAACTTCTTAGTAATTTTTACAAATGAACATATTTTCCGCAATTATCTAATAATTTATTGACTTTACCTTTTGAAGATGCTTTATGCAAAAATAAAAAATTTAAAATACTATAAAATTTTCTTAAATTAATTTCTCTGTAAAGAGACAAAACTCTTAGATCACATGACCATTTCATAATGTCATGTTTAGACTTTCATGGATGAAAATAGGGAACAAATTAAGTAAAAAAATAAGAAATAAAAAATTATTTAAAAAATAGAATAGCATAACTACATTTATTAATCTTTTCAATTTTGGATTCATAAATTTCGTTTCCACTTAATATCACAACCAGGAAATAGCCTGATACAGAATTTTACATGATTTTAAACTATTATAAATTATTATAATTAAAATTTTTTAAAAAATACTTGTAAAAATTCATTATTCATCGGTAAAATTTTATTTCTTCAGACAATAATGTCCTTAATATAATTATTTACAAAAGCAATTAAAAGCTTTTGTAATTAAATAATGTCATAGTTTTATTGCATTCATTATTTTTCAATTCAAAGCAGATTTTCAGTTAGAATAATGCAAGTTTAAAAAAAAAAGAAAAAAGATTAGGCAATTTAGATTCTCCAAGGAGTCCTACTTTTAACGAATAAAAAAAAATTCAGGAAATAAAAAGTTTTTTGTGAAATTGCATGAAATTAAGTAAGTGGGGAGTAACATATGTAAAAAAAAAAAAAAAAAAAAAAAAAAAAAATTTCGTTCATTTGTGAATAAGTCCTGAAATTTTCATTAAAATCGGACAATTATTTGATTTTTCAAGAATTTCCAAATCAATGTGTTTTCAACGGAAAAAAAGTCAACGTCATTATTTTGCTAATAGTAACTAAAATTTCGAACGTTTTAGAAAGGATCAAAAAATAATTAAAAAATACTTTGGTCTTTCATCTTAATAATAACAAACATTTTGACGATAATACTTTATTTTTATCAAGTTTGTAGCCCTTTTCATTACGCTATGCTGTTTTCCCGCGAAAAAGTGGAGGTACATACAATTAGCGAAAGCTACAAAATAATTTAGGAACACGAAACTGAAACACTTAATGTAAGGGAGAACAGTCAAGAAAATAATGGCAGCAGAGTTTTCTCCCTTACATAACGT
The DNA here is from genome assembly GCA_964036315.1 of Acanthosepion esculentum. Taxonomy (NCBI): domain Eukaryota; kingdom Metazoa; phylum Mollusca; class Cephalopoda; order Sepiida; family Sepiidae; genus Acanthosepion; species Acanthosepion esculentum. Next base: position 68,002,059 of record OZ038506.1, read on the forward strand.
GATGTAGTTTTGTGCTGTGTTAAGAATTTTCAAACTTTAATTTTTTTTTCATTCAATCGCTTATTTTCAAAACCGCGTAAGAAACAGGCTCATTTAACAGGGTTATGGCTGGCCTAACCAAGAAAGCATTTCAAAAAGCATTCATGTTTGATCATTTACACATTTATCCAGTGGGTCATGTCCAAAACTCCCCACCTCTTCATTTATGAAAAAGAGAGAATTAAAATTGAATCAATAAATCTGTAGCCTGACACTTAAAACGAATTCTGATCTTAAATTTTTGCAGTATAATTTCAGCCTATGTAATTAATGGAGAAGTGTTGGTTAAGTATATTGTAAGACTTGCTGATGTAATTATATAGATTATCATCATCATCCCCTTGACATTTGTAATCGTGGGGGGGGGGGGATCCAAATGCAGAAGCCACACTGAATCTCCTCGACAATGGCTTATCAACAGCAGCCATCAGGAATTCTGGTATAGTCATACCTGTCCATTGTTTGACATTGGACAACCAGTTTTTGCGTTGGCGTCCACCTTCAACAGTGCCTTTTGCACAGGCAGTTGTGCCTTGTAACGTGTCCACCAAACCACGCCATTTTTCACCATTTGACAATGGCAAGAGGTTCTTTGTGGCCCACCAAACTTTCAAACTTTTCCCTCAACAAACTCATTGGTTTTATGTTCCAAATAGAAGATGCCAAGGAGTTTTCTCATGCATTTCTTAAACACGTGGACCCTTCTCCTTGTTTCTGCCAACAGTGTCCACGTTTCACATCCATATAAGAGAATGGAGACTACCATCAATTTGTAGTCTGTATTTTGTTTGAAAGCTGATTTTGTTCCTCCATATTCTTCCCAATTTGGCCATTGCTGCTATGATTGCGGCAATCCTTGTGTGGATTTCCAAGCTGCAGGGACTATTTTTAGACATGATTGCTCCTAAGTATTTAAAACTGGACACTTCCTCCAGTGAATTCCTTTTCATAGTAATGTTGATACAGATGTTACTGTTTGTGCAATTACCCATTACTATATAGATATAATAGATTAAATTCTCAAAAATAAAATCAGTTTATCTACATTATGTGATGTATAATGCAATAGACCCCTTCAATTTGAAGGTGACAGGTCTGGAGAATAAAGTAGATATGAAAGAATATCCTTTTCTAGTGCCATGATTATTTGTTGTATTGCATTTGCAATGTAAGAACAGGTGCTCATATGTAATCAATTCTCCTGTCAACTTCCTTACCTAGAAAAGAGTCTTGTCTCTTATATACTCAAACTTCTTAAAGAGTAAAAGAAAGCTAGCTTCTCTTTAAAGGAAAATAGTGTTTTGATAATTGAACTGAATTTCAACTTCCCAAAAATATTTTCTATAAAACTTAATTTTTTTTATAAATAGGCCCTTCTTGGAGCAAAATCTCTGTTAAGTAAAATGCATGTTAGCAATTTGACAAATAACAGAAATACTTACCATCAAGTGCGAAACAAGATTATTTCAATAGCCAACTAATTTTAAAATCCACTTTTTATTTTCATAAAAATTGAGAAAGATGATGCTAACAAAGTAGACAAAAAATACTTACTGCAAGTACACTAGCAGAAAAATGTGTGATTAAATTATCTTCAAAAAACGTTGTATGCAACAAAATGGATTTGATCTGGTCATAACAGGCCAACTAAAAAAGAAAAGATAAAAAATTATTGATTCAATCATTTATTATACAGTTGCATGTTTTATTTCTTTCTTTTCTGATAAATTAGGACATCATTATGCAGTGTATGTAGAGTATTAATGAGATTTGCATATAGAAAACACAACATCAACTACAATATTTGAGGATATATAATACAATTCCTACCCATTATTTGCATTTAATATATAAACAGTAAGGTAAGTACTGTTAGTTTATAGCACATGGATAAACATTAGCCTATCAGATAGATGAATTTCAGATAGAAGACTCACAAAATATTTTTAAGTAATTTTCTTTTTAGCAAAAAAATTGTGTAAGTCTTAAGTGCCATCCATTATGGTACATTCCAAAATATATTCTCATTACAAATCCAATTTTAATTTCATAATGCTAGAAGCATAAGTGTGTCAACTTGAATTTTATTTAGATTTCTACTGGAGTAAAAGAGTACATCATTTTTCTGTGCAATACATAATTTTTTTCATCATAATTATTTAAATACTTAGTAGTTGTAAAATTGAAGTTTAAAATTACTGTTTCATTAAAATAGCAAAACTTTGATAGAAATCTGTGCTGGTTTCACATTAAAGCATATAAATGACTTAAATTACTTTGTAATAAGCTTTTATTTTTTTATATGCTCTTATATTTTTCGCTAAGATTGCTCCCCAGTTATATTATTGCTAAATGTTAGATTTTAGCATTTCATTAATTAAAAATAATATCACATTTATAAGCTACACAACAAGTTTTACTCTTTATTTTTCTTTGCTCATTTAGTAACTTAGGTGATTGAAAAATTGCATTTCTCAAACAATCTGGTGGTGAGTTGGGAAGTTTCACCAGTGATGTTTATTCCTGATATAATTGAAGGTTTCGGGCCTGTAAAAACATCAGACCCTCACTCCCAGATGACCCAACCAGGATAAAAGCCATATTTCACCAGAAAGTTTGTATTCAAGATTTTCAAGGCAAAAAACATATTATTAGGTAACTCTAAAATCATGTGCACTTTCAACACATGAAAAAAAGTGAAACAAATGATACTCTTGATTTCAAAATTTACCTAAAATAAAATTTATCATTTATTTATCAACAAATGAACTTTATATTTATATAAATACTTTATTCAAAAGATCATTTTAAGGTCTTTTGTTGTAATTGAAATGCTCAAATTTATAATGGGATAAAATCTACTTCAAAATTTGACAGCAACCTAAATAACTTGATATTTATGTTGTAGTATTCCTACTTCAGTTAAAGCAAAATTTATATGAATTAAGAGTATTTGCACATTTAAGTCTGAACTGAATCATTTTTACAACAATAAATAGACACATGAAGTAGGTGAATGAGAGTAGGCTGAAAAATTCATAGGTTGACTATGAAAGAGTGATGCTAGAACTGTGAAATCTTGCATGCATTCATTTCAACTCTTCTTATTAATAACTGCATTGTTTATTTCCAGGTAAACTGACATGTGTTCATCCTGATGGTCAAAAAAGACATCATCACTGCAATACTGGTTCCTAACTAAGTGCTTTTTCATGTTGGGGAGCAGATGATAATCAAATTAGGAGAATAGGGAGTTCAAAGCCATTGAAACCAAAAGACTTGTGCTGGAGCATTATCTCAATTTCATCAGTTTTCTTGGGCATTTGGTTTTGATAGCCTTTCAGAATTGCATCAGCAACTTGGCATAGTACTCTCCACTGATGGTGTGGTCTTTCTTTGAGGAGGGGTGTTTCCACTGCATAGATTGTCTCTTTGGCTCAAAGTGATGAACTCAACACTCATCTTGGGTTAGGAAATGTTCAAGGAAACCAACTGGATCCACCTTAAACAATGTCAGATTTTCCAGTGGTGATCAGCCTGATGCACTTTTGATCAGGTGTCAGGAGAAGTGGAACCCACTGAGCAGAAATGTTTGACTTGTCAAGTTCATTTTGCAGAATATTCTTAACCATCTCATGGTACATGCTAATAGCATTGACTATTTGATTTATAGTCATCATCAACATGTGAACACTATCAATGTTTTCCTTGGTGGTGGCAGTTGCAGAACTTGGTTATATTCAAGACTACTTGCTCCTCCTAAATTCAGCTGCCCACTTTGCACTGTTGTTAAAGCTGGAGTATCATCTCCTAATGTAGCAACCATGTCAGTATGAATGTCCTTGGGGTTAAAATCTTTTTCTGCAAGTACTTGATAGCACCATGATGCCAAATTTTGTCCAGTTTCAAGAGAAGTCTTTGAACAGTCAGATGTCAGCTTATCTGGAAAGAAACAATGTGCTTATTAATAAGAGTTGAAATTAATGCATGCAAGATTGTACAGCTCTAGCATTGCTCCTCCATAGTAAGACTGTGAACTTATCAGCCCATCTTCGGATTCGGTTTGAATCAAGCACCACATTCTTTATTACCCAAAATTCCCTTTTGTTACAATTTATATAAAACTGCAGTGTAAAAAATGAAACTGAATGATAATCTATATCATTTTTCTCCCTTTTCTAAATGAGACATTAGAGAACTTTATTAAAACTATGATACCTGTTATAATCTTATAATCCTGAATAGTCAACATTTGTACAACACTTTGTTTTAAAACAGAATTCTTCTTAAAATCTGATTAAAAAATATTCCCTCAATAAAACAAAAATGAAAATAGTGTTTCTAGATTTAACTTGTCTTTCTCTTCTTGAAGATATTGGTAATGTTTCATCTGTTTGTGGCAATGACCGATTGCCTATTTATATTAGGACACTTTGCATTCACCGACAATTCTATATTTGAAGAATTATCCTCCTGTTTATTAGGTGAATTTTGTTGCCTACAATTGTTTTTCACCAAATGTTCAATGTGATTGTGTCTCAATTGTTGTCCCACTCTAACCAAGTATGTGAATGAACCTAGTTTTTTGACTACAGTTCCAAGTAACAATTTCATGTTGGCATGCACCTGATTGAAAGTGCTTCCAAATCTGCACTTTAACTTTACATTTATTGATGCTGTTTTTTTTTTCTATTTCTGTTGTTGCTGTGAAACTAGGCAATAAAAAACTTAGTCTAGTTGTGAGTGCACACTTAAAAAAAAACATCCTGACACCTCACTTGTAACTAAATGTGGTTTATTTCTATATTTCATCAGAAAGATTACTAACCAATGTTAGTTTGTTATCTTCAGCTGTTGTTTCTGCAGATATGCACCAATACTGTTTAACTATTTGCACACACCTTTCCACTGCATTATTTGATGCAGGATAAGGTAGCGTCACAGTATGTTTTATTCCATTTTGTTTATAAGCTCTGTTGAAAGAAATTATAGACACTATCTTTTCTGGTAAGCATTATGCTACAAATAATCTATGCACTACCTTTTGAGTCCCTTTACTCATGAGCTCGAATCAGCAGCTGATCCAACACTGAAAAAAATAAAATGTTCTCTTTAACAAGATTTTCCTGATTTAGTAGTAGCCTAAATAGTGCATCAGAATTTGCATTGTCTATTGACAATCTATATTGTACAGGTATACCTGCATAATTACTGGTCAACATTGTAGTCAAGCTGCAGCCATAGAGGGAATATGTTTCTGGACCAAAAATGTTGACAAAATGTTGATAATCCATGATAAGAAACTGTCTTCTATTTACTTATGGAATTATTTTCTTTAAAAAAAAAAAAAAAAAAAAAAAAAAAAAAAAAAGAGACCAAAACTAGCATGCCTACTTTTCACTCTGGGCAGAGTTCTTTTAAGATATAACTGCACCAAATGATGGATCGCAAGTTAAAATCAATTTCTACTTGGATGCATATGGTATGAATACATGATCAGATGTTAGCTGAAACTTTCTCCATGGAAAAACTTTTCACACCTGTCACTCCACTCCCATGATACAACAACTGATGACAACAACATTGACAAATTAGGAATAAACTATTAATAATTTAATAGGCTTAAATAGGAATGCAGTTCAGTAATATTTGTCAGACTTCATGTCTGTCAAAGAGAATATGGAAGATATTTGACAGACACCAAGTCTGACAAATAGCTTCCACATTCTCTTCTAGTGGGTTTATTCCTTGTCTATTTACTTGATGACCAAATATGTCAACTGCAGACACTGCAATTTTGATTGATTTACTTTTCAACCATCTTTAGTCTAAGCATGACAGTAAATACTCTAAGATTCTCAGGTGATTAGTGGTTGACAATTTTATCAAATTATCATCTACATGACACAGTGTGCTTCAAATTCCAGAGTAGCTGATGATTGAAAAACAAGATGCCATTTGTTTGATAAGCACAATATGATCTTGTTATGATGATGATTGTTACTTCTGGTCAGAAATTATTCTTGTAAATTTGTATAATGGTTTTTGAGCAGTTTAATAAAATCAATTATATACTCACATATTTTTTCCATATTTACCATATTTAAGATCAACTGCACAAATGTTTTTTCTGGCTTAGATGTAACACCATTGGGACCTTATATGTGTATAATCCTTTTTGCATGTTTATAGTAAGGTACTGTTGGCTCTGCTTATCACCCTCAACTCGCTGATAGGCAACGGACAAATTGACTTTACTGAAAACAGTTCTCTCACCTAAACTGGCAAACATGTCTCCAACTTCCAGCAACAAAAGCCTAGTGTTGAGCAGACTGATTTATGGTCACCTTAAATACAGGTGTCACCATCATTTTTGGGTACACAGTGACACCTAATCACTACTTTGCACATTTTTTTAACACCTGCTTTTCATATGCAGCTCAATTCTACTTTATCTTGCAATGCATATGGTAATGGACGTGCTTTGCAAAACACTTGATGAGCATTCTCCTTCAATTGAAATTTAGCCTTAAATCTAGCAACCATTCTATTTTTCCTATCAAACACCGTCTTCCTCTGTGTTTCTCCAGCGTGCCTTCCAGCAATTCCTGCTTGATTGCAGGTTTGATTCTATCTTGTCCACCTGAATTCTGCCATTGAACTTTAATTTGACCACATACTGATACCTATCTACCATCATAAGCACACAGCCTAAGTGGACGCCCTTTCATGTTGACATGATTAAATAATTTTATAACTGATATGAAATCTTAGATCCACTAACACTGGTATTTAGGTGCATCTGTAAATTATAGTTTCCCACCATTAATGGCACTTTAATCAGTATGACTGTTATTAACAGGCCTAAGAAATCATTACAATCACTCACACTGTTCACATTTTTGACAGTAAGCTAATTTTTTGTTCGGTTCAAAGTTTGTTTGTCATCTTTGGTTTTAAATATTATCCAGTAACTGGACAGTTCCACTTGCTATAATAACTCTCAAGTCCACATCAGTAGCAAGTTTTATTTCTTACATTAGTCTGCTAGAATGATTGCTTGTTTTTGTACAACAGTTTGAATCAATTTAGCAGTAACTAACATGGCTACCATTTGCTTTAGCATGAATGTGCATTCATTTCCAGCATTCTAGTTAAGTTCAATGCTGTACTCTCTCCTAGAAGCTTCGGTCATATATAGGACACACACCGACAATACTGCATCATGGATTTCATTATCTTTAACCACATAGCAAACTGTTGAACTATCTTGCCATATTTCTGAACTACAAGGTGAAACGATGATCTCACTATGGTGCTATTAACCTCCTGTATGAAATATGTACTTACCGCTGTAAATAGTGGCTAAAACTGCATCCAGTAAAGTAGGAAAAATGTCCTGAACTTCTGGCCCTACTGTATATAGTAGCAAAGTCTTTGCTCTCCATTTTCTGGTGTTCAGCACTTCCTCTTCAACAACTGAACCAAAGCCATCCACATAAAGCTAAAATGACACCAGCCATCCAGTTCAATACCTTCCTAAGTTAGCTAGTTCAGCATAGTATTCAAACCATTCCAGTTTGTGGTTATTAGTAGCATCAATATCTCATCCTTATCACCAAAAAATGTCATGTATTAAAAAGTTTTGCATAATTTGAATTGAATCACATTTTATATCAATAGACACACAAAGCTGGTGTATTCTGTTTAAAACAAGTACCATGCTCTTTAATTTATATAACTAAAATTTTATATAAATTTGAAATCCCTCCACAGTATTTAGCATTGTTTCATTCAATTTCGCAAACCAATCAATGAAATTTGAATAAGCTGATTCGTTTGGAAAAATACTTTGACAAAAAACCTACTTTGCAGTTTAATAATTTCTTTAATTTTATAGGACAATATTTTTATTTTTTCCTAGAAAAAAATAAATTCTTAGGATTTCTTACTCTTGAGCATGCAACATACAACTGGCCATGTTTAAATATTTCTTTCTGGAGACAAATTCCAACATTTGAAGTGTTTGGCCTTGTGATTTGTTTATAGTTCTCACAAATGCAGGGCAAACTGGAAACTGAATTCTTGTATATATAAAAACTTAAAGATATGAAGAAAATACAATATTGCAGTTTTATTAAATAAGTATTTGTTATTTAAAATCATTAAATTGTTTTTAAAATAATGAGACTATTTTGTATGTTAAATAATGAAACTTAATTTTTCCAAAAAAATTAATGAAAATTTTTTCTAAGCTAGTAAAACCAACTGTACTTTGTAACCCCTTACCTGTTTGCACTTCTCCCTAAAATTTGGTTTTGATTGGTTAATTTATGGCTATTTTAGAGGGTGTAGCAGACAGACTAATGGAAGTCACAGAATTTTATATATAGATAGAAGCCAGTATGTAAGAAATGAAACACTTTTCCTATTAGGCTGTAAGGAAATCTGAACTCATTACAAAAAATGTTTTTGACAATAAGGCCAAAAATGTGTGCAAAGCTAGTAACTCCAGTATCTTGTGAAAGTTCTTATCAATAATTTGCTTTTTGGATGTAACCAGAACAGAATAAAGCCAGTCATAAAAATAAAACAGAATGATAGTTTTAGAAAGTAAAATTTTTAAAATCTTCTGATTTAAAAGTAATGGGTGAAAAGTAATTTCAGTTTTTGATTTTGATCCTAAAATTATCATCTTGATATTTAGAAACCACTGTGTATCTTTTTAGATTATTTTATAACCTTCTTTGCAGCCACTGGCCATATAAAGTTCTGAACAATCAAATAGACAAAGAAAAATAACTTTTCCCTCTTGGTCAGAATCATCTACTCACAGAGTTTGAAAAGTTTTGCAGAGAATAAACAACAAACTTGACATACAAATCTATTATGTCACTTAAAATTTCTCCATTAAAGTTAAATTAGATTTTACCAAATTTTGTCCTGATCTTGCAGTCTTAGTATAATTTTTTTATATAGTTTTCTTCAGATTAAATTTCCCGTAGTAAGAAAGGAATATCCTGGGCACATGCAAAACATTTAAGAGACTTCTGATGCCTATATTTATTTTAAATTTATATACTTTTGTATAAAATTAATTATAGATAAGAAAAGATTTATATAATTTTCAAACATAAAATACAAACAATAGTAATGGTGATAGACAAATTTATTTCATATTTTAATTGTACTCTCCTGGTTTGCAATAATTGCTTGGATATGTTTTTTGTAACACTTGCAAATGACCTTCAATTAAAATGACCTTCAATTAAAATGACCTACAATTAAAATGACCTTTAAATCTTCAATGTTTCTGGAGTCTTACGGATGAATTTGATCTTTCAAGATTCTATTTGAATTTCTGGAATGAGGAGTTATCATTATTTACATGTAGACTATTGTCCTCATTTTTGTTTGTTATCAAAACATTTCTGAATGTTCGAGAGAATCAGTAAATATGCTAGTAATATGAGGGCCTCTTTAGTAGACCTAGCATAGAAATAAATATGATATGAGAGACATAAATAAAGAAAAGTGACAGCAAAACAGCAGCTGCAGTAAAAGTGAAACCCCAGTGAGTGCCGTCAGGTGTGTCAAGTAACAGCACTCACCAGCAGGCAGGTTAACTTTAAGGCTCCAAGCTGATTTTAACTAACCAAAAATATTCTTCAAAACATTGTTAGGTTTCTCTAAATGCTCATGAGAGAACTTCATCCAACAATTTCAGTGCCTCTTTTTCAACAAAGATGTTTTTAAACCATTCTTATACCATTCCAATACTTCTTTTGACTCACTCTACACACATATATATATGTAGAATTTTGGTAAAAATTAATGAACTGGAAAAAAATATAGAAATTTTTCTAAAAGAGAAAGAAAGAAAAGCTATTTTATTGAAAATAATTGGCTTATAACTTGTCACCAGTCTCCCATTTTGGGAATTTAAATTTATTCTATTATTGGATTATGCCACAATCAGAAATGAATATTATAATTTGAGTTTGTTCCTTATATCTTATCAAAGAATCACTCTGATTTCAACTGGAGAAAAAGATTGCATTTAATGACAAGTGAACTAAGGAAAAAGTACCTACCTGACCAATAGTAACAAACACAGCTCTACTACTAGCCATTGTGACACCATTAAACATTCGAGGTGTACCTTCGTCTCTGTAAACACGATAAAGGCCATCCAAAGCATGCTTGTAACTAGAAAGAGAAAGAAATGTAGAAATTATTTCCATTCTAGAAATATCAACATTCAAATGTATATTTTGGTAGTTATGCTTCAGTCTCAAGTTAACTTGAAATGTGATGTACACATTATTTTTTAATACTAGTAATAAATTGTTACTAAAAAGAAAAATGTAACTTTACCATATACCTGATGAATAAATTCCATCACCAATCTGAGCAACTTGTCCATTTTTTTTCTGTTATGTTATCATCATTTATGTTGTAGCTTGAAAAGCTATACTTTGCATCCTAAGTCAATTTGTTTATGTCAAACAAAAACACCATTTACTGAAAATCTGCTCTGAATCGTAAAATAAAAAATGCACTAGAACTATGACATAATTTAATTAGAAAAGTTTTTAAGCAATTTTAAAAATAGATTCATTAAGGACACTATTGTCGTAAGAAAAAAAATCTTTCGATCAATAATTAATTTTTACAAAAATTGTTTCCATTTTTTTTTAAATTTTAATTAAAATAATTCATAAAGTTTTAAATCTTAAAATTATGCATTAATTTCACCATTTTAGAGGATATTATTAAGTAAAAACTATATTTACCAATCATAAATGGAAAAGCTTAGTACAAATCATCAAACATCAATAATTTTAAAAGAATTTTGAACTTTTCTGTATGTTTTATAAACATGCTGATTTTTTTTTAGATGCGGTTAATCATAAGAGACATTATCGAAAAATAAGAGCATTAACTATAGTAAATTTAAAGCCAGGAAGTATCTAAAATTCAATAAAACATTAGATTACAGAGAATATTTTCTTCACTTTTCTTAAGATTACTCTGTACTTAAAAATTATATATAAAAAGCACTCACATTATATTTCAATTATTTTTTATGACTAAAGCCTCCACAGAACAACATTAGATAAACATCAAGCGGTCAAACATGTCAACAGCTTAAATAAACAGCTACTGCTGTGTTAAAAAAGTGTATTTCTGCAATAATTTAAAGTAAATAATATTTGTTTCAAATCAGATTAATTATACTTTAAAACAGCTAATATTCCTTAAAGTTTCTGGTAAATATATTTTATTTTTGGAAGATTTTTTTAATAAAGAGAATTACATTGAGTGACAACTAAGAGAACTAATCAGCTATTTTATCAAAACTCCTTCAAGTCAATTTAAATTAATTTTTGAAATAAAGCAAAGTATTCTGCTTATTGGAAATATTAAATTTAATCCATTGAGAAGATTTTTCATTTTTAAAAATTCATTTTAAACCTTACATCTTGCACTTTCTGTGGTAGTGCCTACTTTAAAGCTAACTTTATTCATTGACCACATGGTAAGGCAAACTATTACTGATAAGTGTTTGTTTTATGTTCAATTCTTTATAAAAAAAAAAAAAATTTCTAAATGGGAAAATATAAAGAGAAAACAAATCAGGTAGACCTTATGATTGAATTTAAAAAATTGATGGAATTTTTGCTACTTTATTTGTAAAATACAAAATGAATTTATTAAATTTTTCTATAAAAAAATTATGATCACACATTTTCATAAATTTAGAAGGATACTTTATTTTGAAACTGGAAATGATAAAAACATATGCAATGAAAAGTTCAAAGAATTTAACTACGAAAAAAAAAAAAAAAATTCCCCAACACTTAGTTTCCATTTTCTCCTTCAGAGTAATCATTTTGTAAACCAAAACACTGGCTTTATAAAACATAGTGGCAAAAATCCATAGTAAATTTATGTGAAAACATTCCTTGACACTTTGGATAGTATAAATGTGTTTAGACTTCTATTTGATATTAGTTCAATATCTTTTTTTTGTTAAGAATAAGTAGTTTCATTAGTCAGCAAGAAAAATATTTTGTTCATCAGATATAAAATAAATGAACTGTCTACTTTTTAACTTATGAAATATTCACATCATAAAACCTTTTAATGAGTTAATTTCATATTACCATTGAAATTTTTTTTCCATTTTTAATGATTTCTACTAAAAAGTTATATGAAGAGAAATGAAAAAAAATGTGTTTACATTTAAATATGTGTTTATATTGTCAGTCTTTTATGTGCCATGTCCGTTCATAGCTCTTCACAATTTCTTGTTCTTTATTTAATAAAATTTTGTCATTTCATTATCTCTCCTAAACCCTGTTCTGCCGTCCATTTACACAAGCTCAATATGTAGGCTATGCATTGTTTTCCTTTATCCCTCTTGCCTTCAATCTGTCCTGTAAGTATCAAATTTTCCAAGACCTCTTACTTCATTATGTGCCCTAGAAATCTCAACTGTCTCTTTCTGATGTTAAGTATAAGTGTCCTTTCTGCTTCCATTTCCTCAAACTCCATTGTAGCTCACATGTTCAGTCCATGGTATTCTCAGCATCCTTCTGCAGATCCACATTTCTGTTGTTGCAAGTCTCTTCTTCATCTGTAAGGAGACTGTCCAGCATTCACAGAAAGACTGATATTACATAACAATTCAGAACAGTTTTCTTTGTTTCTAAAGAATTTTCCTGTTTCTTAATACTCTTAGTTTTTAGAAGACATCTTACACTATCCCATTGCCCCTTTAAATTTCAGTGTTGCACTTTACATCCTCTGTTAAAACATTCTGCAGATATTTAAATTGTAATTGTTTATAATTTGCATGTTGGGCTGTTTCTTTTGTTCGCAACCATTCATTTTAGGAATTTATCCTCGTTCCTTTCTTCTCACTTTCCTTTACTGCCGTTTGCAAGAGTTCTTGTAGTTTCCTTTCTGTCTCTGCTATCAACACTGTGTTATCTGCATATCTTATGTTGTTATGATTGTGGCCGTCAATAATAAATCCCGGTAGAACTTCTAATTTTATCAGAATTGCCTCAATATATAATTTGAATAAGTCTGAATTTTTGTATATCTACTGAACTCATTTTCTATCTGTATGCAGGCAGTTTGCTGCCAGTATAGTTTCTAGATTATTCTAATATCCTTCCCAAATAGGTTACGTAGCAGTTCTGATTGTTCTTTGTGGCATATTTTATCAAACACTTTTGCATACGCTACAAAACAGATATTAATCCTTTTGCATTTGTATTGCTCTGATGTCATTTAACGAACATGCACTGTTCTTATCCTATTTTTGGTCTAATTCTGACGCATGCTCTCTTCATCTGAATTCGGATGATAAGTTTTGTTACATGGCTCATTAGACTGATTGCCCAATGGAGTTCACATTCGTTTATACCTGGTTTCTATGAAAATGGATCTACTTAGATTTTACTTAGGTACTGTAATGTAATCTTTTACTGAATTATACTTTCTGGCTTTAAATTTACTATAGTTATCACTCTTATTTTCTGATGATGTCATGTATGATCAACTGCATCTACAAAAATCAGCATGTTTATACACATACAGAAAAAAATCAAAGTTCTTTTAAAAATATTGAGTGTGAAAATTCAGCCTATCTTGTCAAAAAGAAATTAACTAAAAAAATATTGTTTTTTTGAAAATTGTTGTTTGCACAACTTACTTCAGATTCAAAAAAAAATAAACTTGAAATTAAAAATTTAAAAAATTACTTGTAAAATTGCAGTGCAATTTTGAAATTAATTCCGTTGCTCTTTTGTCACAGGAGTTTATTTTATTAAAGAAAAAGATAAAAAATGAAACTGTAAAGTTTAATATCCTTTCTGACTAAAAGGTAACCATTACTTTTAGAAAATCTAGTTAATTAATCCTTAAATTAATAAGACTTCGAAACACATCTCTAGGACAAATATTAAAATTTTAAAAAGAATTTTTTATTTACCTTTTTTCATACACAATGTTGAGGAATCATGGAAAAATAAATACACTAATACTTTAAAAAATATCTAAAAACATTTATATATGGAAATTAGTTTTTCTTTTAATTCAAGTTAGCTTTTTAGAATAGGACCAAAAATTAAAAATGCCATAAAAACAGATAAAATGTATCACTTGTTTAATTTTAATGAAATTTAGCACTGCATTCAGTTGGATTCAAGGTACAGTATGCTCCTAAATTAGTTGGGATATTATGTATCATTTAAGCTGTATCTTGAAAACACACATACATACAAGTATTATTATTAGTTTTTAATATATATATATTATATAAAATAAAAAAAGGTAAATGATCAGAGTTGAATCAGCCCAGGAAACAGTAGTATTAAAAAGTGTTCAATACACATATAAAAAGATAAAAATTTAACATGCAGAGCTTTTAAGTATAGAAAATTAAATCAGCCCATTTCATCACTTGAGTTCCAACCTTTTGGTATCTAAGGTAGCAAAATCAGCTGATCTAATTTTTTTATACTTATATATATATATATATATATATATATATATAAAACATTTCCCATAATATTAAGAATGATTATAATTTATATTCATTTGTATTCAATATGCCAAGATTAATATCTGCAGAACAAATAAAGAGATAAAATGTTAAGCATGAGAACTTATCAAAACACTTATCAAATCTTATCATTTATTATATTTTTAGGATAAACTTACTTCCTTCGTTGGTCCATTGGTAACTTGTTATCATTTTGCATCCTACAAAAATTAAATAAAAAAAATTGCCAAGAGCCTCAAATTAAAGTAAACAGAAATAGAATTAGAAATAAAATCAAGAAAAAATAAATAAATATAACAGTAAATCTGAATTTTTATAAAGAAAAGTTTGGTATCCATGTTTAGTTATAGATGAATTAATTTCCATTCTGTTATTAATGAATAAAATACAAATAATTGAAATGTTAAGTACAGAAAATTCAACACATAAACAAGTAACAGTATAATAAAATGTGAGAGACAAAAAAAAATGTTTTCAGCATGTAAAACTAAAAATTAGTAAATTCCAATATTCAAAGGTATTCCATGAGAAAAAAAAAATCTAATAAACTAAAAAAGTGAAGAATATAGAATAAACCTGAATTACTAAGCAGTTCAAGTGAATTTAAAGATATTCATTAAACTGGAATCAAAGTAATGGATATTGTCAATACAAGCAGAGCAGTTATAGTCAGTTCTATAAATCTATATCTCTACTGTGGAATTTTGATTTATATGAGAGGAAGAGTGTCAAAAGGAGATGCAGAGAGAGAGAGAGAGAAGCAGAGAGACAAGAGAGTGAAAGAGAAGCCAAAAAATACAAAATCGAGAGATAAAAAGAATGCTGTTATGAAGCACAACAAAAAATTGATCATTTCTTGATAGTATTGTGACATGTTAGAAAATAATGATTTCTATACAACTAATGGTATTCTATGTAGTGGCTGGTGAAACATCAAATCACTTCCTTAAACCAAAGCTGCATCAGAAGTAAGATATGGTCATAGATTGGTAGTAGCCAAGTGGAACCATCCAGGGTCCTGCAAAACCATCACAACAGTGAAGCAATACCAGGAAATCGAATAAACACACCAAGAACTGCAATGGATTAACTGAAAAGGACTAATTCTTCACCATAACAATGCCTGACTACATATTTTGCAATATAACTGAAACACAGACTTGTACATTGCTGGAGACAAGGCATAGATTCTAATGGTTCTTATTTCAATTAACAAAATTTTATTTAAAGCGGAGATATACTTCTTTAAAAGCTGATAGTTAAAAACTGTAATTATTTTCCGCCAATACAATAAAATGTCATGAAATACAAGTAATCAAAAATAAAGAAATCATCTCAAAAATTAAAACTGAACTTGAATCTCTTATTTTCAGGATCATGCATTAATTTAATCAGTTAATTATAAATTAGAATATCAATCCTACAAATAAAACAATCCCTGCTGAGCATCCTTTTAAGTTTAATAGAAAACGGGTTATTTATTACATGTGCATACTGTAGCAAATATTTGCTAAATTTCAGTTCCCTTCACCTATTTAATATAAAAAAATTCATCAATGTCAAAGGTCACAATAATTGATCATTAAAACCATTCAAGATGTAAAATTTCCCAGCATAGGTACTAGAGGCAAATTAATTTTTCCCCTTCTGAATAAATTATTAGAAGCTTTTATGAAAAAGGGTGGGCTCATTTTTAATTAGCATGTTGGCCAGTGTAATTCGACAACATTTGTTAGCCAAGGATGAAGAGTTCAATCCTTGGGAGGATTACCATTAATAATCTTCATAATAGTCATTTGAAAGGCAGCAGAGCATAGTTAACAGTTAACACTTAAGAGCTTCTAAAATGATGTCAATAAACAAATAATCACATTTTCAAATATACATACTTGCAGATATCTTGTTATAGTTAATACTTTTGTTATCTGATTATTTTTTCTTACAATCTAGACATAATTAAACAATTGAAGAAAGCAGTACAGTGAATGAAACACTGAATACAAAAAAGAATTGGCCATGTGAATTACTGTATAAAGGGTGTGTTAATGTTATTGGCCCAATTTGCTTTCCAAAATCTGACCAAATTACTAAACATCAGAATGCTTGTTAGAAAGGCTTGTACAAACAATTTTTCAGCAGTTGATATATAGGTTTCCTTTATAAAATTTAATAGTAGATTGTACAGTAAATTTACAATGAGACCATCGTTCAAATGAAGATTTCACAAATACCAAAACAGCTAAGATTTTAATATAAACAGTACAACTCACCTGACATTGACTAAATCTGCAGGTGTGCCCACAACACCACCTGAAGCCCCAGCAAAACCAGCCAGCAACACTTTTTGATAGAATGGCATTGGTTGGTTATCTTTCACAAGCTGTTTTTTGGCAGTATCGTAAATGGCAAATCTTGTTAGGGAATATGTAAGCTGGGAATAAATAAAGCTGATCAATTTTAAAATTTACAGGAATTATAGGAGATTAAAATCATCTAATAAACAATCTACTAATTATCTGTACTAAAAATAGAAAATAAATTTTCATGTCTTGTAGTAATAATAATAATAAAAAACACTAAACCTTTATATAAAATTAGTGTAGTGTACAAAAATGATGGCAGTTGTTTGAAAGTTTTAATACTGAGATGCAATAAAACACTGTATTGACATTCAATAAAGTAAAGATCTAGAATTCACAACAAAAATCAAGAACTTAATGAACTGTTTAATTAATCTGTTCCCTTTATATTTTTTAGATGGTCAATGATATCTGATTCATTGATTACTCTTGGCATTATATAAATCATGTTTTGCTCAATGTCTTTTCATATTAGAACTGCTGTGTATTTAATAAAATAGTGACTCAAAATAGAAACACCTAGCAACAGAAAAACAAAGACAGTGAAAATGACAAAACCTGTCTGAAGACCAAACTGAAGCAAGATGATTATCTATTAGAGTATCTGAGTGCCTTCTAAGAAAAACCTTAACAAATAAGACTTCAGTCTAATTGAATGTAATAATTAAACAGTTCATTTTTGTTCAGAACTAATTTTGTCTAAATAAAAGATAAATATTTTATTTGTATAGATTATTAAAATGATTAAGGGAAGTAACCAGTCATACATTTACTACCTTAAGTTGATTTACCTCCCTTTACACTATAGAGCATGACACAAAAGATATAAATAAATACACAATAGTAATTATTATATAGTAGATTGATTTCATAATATACAAAGTATGCCAACTGCAAAAGATAAATTCATTTAATAATCTAACTGAATTTACAAGTGGTTAGTAGTTAAACACTGACAATTAAATCTGAAACCTGCTTGAATAATAATATCAAGTAGACATTCCTATGATCATTAATACAAAATTGTCTACCTAACCAAAACAGGTAAAGTTTATTCCCAAGAAGAGAAATGTAATGTCCAGACCCTATACGTAACAAATCTTCTGGATAAATTGAGCTGGACTTTAGAACATGGTTTTTGATCTAAACAGCATCACATGTACTTTTAAATTGTTCTCTTTATTATTTTATCTGACAAATAAGTAAATATCCCCTCCATAACAATATCATACTCTTCTTTGCAATAAAAGAACCAACTGTAGTATGCAATTTCAGATGCAGTCTCTGGATAATTGGTATTAGACTAAAACATTTCAATAATCATAAATGCAACACATATAGTGGGTAATCTGTTTAATTATATTAAAACTATGATTAAGCAATTTTCACCAATTTAAAAGTTGGTACAATTGTGTCAAAACTTAAATAAAATCCTCCATGAAGAATCATTTTTATTCTACATAATCTGTCATTTGTATTTAGGTGCCTTTAATTTTTTTTCAGCAAAATTTGTGAAAAAAAAATCATACAATTTATCTGTCACGTATGATAATCGAAACAGCATTAACCAAAAAAACTGAAAATAAATGAGAAAAGATCTAATTGTTTATAAACCATTGCAAACATGAGCCTAGAAAGATCACAAATAAGTGAACTGAGAAACTCAGTCTTGTGCTTGGTTTAAATATAGCAAAATCTTTTGCATGAGCAGTAGAGACATGGCACTAAATACTTGTTGGCTATTTCCACTGCCTGTCATAAGAAATGTATAATAATCATAGCCATTTTTCCTTGCTATATATTTTATACAGAAATGAAATTAAAATTAATATTTTTTTATGTTAGATATGGGCATTATTACTTGTAGTCAGAATTTTGTAATTTATATATTAATATTTTAGAGACTTATGATATTAATTTTTTTCAAGATAGCCCGATCAATTTCAAGAGTGAATGCAATTTTTAGTGTCTACTCAAATATAAAATCTGATGGATTAATAGATAAAAAATCCATTATTCCATTAGAAAACTGCTTGGTTTTGTACATTTGGATACAAAATTGAGCAGATATGAAAAGTTTGAGAGTCTATGACTTTTCACTTTTGATCTGCAAAAGTTGGTTAAAGCACATCGCACACACACACACACACATATATATATATAGATATAATTAATTTCAGTTGAGCTCTCTGGTTTGAGGTGTGAATTTGTAAACAGTGACTATTTAAGCTAATATTGCACGACTCTTCGGCAGAATTGAGTCACTGTCAGTCGCTGTGTGTTTATCTAAATCTAAAAATAAACACGCTAAAATTCACCTTCATCCCTGACGGCTTAGTGGGAGAAGTTCCGACTGACGCAAATTCAGTTGGGTTTCGATCCTAGCTAGAGGCAACCAGACGTCTAGCCACACTGATGAGCTGTGAAACAGCGAAACAGTCTGGATGACAAATATATATATATATATATATATATATATATATATATATATATAGCATAATGAGAGGCCACGTATACTTTCTTGATATGTATATAATATCTGGATAAAATAAATGAAACAAAATTGGGTGTTTTTTTTATGAAAGTATTTATTTCTGTGTTTTTGTATATATTTATTTATTTAATATTTCAGACCACCTAGGTCTTTCCTCAGAAATCAAATGAGATACTGTGTTTGTGTGTTTGTTTACAGCGTTTGTCGTGAAGCGTGCATGTCACGTGATGTGCAATGCAACTTTGTTTGAATTTTTGGCGGAAGACTGATGATAGTGTCTTAAATGTTGTTTAAAAGGTTTTTTGACCATAACTCAAGAATTATTTCTTAAAATATTTTTAACTGTTAAAATATTTATGTAGATTTAAAATATCCACGTGTTTGTTTACCCCTAGTTTATATGTGTCTAATTTTAGAATTCAGTATTTTTCTTTTTTTCTTCTTCGTATGTGTGTTGTACTTAAATTACTGTGTTTTTGTGTTTGTTTTTAGACTCGGACGACACGTGGTGTGGAACGCGATTGTGTTTGATTCTTCAACGGACATCTGGTGTTTTGGTTATTGTTTAAAAAGGATTTTTTACCATATCTAAAGAAATTTTTTTAAGAAATATTTAAACTATTGAAATATTTATACTGATTTAGAATACCCAAGTCTTTGTTTAACCCTAGTTTATATGTGTTTAATTTTAAAATCCAGTATTTCTCTTTTTTTCTTCGTATGTATGTAGTGCTAAAATTTGAGTCTATCAATATACATTTGCAATTATCTATTGAATGTCGTGGTCTATTGAAGTGTTCTGCTACTGGGGAATATGAATTATTTTGTCGTATGTCTTGTTTATGGTTGTTGAAACAAAGCCTAAAGTTAGTTCCAGATTCACCAATATATCCACTATTAGGACATATTGTGCAGAATAGGTAGTAAATTATATTATTGCTATCACAAGTGAGGCGGGGTGGATGTATTGTGATTTTGGAGTTGGGTGTGAGAAATTCACTGTCTGTTATTATGTGTTTGCAAATTAGACAACGAGTTTTGTTACATTTGTAATTACCTGTTTGGTTTGTATTATTTAGATATTTGGTGGAGGTGAGGATAGCTGATAAGTTAGGTGTTTGTTTTTTAGCGTTGATGGGTGGTTTGGCGAAAATGTGTTTGATATTTTTGTTTAATTGGAGGATCTTGTAGTCATTTTTTAATTTGTGAGTAAGTGTGTGGGAATATTGATTGTGGTTAAAAACCATGGGAATCCGATTGTTGTTTTTACTTTTTTTGTATGTGAGAAGTGTGTTACGGTTTATGTGGATAGTTTTATTAAGTGCTTCTTTTATTATATTTATTGGGTATTTACATTTTAGGAATTGTTCTGTTAAGTTATTAATGTTGTGTAGAAAATCTAGATGGTCTGAGCATATGCGTTTGATTCTTAGAAATGAGCTGTATACGATAGATTTTTTTAATTTAAGAGGATGACAGCTTTTGAAGTGAAGGAATTTGTGATGGTTTGTGGGTTTGTTGTATAAACTGGTGGAAAGTGTGTGTTTGTTTAATTTTATCACAACGTCTAAGAAAGAGACGGATGTGTATGAATGTTCCATGGTAAATTTAATTGTGTTGTGGAAGTTGTTGCAGAAAGTGAAAAAAAAATTTTTTTTTTTAATATATATATATATGCATGCATTTCTTTTTTTAATCATTTCACTCCAAGCAAGGTGATAAAACAACTAAGATACAAGGGGGTAACAGAGTGAAAGAATCTAAGAAAAACATTATTGGAAAGAGAGAGCAATAAAAGAACAGAATTCAAGGAGACAGAAGATGATGACTGATGTTGCATTTAAATTTTTGAAGATCATAGGTGACAAGATAGCAAGAAAACAGAAGAGAAATTCACAAGTGAGAAGCATAACAGAAACTGTTAGCATAGAACTTATGATTGTATCTAACAATTTCAACAGTAAAATGTTGAGACCTAGCTGCCAATCTAGTACTTCTTTCATCAAGAATCTCTAGATACATATCAAAAGCATCAGACCAGATATAGAAGCAGTATTCAATGCATGGACAAATGATATACTTAAAGTAACTGACCTAGAGAAGCAAATGCCATATTGTTTGTCTGAAAGAAAATCCTGTGAGGTGAGATGCATAACCAATTTGGAGTTGATTAGAGCATCTACTACTTTACCAGAAAGAGGTAGAAGATTAATCACAGGTTGAAAGTTCAAATAAGATGGTTCACAAGTTCTTAACAGGAACTACAGAAGAGGATTTCCAACAAACTGGAAAGCAAGAAGCAGCAACACATTGTACAGTGTATAGAGGACAGGAGCACATTTTTGCGGGGCTATTGCAGGGAGATCTTATTGAGTTCACATGCTTTGTGGGGATCAAGTTTAGAGATGATAGCAGAAACTATGGACAGTAGAGACTCAGTTGTAAGTGCAAAGTCAAGCAAAAATACTTCAGAGTCAAGACTAGAATTGCAAGAGAATTTATGAGCAAAGCCTTCTACTTTATCAGCAGATCAAATTGAGTGAAGAGAGGACTTCCCCTTATTTAACACACTATTACAGAGCCAACAGTAATCACGAGAACCAAACTTGTGAGAGGTTATAAAATGGTTCATTTTGTCAGTGAACAAAGTCAGTCCACATAGCCTCATTGTGTGTGTGTGTGTATTACATGAATCATTCATACAAAAAGTAGATTAGTAAAGTTAATGATATAAATGGCGAAAAATATCTTTTATTTTGTTTTTTTTTAGTAGATCCAGGTAATAGCGGACACGAAATATTAAATGCGAATCGAAATATGTTTTTGTTAGAAATGTGTTATTGTTAACGGATAAAAACTTATGGACGCTAAGGTTGAATTTTTTTTTTTAAATTAAGAGAATGCATTTTTTTTACTAATATGGTAATTTGAGAATTTTTGGGGGTCTTTTTTCAGTCAATGTGGCATGAACTAAATGTATACTTTAAATTTTTTGTATTAATGATTCATGTAATATAAATTGAACTGCACCACATATTTGATTTAAAAAGAACTGATCCGACATGCAAATTTTCAGGATAACATTTGCAACATTACTCTATTTATTGAACAATAAAACAATTTAGTTTAGGTATGTCCAATTTTGACCTTTTTAGCGTTTTTTTTTAGTTGTTTTTTTGTCAGTTGAAAGACACATTAATTTCGAAATTCTTGTAAAAATTAACTACTTGTTGGATTTTAATGAAAACTTCAGAACTTATTCAGAAATGAATGAACTTAATTTAGAAATGTTTGTCTCTTTGAAAGTCATGGTATAAATATTTTTTTTTTATATCTGTTACCCCCCCTCGAACTTAATTTTATGAAAACACAAAAAAAAATTTATTTGCAACCTCAATCTTTTTTTTTTAATTAAATGCACAAAACTCTGAAAAATCTAAATCATCGATTTTTTTGTTAAAAAAATGTCCGAAATTGTCCAAACTTTTACCTCAATTGTAAAAATACAAAACCCAATAAAACTAAGACAATATTTAATTAAGAAAGTTTTTAATGGCTTTTCTGAATAATATATACGAAGGTAATTATTATCTGAAAGAAAAAAATTTTTTTGATGAACAATAAATTTTTACATTAATTTTCTTTTTTTTTTCAATTTTAAATACACAATATGACAAAAGGTTGTTATATATTTATACATTAAGTTCTTTCTGCAACCTTATGGAAATGATATATTATGTTCTCTACTTTTTAAAGATCATAAATTTGAAAGCTTATTAAAATCTGACAACCATAATTATTTTAAAAATAATTTTTAATATTCCAAAATTGTATTTAAAATCGTCTACAACGAAAGTACGGATGCACATTGTTGAAATAATGTCACATGAGTAGTTTCCTTTGATAGAAGCAAGTTTTTTTTTTACTTCAGAAATGGCTTTGTAACAAGAAAACAACGCTTGTCAAGTTTTCTGAATATCGTCGTATTATTTTCAATTTTTTTCTTTTTCTATTCAAATATAATCGAATATAGTGGGATAAAAGAAAATATCGACTATTTACAATTACAAAAAAAAAAAAAAACGCCCTTGGAAGTCCACCCAAATTTTCAAGTTTGAAATCGAATGCATAAATTCATTGTACATTACTTTGGAATTATTATCCACACGACAAATTATCAATTAAAACGATTTTTGGAGTTTAAATTTTCTGGAGTTAGCTCGCTACTACTCAAACTAAAAAATACTTGTCGAGTCAAAACAAAACCAACATAGCTGCTATTAGCATGTTAATTTTATTAATAAATAAAATAAAACTCATATTACTGCCATATAATTATTAATAAATAGAAAAAAATCTGCCTTAATAAAAAAGAAATAAAATCTCATTTCATTAAGTTAACCCGTTTCAATTAATGGTGTTTCATGTAATTTTTATATTCTCAGAAAAATATTTCATGACTGAAATAATAAACCTCAATTTAAAAAAATGTATTTTTTTTACTGTTTTATTTTTACTTGTAAAATTTGATTTTCTTTCATAATTTAAATGTTATTTTCAGTGCAGAATTCTTCCTCAAACGTAAGGTAAAAAAAAAAAAAAAAAATTTGAAAGTGAATTTTTAAAAAAAAAATCTACTAACCAGATTCACTTAAAATTAGAACGAATTATATCACTTTGGCGGTACCGTACAATAAATTTCAGTACCGTAAGTTGTGAATATATTGACGTACATCAATCAACGCCTGTGAAAATAGACTACCCTGGTGGGAAATATCTCTCTTAAAAAATTTTCTGCTAAAAATGTAAGTAATGTTTCTTTCAAATTACATTAAGTATACTTTAATCATTCTAAATTTCCTAAGATAACAAAAGAAAAAGGTGTAATTTATTTTTCATGATTTTTTAACTAACAAACTATGATCTTTCCGACAGAAATGTCGATAAGTTCGATTTTACGAAATTTTTTGACTCGAAAAAAAACAAGATTTTTAATAAAATTTTTAACATTTATAGGAAGGATTAAAAAATCTGAAAAAATATTCAGAAAATACTTTGGTCTTTCCTCTTTAATAACAACATAAATATTTAAACCTTAAAAATTGTTTTATCAATTTGGGGACCTTTTGTCGTCAAGGTATACCACTTTTTAGCGAAATATTGGACATACCTAATTTAGTTCATGCCACATTGACATTAAAAAAAAACTCCTACAACAAAAAAATGAATGTAATGTTGCAACTGTTATCCCGAAAATTTATAAGTTTTTAATAGGTTAATGAATTTTAATAAATCTGTTTGCGAAGATGTTTTTCGCCATTTATATCATTAACTTTACTAATCTACTTTTTGTATGAATGATTCATGTCATATAAATTGAGACTGCATCACATATTTGATTATATATATATATTTTTAATTGGACATAGTCCGACAATTTATTTAAAGACATTTATAATATGTTTAACGTTCTTTTTATAGATACAAGTATTTAAGCAAATGCTCTGTTTTATAATAAACAGTATTAAATAACATTTACCGGCCTGAATGTCCGAGAAATTTTCATAGAAAATTTTCGTTTTCCGACAGGAATCAAACGTGTATCCTATACGGAACCATCATTTCGCGTGATGTGCCTTAACCTTTCGGCCACAGAGCAGCGTCTGGTTAGCAAGGTCGATTTTACTATCTTTAAACTTAAATCTTCCATGAATCTCTTCTATTCATATCTGCTCTAGCGTATCAAACGTAAACAAATGACGTCATATATTTTTTGAATTGGACATAGTCCGACAATTTATTTAAAGACATTTATAATATGTTTAACGTTCTTTTTATAGATACAAGTATTTAAGCAAATGCTCTGTTTTATAATAAACAGTATTAA
Source organism: Acanthosepion esculentum (assembly GCA_964036315.1). NCBI lineage: Eukaryota > Metazoa > Mollusca > Cephalopoda > Sepiida > Sepiidae > Acanthosepion > Acanthosepion esculentum. The sequence goes on from OZ038506.1 coordinate 68,027,420, forward strand.
ATAATATTTACCGGCCTGAAAAACTCCTGCAAACAATTTAATGTATGTATGTATTTTATTATTAAAAATTGTTTGCGAGAGTGATTCTTGCCATATCATTAACTTCATTATCTGCTTTTCGTATGAATGATTGGCGTAATATAAATTGAACCCACACCACATAATTGATATATATATATATATATATATTATATATATATATATATATAACTCTAATCTTATGTGTGACAGAACTTAAATGATACATGCCCCAACCACTTAGAAGCATATTGTACGTTGAACTCTGGCCAGGTGCAGTACCAAATTTCATCAAAATTAGACAAGGGGTTCTTGAGTTAGGGCTATTTTTCTGTTTGTACAGCATTTTTAATAGGTATTTCAGTATTTGTTTTCAATACACATTCTCATATTAATCCATATATCCATAAACAACAAATACTTGCATATTATATTCCAACTATGAGTGTAAAAATAATAAATATATAACAACATTATTAAATAAATTTAAATATGCATAACACACATTATATATATATATATATATATATATATATATATATATATATATATATATAATTCACTACACTACATTAGAACTTTTTTTTTTTTTACTTGAAAGGTGAAAAGAATGTATCACATGACTAATAGTAAATAAACAGATGCATGTTATTTGCAACCACTACATATTTTGAAATAAATGCAAGGAAGAAACAAGTATGTATAATAAAAAATATACTTATTATTTTGAAAGAGAATACATCCATTTTAAGTTATTACTCCAAATTTTCATGAAATGTGTTAGTGTTATGAAGCCCTATGAAACAAACACCTTTTACAATCTTTAGATTAAATTTGTATTCAAAGTTCATTTTATGGGAGATATTTCTCTTTTAATGTAAAGAAATAAAAATCTATTGATATCATAAAAGTTTATTTTATATTTAAATCAGGATATATTTGCATTAAAGTGTTTTTGGTGCTATTCATTTGCTTTCAGACAGGACAAAAATTTTACTTATTAACTAATAGTTAATAAAAAATATACTTATTATTTTGGAAAAATACACATTCTTTAAGCTATTACTCCAAATTTTCACACAATGGGTTAACTATGAAGCTCAGTTTTAACAATAAACTTTCTTTTACCATCTTTAAATACAAATTAAAATGTGTAATTAATAATAAGATTGATAATATTGTTACCTCATCATTTTGCCTCATGAACTGATTTTAAAAGAAAACCAACAGGTTTATGGGTGCCCTAGTCATATGCGTGTGTGATAAATATAAATATTAAATTTGCCACTGAACTGATTCAGCACCCCAACTCCAGTTTTGTAGACAAACCTTTTTATAATTGTTAGGTCTACTCATCAATTTTTATATTGAGTGAAAAAATAATTTATGCACTTTTTATAGGTGTTAGGTTGACTTTTTCCTTTGTGTGTGTGAGGGGATAATTTGTTTTCTCAAGTTTGAGAAATATAGGTGCATTCCATTTTTTATTTATTTCTAATTTAAATAATTATTTTTTCAAATCAATGCTTAGATGGCAAAGTGTATATTTGTTTATATGCTTTCACTTACCCATTATCATTTTCTTATTTAATAGTTTGTTTTTTTACCTGGCTTGATGGTATCTTAGGTATTTAGGGTATTAGTTATGGAACGTTAGTTTTATAATCGTTTGTTTATATATATATATATATATATACAAACATCAAATTAAATTCCTTATAGACTGTTTAAACATTCAAATTCATATCAAACATGATAATATTTATGAACTCTCAAAACAAAACAACAGTGTCTATTTCGGGCCTTTCATTCCAAAGAAAGTTAGTGACACTTTATCTCATGACTTCTTTCTCTCTTTATGCCTTTTTCTCCTCTCCCCCTTCCTTATCAATATATAACTTCCGTTAAGTTAACCAATTTAATGTGTCAATGTCTTGACTTCCTCAAACAATTTAAATTTGAGAGAATAGAAATTTTACATCTAACTCAATCATGTCTCTCTCCCCCCTCACTTCATTAATTTACATATGTTTAGTACTGCCCGTCAAAAATGTGTAAATTTCTTTTCATTTTTCATTTCAACCTTTGGAAATAAAATCTGATGATCCGCAGTCCTTTTGAAAGGGCTGTGGTGAAATAATTTATTACATGGAGCCTTAAAGTGGTCTGTATTTATTTAAATTATATATGTGTGTGTGTGTGTGTGTGTGTTATTAGTGCTTAAATAGTGATTTTGGTAGAGATATTGTTTTCTTTTGGGATCCATATATATATATATATATATACACACACACACACACACACACAGTATAATAATGTTTAAAAGTTGCATCTGAATACTGAATATATGTATGCTACTTTCCTAATTTTTATATACTTATTTTTAGCAGAAAATAGGCAGAAAACCTGAAAGCTTAGAAATCAACAACATGCATAATCTTGCATCGAGTTGATTTTGTACAGTACTGACAAGGTCATATACATTAACTTTGTATGAAATGTATAACTCACTTTAAAATTAAAAACTTATAACATATGTTAAAAATGAAATATTTTTCACTTCTATTTATATGCAGTTAAATATAAAATTTAGATTCTTAAAAGCATTATAATTTGCAACTGTTTATTAATTTGACATTCCAAGAAAAACACAGCAAGAACATATTCAGTATTGTTTATTAATATTAGAGAAAAAAGTTTTTTTAACGCAACTAAATAATATAAAAACATTTTGCAATAAAAATGCCAAAAGGTTGTTGTACTGTTTTTAGAATATTATATTAGAATCTTTATGTGCAACACTAAAACTATGACTGATCTCTTGCAATTAATTTTATATTTTTTGCATATGGAGGATGATGTATGATAAATATTGAAATGGAACAAAGCAAAGTCATTTCACTCGTTAAGAATTTTCATTACTAACATAATAAAAGTAATCATAAGTGATAATCAGTCTTACTTGTCGAAGCAAAGATGCTGTGAGTCCATTATAAAGTCCAGTGATACCATCATTTTTAAGAATGCGAATCACTAATGTTGTGGCTTTCACTTTTTCTCCTTGCTGAGTCTGAAGCTGCACCTAAAAGCAAAAGATACAATCCAAAGAGTTCATCATATTGCATAATAAAAATAAAGAGAAATTGTAGTGAACTCAGATAAAAAAAATAATTAAACAAAAAAAAAACAATTCAAATTAAAATAAGATATTTACTTTCCTGCAAAACATCTTTTTTTCTTTCTACCCTTCTCTCTCCAAACTTCTCTTCCAACAAACAAAATGAAGAAAAACTGAACATGGTTGCAAAATGGCAGAAGTATTCTGGACTTAAGTCTATCCATTGTGACTAGAAATCTACCAAAATAAGAGCAGCTCCACACCTAACTTCCAGTAAAAAAAAAATTCAAAAGAAAGGAACACCAGAAAATAAAAGAATTTTGGCAATCCAAAAATAAAAAAATAAATGATTTTTCATGCTAGCCAAAACCAAGCTCACACCAGTATTCTGGAACCCTGACTTAAGCTGCGAGGCAGAAGGAGAGAAGAGACCACTAGAGAAACCAGTTTATCGTGTCATGAAGAAGTGGATGTCTGCTTAAGACAACAGATTATGTCCACAACAAGTTTATAAAGTAAACACACACTCAACTGCTACCAAGGTCTGACTTGTAAACTATCAAATTACCAAGCCAAATGGAAATTCACAAACCTGAATTACAAAGGACTCACTCCAATCAAAATCAAATAAACATATATTATTTGTTTATACATTTGACTGACTTTGTTTATTCCTGAAGTTTCCAATAAGTAATACTAAGAACCCTCTGACACTTCTCCACAAAATAACCAGAATCTTCAGTTTATAAAGTTTAAATATTGCAAGTGAAGTAACAACAATTTTGATATGAAACAAATAAGAAAAAACCTTTACATTGAAATAACACCAAAAGTATAAAAACAATTAAATGGTGGAGTGAGTTGAGAATAAATCTAGGGTTTTATTAATGAAAAGAACCACTATAGGAATTCTGAAGAGGACATTATATTTATGCTTTTTTTAACAAGCATGAATCTGTACAAAAAAATCACAATAAAATTTGAATTTCAATATTAATCTTTTTTAACCAGTCAAAAGATGAATAGGACTAATTCATCAGCAGTTAAATTAGATCCTCTTTCCAAAGTTAATTATTTTCCTATAAATAGATAGTTTTCACTCTTAAAACCCTCAGTAATCAGATTATTTTCAGAAAAGATATATCAATTCTGAATTGCCCATGTGCAAGCCAACCTCAAGGTGTGATTTGTTCCCAAAGAGACAACATCAATTATATCATAATTCACTCGGCATTTTACAAATATAAAACTTTGCTGCCTGCAGAAATGCAAGTCAGTCAGTCAGTTATGTGCCATGAGTGATACACACTTAGGTGATCCTGTATCTTTCAATACATGACTGACAAGGCAGATTTTTTTCCTCGCAGTAGGTTGCCATTTCTTTCTGCAGTAGACCAGTTGCCACCCAAGGATATAGAACCTGGTCTGTGCCACTGGAGGGAGAAGAAGAGGATTCATACCTTTCTCAAAGGTATTAGCACTTAAGTGAATGTAATGGATTTGACTGGAATTCGAACTCAGCTCACAGATTCCCCAATCTGAGCCACTATCCATTACTCCACCATGCAGAAATGTAAACACATCTATACTCTGTAAACTGCCCTTTTCATATATTGTACCTTGTTCCTGATGGCAAAAAGGAATATCTTAACCTAAATTTGCAATAACAAAATTCAAGCCATGTATCATTTCAACCAACAGTTTATTTTATACAAGGTTAGTTTTTCCTACTGCTGCTAGGATTTTACGCTTTTAACAAAGCAAACTTTCTCCTGTGTCCATGTAGACTGTAGAAAATGTAGCATAAATGATTTTGATCATAAAACTTGACATAGGTGTACAGAAAACATACAGAATATTTAACTTCAGAACTGCTAGAAAATTTACTGTTCGTTCAAATAATTCTTAGTTGTATATGTATTATATTTTTTATTTTTGGCCAATTTGTATTTCGTAACAATATTTAAAATATGGAAGATGTCAGTAACTATCCCTCTAAAAGTTCACGTTAATTTTATTGTATAGATATGAGATCAACAAAAAGCATTTCAGTAGAAAAAGAACAATTTATTTTGTTTGCACAAAGATGTTTCTTTGAAAAAATAAAATAAATACAAAATGGGGAAATATTTTATAAATTTTATATACTTTAAAACATTTCAGTGAAAGTATCAAAATCTGAGAGAAAGTGACTCAATTATCTTTTACATAACTGGGACATTTTTGCTGATTTACCAACATTATGGATTCCCCATAAGATGTGAAGTATTTTGATAAAAAAATAAACATTTTAATATATATTAACATAAAAATTTCAGATTTTGATATGTATTCACATCATTTTCAAAACTATATAAAAAGTGATTGTTTTTAAAAGAAAATCTTTAAGAATAAACAGTAAGAGAAGTTACTTCTATTGATATTTGGGGGGGGGGGATGCAATAAATCTGAAATCTGTTCTGATCAAACATCTCCAATCCAACATGTTAACTATTCCCGTTGCATTTTATCTTTCTCCAATTTCATTTGCTTTCTAGTAGGTATCCCAAACTAACATTTTATTTTCCATATATCTAAAAACCTTTAATACAGGCATAAAGAACTTGACAAACCATAACAAAATAGCACCAAATTTATCTTGGTAGCTCAATTAGCAACAAAGTTATGACCATTCAAAGTTTGTCAGTTTTCCGTTTCATGTTCTATTGGACCAGAAGCCAATTTCAACAGTGTGTAACTGAATATGCAGGATTCAGACTAGTTAAAAATCATTATAAATGTAATGTCATGTAGGTAATCTTAAAAGAAAAGAAATAAACTAATGAATTCAATAATTATTAGATCAGGGAAAGATGAATTATTAGATTATTGGGAAAAGATTGCGCCCTCAAAAATGAAATAGTTAAGGCACGATACAGAAAGACATATTTGACTGATCATATAGGTTTCATTTCAACAGTTAGTGCCTTGCAACAGAGACTAAGCTCAGTTTTTTACAGTAATAAATCAATAAAAAAGAACACCATGTAAAATCAGCCAGAAGCACAATTTAACAACAGGGTAAAAAAAATCAGCTCAAAAGTATACCATCTTGAACTTGCCATAAAAAGTATCCACTGACCTGAAACTTTACTAATTTTGGGATGAGTTATTCAATAAAACGGTTCTTTTCTCTGTAATATGGATAACTTTTCTTATACATGTAATTTTGGAAAATTGTGATATTATACAATTTTTAACATGTCAAATAAGGACAGTAACTTAGAAATTTGTTTCATGAAATGAATCACTGGTCAATCCTTCAAACAAATGCTTATTGTAAAACTTTAAAGTTCAAACTAAAAACACTGAAATTAATAAAGATATATTTATTGGAACTAATGAAAGATTTTCTGGACAGTTGGAATGATTCCCACCTATATTTCCTCTTCTAATGCTATTTGAATTTGTTTATAAGCCTTAATAAGCCAATATTCCTGGAACACTTCATATCCTATCATCACTTGAAAATGGTATTATATCAAATTTCCATCTAAAGACAAATATTGATGTTACTGTGCAATATCATCCAGCAAAGGACATTAAAAAAATAATCATTTCTGCCTTTGGTTGGAAATAAAAGACTAGACAAAGTCGTAATATCAATAACTTGGTCAATGTAAAAGTTGTATTAATAGTATGCAGTAACCAAGTGGCCTTAGTATTTTGTAATTGAAGGTCATTTGAACTGGTTCTTCTACATAACAAATGCTTGAGTTGTTTGAATACCCAGATTCACTGAGTGTGGAGATGAAGTTCTGTTAAAAGTTTTATCAGTGAAATGTCTATATTCCCTTCACTATACAGTTTTTTTAACTTTATAAGCATACATTGCAAGGAATTTGAGATCTTTTTTTACCTGTTTCTCCCACTTAGAAGACAACTACTTCTCAGAGTTCATCATCCACTATTTATCAACCTCACCACAAGGCAAGATGTAGCACAAGGCCAGTTTTTAACAGAGAGCGTTCTGAGCCCATGGACTCTGGCAAAAATTGACCGTAGACCCTGTATATACGGGGTCAGGTTTGTCTACCTCTCCAAACGAGACTCTGCCCTTCAGCATAGCCTCGTCTGGGTTCCTCTCCGACTGGAAGTAGAGAGTTCAACAAGAGAGGAACAGAAAGCCTGCTCCTTTGACCTCCTCCACTGATCAGAAGATTAAATAAATGTAAATTTCATTAATAACCCAGGTAGGGGTCTCTGACATGGAATTGTTTTTTTTTCTTTTAGGTACTCTAAAAAAAAAAAAATAAATAAATAAAATAAACAACTTCATTTTAACCTCCAAAATAAAGCCTAATCCCTAGAGTTAATAAACAAATAATAATAAAAAAAAGTTGATTTTGCAAAATTTAACTAAATTTCATTTTTTACAGACCCATGTGCCAAAGTTCTTATCCAGTTCATTTTTTATTACGAATGAATATAATCATTTTAGAAGGAAAAGTGGATACTTTTTTTTTATAGGTATGTTCAATAATTCACCGAAAAAACAGTATAGCATGATGAAAAAAGGTTCCAAACTTAATAACAAAGTTTTATCATGAAAATTTTGTTATTAATAAGAGGAAAGACCAAAGTATTTTTTATTATTTTTTCAAATTTTTTATTCTTTTCTAGCACATTTGAAATTTTGGTTGAAAATCTTGTTTGTATTTTTTTTTTTAGGTGAAAGGTCATGTAATATTTTTTAGCATTAGTCTTTTTTGGGGGTTTTTTTCATGGTTTTTTTCAGTTTGAAAAACACATTAATTGAAAAATTCTTGCAAAAATCAAATAATTGTTAGATTTTAATGAAACTTTCAGAACTTATTAAAAAAAATAAATGAATGTTTGTTTTTTTAGAAATTCATGGTAATTTTTTTTTTTTTTTTTTTTTTTTACATCTGTTACCCACCCCCACTCACTTAATTTTATGAAAACGTGAAAATCCCAAACTGTAAATATCTGTATTTGTTTTTATTAAATGCAGAAGACTTTGAAGAATATAAATCATCGATTTTTTTTTGTAAATCGATTCTTTAGCTCTGAATTGTAAAATAAAACTAAGACATTATGGTAAATTTGCTTTTTAAGCCCCACAAAGAAAATCTATTATAACTTTCCCAAATCATCATATTTCCATGTAAATTTATATGCTGAAATTGAAAATAACACCCAAATATTGATAAAACATACCAATTTTGAAGTTATCGACAATAAAAATTCCGACTCAGTTATATTCACTCGTCCGCCATTATGAGCCTTGTTTAACTACATTCACTGCAGAACACATTACTCGCGGAATCATAATTAACTTTGCACAAAATTTTAAAACAGCATGGTAACTAAACCTAACCCGTAACCATAACCTGAGGTTAGGGTTAGTAACCCTAACGGTTAGGGTAGGGATCATGCTCTTTTCAAAGTTTGCACATTAATTATTATTTGTTTTATTTTTGATTTAAAAGAAAAGCTTTATGGTAAAATTTGCTTTTTAACATCTGCGCTAAATATCCCCTTAAAATTTTCCCAAATCGTCATAATTTCATGTAAGTGTACATGCTGAACTCGAATTAACAATTAAATTATGAAGAAACGTTTAGTTTTGGAGTTATCAACAAGAAAAAAATCGTACTACTTGTAATTCGTCCCCCATTACTGCCATCATGAATACTGATTCACTGCGTAGTACTTCCGCTGGCCTTTGGCCTATATACTTCTTTTACAGACTTTCCTTGCAGAAAATCACTACCCCTACCGTAATGTAATTTTTTTTTTTGGTAAGTGTAGTTTTATTTATAACAAAAACAAGTTAAATAATACAATAGAACCTTTTTTCCTTTTCGAATAGCAATGACAAATTAAAAGAACAAATTAAATAATAAAAATAAAGCATTTTTTATATTTTAAAATTGAAAATAAAACAAAAATTAATGCATAAACTTGGTAGAGTAGAAGGCTTGATTGTATTATTTAATTTTTTTTTTTAATTTGTCCCCTTTTCTACACAGAAAACCCCACCCCTAACCTTAACACCTAACCCTAAAGTTAACCTGGTTTATTGTATTATTTAATGTTTTGTTTTTTTATAATTTGTCCCCTTTTCTACACAGAAAGAAACCAAACAATCCCTAACCCTAGCACCTAACTCTAAAGTTAACCCGGTTTATTGTATTATCTAATTTTTTTTTTTTATTTAATTTGTTCTTTTAATTTGTCATTGCTATTCTTTACGGTACTGTGTAGTGATTATCTGCAAGGAAAGTCTGTAAAAGATGTAAATAGGCCAAAAAAAAAAAAATATTTTAAATTTTGGTTTTATTTCTCGGACGCTAATATCCCTTAAAATTTTTCAAAAATCGTCATAATTCCGTGCAAATGTACATGCTGATCAAAAAAAAAAAAAAAAAAAAAAAAAAAAAAATCGCTTTACGGAAGCGCGTACTAATTTCTACAAGGAATTTCTGTAATGAAAGTAAATAGGCCCAATTTTATGACTCCGCCGCAAAGTGTACCGCAGTGATTTACTTCTAAAAAAGCCGGTAATGGCGGACGAAAGACCGACAAGAAGTCCGATTTTTTTTTCTGGTCATTAAACGGTAGGTTTCTTCATGAATTGTTGATTTGAGTTCAGCATGTACATTTGCACGGAATTATGACAATTTTGGAAAAATAAATGGGAAATAAAACCAAAATTTTACCAATTCGCGCGCGAGAACTTTGTAAAGTAGAGCATAATTATTTACAAAATAAAACATGCTAGGAAGGAGCATTTTGTTTTATTTTGTAAATAATCATGCTCTTTTCAAACTTCATGCAAAGTTTACGCATTATTATTCGTTTTATTTTTGTTTGTTTTAATTTTTTTTAAATGCTTTAATTTGTTATTTTAATTTGTCATTGCTATTCTACAGTACACGGAAAAAAAGGTTCCATTTTATTATTTATTTTTGTTTAAAGTTTTATGTTAAAACTACACTTATCAAAAAATTTAAGTTTCAAATATATGAAAATATTGACAAATTAAAAAAGAACAAATTAAATAATACAGTAAAGGATTTTTTATTTTCTAAAATTTAAAATAAAACAATAATTAATTAAATAAAATTACAGTTAACCAAAAAAAAATTTTTTTAAATGTATACATTGCTTTCGACGAAATTCTGTAGAAGAAGTAAATAGGCCAAAATCTATGCTTACGCCAACGAAAATACCCGGAAGTGCCCCGCGCTTAATTAGTAAAAACAATGCTCGTAATGGCGGACGAATTACCCAGAATTAGTCCGATTTTTTCTTGCCGATAACTCCAAAACGGTAGGTTTTATATCATAATTTAATTAAATTGTTAATTCGAGTTCAGCATGTTCATTTACACGGAAATATGACGATTTTGGAAAAATTTAATCGATATTTAGCGCGGGGCTTAAAAAGCAAATTTACCAATTAAATTTTGTTTACACATTAAATTTACCGAAATAGCCTCGAAAATAAACGCGACAGACAGAAATGAAAGAATTTTCATTATTTTGACACGTGTTCACTCACTAGTTGTGTAAAAATTTTAAAATTATTATTTGACATTTAAGAAAGTAAAACTGATTATTCACAAAAAAATTTTAAACATGATTTAATTTGGAAAAGCAAGCAAACTCATTACTCAAAAAAAAAATGTTATCCAAATTCCTTAAAGTAACAAGGAAAAGATTTTAAAATTCTAGCTAGAATCTCTAGGCGGTAACACTTTGTGACTTTATCAGCTGGACAGTTCTCAAAGCTTATTTAAAATATGTATTCAATATTTATACAGCATTTTTGGCGCTATTACACTTTCGCACTCCCCGTTGGTTAGGATTAAGGTTTTACAAACATTGATTTTGTTTTTCGAGATTTATATTTTAAATATTATAATTATTAATAATAACATCAGAAAGGTTTCCAGACTGTTGTACCTGGGAGCAACCCATTTCTGAATGACAGGAAGGAATGAGGGGAGAGGTGCGAAAGTGTAATAGCGCAGCATTTTTTAACTTTAAAATGTTACAGCATTTTTATTTTTTACATTCCTAATGTCATGTGATTTAATGAAAAAGATTTGATACTCCAACCCAAATACGTTATAAACCAATTTTGGTTAACGATTTTAAATTAAAGGGAGACAAAACACTGCAATGAGTACAATGCTACTGCACGTCAATATTGTTTTGTTTTTTGTTTAACTAGTCAGTGTTTTTACGATATACAAACCAAAAAGCAAAACCGTTTTGTATCGTAGTTAAACAAAAAGCTAGCAATTTTTATTTTTTAAAATGAGAATGCAAAAATGTCTACTCTAGTCTAAATCCTATCTAATTCTAAACTTTTTAACTCTCCACGCCAGAGAAACAAATTCAAACACATTTACATTGGATCGAGTTGAGATCTGTTTCAGTTTACTTTTGAGTGAGTCTATATTTCTGACATGAGGCCTTGTCATTACATTTTTCGGACTGTTGTACAACGACCAAAACATCGTGGATATGGCAACAAAGATGAGGACAACAGTCTGAACAATGTAAATAAATAATTGATTGAGTTGAGAGTTTTATTATTCGTGTGATTGTTTCAACACTGGAGAAATCACATTTTTTTGATAACAGTAAAACACTAACACACACTTTTTTACTTTAATGACAAACAAATAAGGTGACCAGCAAAATGGTTGTAAGCTTCCAAGCGTAAAAAAAATAGTTTCAGGACACATTCAATTCATTCATCTAAGCAAAAAATGTGCTCCTAACTTTCATATTTTTATTATAAAATTGACAACACAGATAAAGTATTTTTTTTTGTTTCCACTTGAAAAACGAACAAAAGTTTTGCAAGCATTTTCCTTTTATCTTCTGAATTTGCAAAATACAAATTTTGAAGGCAGATGCATGGTAAAAGCACATAGAATATTTTATGAAAAATTATGAAGATGATGAGACAAAAAAATTGAAGGAATATTTTATGAAACTTTACGGCTTTTTTCTGGCAAAACAAGTCTTTGATTTAAAAAATTTTTAAATTTCCACTTTTTGTCTCATTTTCACTTTTGTCTCGGATACTACATCCAACAAAGACATGAAAAATTATGGAATTATAACACAGTGTATTAGAGAACATTACTTATGTTTTGTTTATGTGAAAAATATTGCATTGCATTGATCTCTCATTTTTTTTTTGTCTATTCTTTGTCGCAATAAGTTATTTCAAAGTATCTTACAATTCACCTTGTTTCCAATTTCCATAAACTTTCAATGAATAAATGTTTTTGTTTTTTAGTTTATCTAGTTCTGTTAAAACTATTATTTACTAGAAACAGGATAAAAAATGGACAAAGCTACAAAGCATAAATAAATCATTTATGCTTTTAGCTTTTTATAACTTTGTCCATTTTATTTTTCTTTAAATTCAGCTTGGTGACATACATTTATGATTTATGATAATCATAAATGTATGTCACCAAGCTGAATTTTTTAAGGTCATATTTTGGTGGCCGTAAAAAAGAAATATAAGAAAAAAAAGTCAGAGAAAATAAGATTTTCATAAACATTAGTTTTAATAAAAATAAAATATCATTTTTTTTTTTAACAACTAGTAACTAGTTTTACTCTTCTTAAAAAACTAACTTTAGTTTAATCTACTAGTTTTAGAATTACTATCTAAATTAAATTTAAAACATGTTATCAACATAAAGTAAAAGTTTAATAAAATAAATGATTAATTTAAATAGGATTTATTTTATTACTAAAATAAATGGAGAAAATATTAGTTTTTTCCTTCCAAAGAGAAATAATGATTTTCAAAGCACACCTCAAGAGGATTTTCTGTTTTTTTTTGTTTTTTTTTCCTCTGCTGTTGTTTCTGTTCTTTATTGAATTTGGAAGCAAACAAAGAAAAGAAAAAGAATTTATTTTCAATTATATAGGAATTAAATTAAAAATTACTATTTTCCCCTGACGTTCTTTATTATAAAAGTTTGCAAACCTTTAACAACCTTCTCAAGCAACTGCAGAAAATACGGAAAGTGCTTTCTTTAGTCGTGTCGTATAAATGACCTTTGCTTCAGTCTTAAAAATAAATAAGTAATGTGTTGTCCTTGTACTTGTATAAATAACTATTTCTTAATCCGAAAGAAGCTGGTAAATGTTGGAAATAAAAAGTGGGTGCTCAAGCTTACAAATCTTTTTGGCGTTTTTTTTTTTAATACTGATATTTACTAACCCAAATTACAGAATGTTGAACGATAATTTTGCTCCTAACAAATACTTGTTGAAATGTTTTAAAATTTGCGTCTGTATTTTCGTTAACATATAATAATGGAACGATATGATAATTTTAGATTTTAAGCACTGTCCTCTTTTACAAAATTAAAATGTGTTTCCTTGTACTATAAAAAATATAACAATCAATTTAAAACTTAAAAAAAGGATCGCGCCAAAATCTTTACTAAATTTATGCTCCCTCACACAAAAACTCAGATAAAGACAGAGTTTTTTTTTTAATTTTTAAAACAGAAAAGTAGACAAGCGTCAACATTTATGCTACGTTTTAACAAAGATAATAAACGTATTTAAACATTTTATTTATTTTTTACTTCGATGCTTAATCTTACACAACACTACAGTACACTCAGTGACTTTTAGTTTTAAAGAAAGCAACAAGCTTTTCTTCGTATTTTTATGAAAATCGATTTACACACTGAATCTATAACGATTTATTAAGACTAAGATTAAAATTTTTAAAAAATAGAAAATATCTGGTAAGAAAATAATAAAAAACAAAACTTTTTTTACACAAAGAATAAAAAAAATTAGTCCGCGTGCAGGTTACCTTGAGTAAATCCAAAGGATGAGTACAACATGCTGCACAAGCACTTGCCATTCCTCCAAAATACCAGCGACCTACACGTTTACTTTTATCCACGGACATTATAATTGACGTTGTTTGTGCAACTGACAACTTTTAACTAAGAAGTCGCTTTGTTGCTTTCTTATTTTACAAAAAACAACAAAGGTTAAGAAAAATGAACTAATGAGACGACGAGGTCATCATCAAGCGTTAACTACCAAGACTTGAGAGTTACTTCCCCTAGCACTGAGCCGATGAAATTACAATCGGAAGTTTTTAGTGCAAACTAAAATAGTAAAATAGATTGATAGTTTCAGAGCAAATGATCTTTAGAATAATAATAATTTACTTTCAATTGTAAATTATAATTACGAGATTCATATACTACTTTTCAAAATTACCACAATAAAAATCCGCATAGGCAAAATGTAATGCATATCTATGTGAAAGGTAGGGAGTCACTTTGCTACGTCACCACAAGAGTCCACAACACATGACTGCTGACCTACCCATTTTCATTGATTGAATTCTTCTGGTGACGTAGTAGAAATGCCACGGCATATTTATACTAAAATAAAGTGTTAATGGAACATTTAAAACGCAATTGGTTTTATAAATATGATTCAAAATATACATGATAAAGATTAGACTCATTTGCTATAATGGTGATCAAAATAAATGAGCTATCTCACAAAAAGAAACATTTGTTTAATTTTTATTAAGCTATAGTATTCAACAATGTACTTGTAGGAGTATTGTGCACAGTCATTCAGGACTGTAGTACAAGTTGTTGCATGGACCTAGGTTTCTTATCTTCATCAATGACATTCTTGATGTCATCAGTTCCCAACTAGGTATTTATGCTGATGACGCAACTATTTACTTTGGTTATAATAGTAAGTTCAATAGGTCTGACAAAGTAAAATTAGCAGCTGCTCTTGAAAATGACGTCTAGTCAATTATTAAGTGGAGCAAAAAATGGTTTGTAAATTTGAATGCCTCTAAACCAAAATTGCTATCTTTTAATCATCATAAGTGATTATATTGAAGCAATTGCTAGGTCTGCTGTTAGGTAATTTGGTTCACTGTGTTATGCCAGACCATTTTTCTCAACAGAATCCACCTTGCAACATTTATAAATCTACCTTTCGTTTATGCATTGAATATTGCTGCCAGATCTGGTTGGGTTCTACTGCCATATATATCATATATATAAATCCCAAGAAGGGTCTGTAATGTTATCAGTCCTGATCTTTTTAATGTAAATCTGCCTTCAGCCAATCAATCAGCCCAGTCCCTATGATCATAGTCATGCTGGCACTGAACTGATCATCTCTCTTCGGGCTATGAAGGATGTGTTGCTGCAGGGTTGGAATCTCCAGGACTGGGCATCTTCTCTATTAATTACAAGAACAGGTATTATGCCTTGATCCTGGCCAGGAGAGATTTCAATAGCTTAAACAAAGGTTGATTTACAGTTAAATAAAGTGACTAAAATGAGTTATTTTTTTTTAAATGTAACTCCTCACTCCTATAGACTCATAAATAGAAACAAGTCATAATCTACTAACATTTCATTTGTAAATTAGCAGAAAGAAACTCTATTAGAAATTATCTATTACATGATAGCAAAATAAACAATTCCATTTTATAACCAACACATAAGAATATTAAGTATTTTCCTTTCGACGACTGTTTATTAACATCATTTGTTTACTGTTAGGAAGCAAGAAATAAAGGCAGAATAAATGCACTATCTGATTTTATTATGCAAGAAAATGTTGGCAAAGTTTAACTTTTGTGCCTGCAAAATAAAAATGGCAAAAGGACAGTTATTCCCTTGATACTGATATTATTGTATACTCCTTTCATTTCCTTGGCAATGTTTACAAAAAGTGATGGTTAGAATTTTAATTAAACCCAAGCATATAAAAGTGAATTTATACATTATCTTTGTTCTTGAGAGCTTACAACAAAAATATTAAATACTATTATTTAATTCATAGATTGTTTAAGCATTAGAAAAAATGCAAACCAACTACAATGTAATGAATGTTTGTCATTTACCAATTTATATAAAAATAAATATGAAAACAATTTTTAATTCATAAATTATAAAAATATGAGAACCAACTGTAATGAAATCTTTAACATTTTTGTTACCATTTTATAAAGTTTGAATTAATGGGCAAATAACCAATGTTTTCTAAACCATTCTAAAGAACACAGTTTGCCAATTGCCTTACTCAAGGTGCTTAGTGTCCATTCTTCATTTAATATTTCTTTAACAGTCAGTACTTGTCTGAAATAACTTATTGCCAGATTTTCTAGGCATTTTTAAAAAATTAGCACAGTTTTAAAAGATTTTTCAAAATTATGTTAAAAAAAAAGAAGGGTAGGAAGAGGAGTAACCCATAATTGCTGGAGTTTCATGTTTTGCATTTCTATTGATTAGTCATCCTTGATCCTAGATAACGATTATAAAAAAGATTGCAAAATTAAAACAAGAAGTATTTTGAGATATGAAATAATTTGAGAAGAAAATGTATAATGTGCAGGAAAAATCATTTTTATTTAAATTTTCTTCTATGGTTCATAGATACTTTTATAATATTATGAATAAAAACCTTGTTTTCATAGTTATTTATTTTATAAATAAATGGTAAATAATATTACATTATAATATTACATTGTACTTGGTTCACATTTTGATAATTTTGTAAATTTTTATAAATTCTTAAATAAAAAGATTTTTCAAATTTATTTCGTAAGAAAAGGTAAATAATAAATATCACATTGTACTTGGTTCACATATTTTGATATTTTCATAAATAATCATTGATAAGAGTCATGTGAGTATTAGCTATTGAGCTCAGAAGGAAAGGAAAGTCCTGAGCCTATATGAAATTCATTTTGATATAAAATGAAGCAAAAAATTAAATTAAATTGATAAGAGTGTCTGAATTCAGGTGAAGTTTTCGCCAGTTTTAAATGACTCGTCAATTATCCGCTTTTAACCAAGCACACAGCACTTCAAAATTTCTTTCAACAATCCAAAGCTTTCAAACTTTCTACTTTTGAATGTATCCAACCATATATCCCTTCTGTGAGCAATAAACTCTCTTACCTTTGTTTCATACATTTTTTAATATTTTATGTCAGACCATTTAATCCATTGTATGAACATTCCCTTTTCATGACAATTCATTAAAACTACAAACTTAAAAATGTCTGATTTATTTTCCTGAAACGAGCTATTGACACAATTTCAAGTGTGTAAATTCCTGAGTTTTTGCTTACCTGGTGATTGGCCCAGAATATGCATTGATTTCACATCTGCGACAATGTGTTACCCTCATGGTCCTGGTTGAAGTAGTCAGTGTTTCTCATGCCGCTAGCCATAACAAGAATATTGGTGCCGATGACACAGAGCAAATCTTATGGAACAACACTATTCTCATCAGGATTTGATTGGATTCTTTGGTCACCAGCTCAGGATGAAGATCAGAATTGATAGAAATCAATAGGTTTTGGCAGATTTCAGTAAAAGATGAGTGCTAGTTGTGAGCCTGGTTCACATGAACCTGTTTTGATTTCCTTTTTTTAGTTTCCTCAAGTCACAACTTAACAAATTCCTAGCAGATCACACCCCTGGTTAAGCTAATCTCTTTTGTTCTCCTAGTTAACGTAAGTGACTGACATTCCAGTCTTCCTCCATTGTTATGCTCCCTTGCAAGATTCCCTAGCTACTTATTTCTTTTTATCTCGATTAGACCAGCCTTTTATATCTTACCACTCCAATATTGTTTTCACCCCACCCACCCCCACTACTAGTGGGTGAGTTTCTTGATTCTGTCTATTGGTAGAATACAGCAGCCATTCTCATTTTTGTGGATTGGACAGTTCCTTACAGAGTTTTAATTTGTTTTAAATGTTTAGTTTATCTTTTATTTTGATTAAATGGGCTTTTCATATAATATGAAAAGCCCATTTAATCAAAATAAAAGGTAAATTTTTAGTTTTGTAAAAAAATAAATAAACTGTACATATATATCAGGAAATTATTTTACCATCATGGGTGTATTATTAGGTACCTGTTCAGATTGAATGGAGAGGGACAAGAACTTTGTGGTGATTGTGTTATTTGTTAGAGTGAATGAGTTGTGAATACGATTAGCCAGGAGTAGGATAGACAATGTTGACCAGCCTTTCTCTACTCCCCCTTCAACCTTGTTTCACAGTGTATACACTGTTAAATAAAGACATATTTCTGTCCTTTCTTGTCTTGAAATCAGAACATTGCAATCACTTGTCTGTTTCCCTTTTGCATGTTAACACCATTCTTATCTTGTGAACCTTCTGCCTTATTACTCTTACTTTGCCTAGTTTTGTGTTATATATATATATATATATATATATATATATATATATATATATATATATATATATATATTGTTCACTTAATATTATTTTTGCCCTGTTCTTTTCTTTTTCTTATTGTTTATTGCAAATTTTGTAAATTCTGTTTGTTGGCCTTCTATGCCAATTATATTTAACTACAGTGAATACTAGGCAATTTCCTCACATATGAGAAAGAAATTGATGTGACAGGGATGTGCTTCTACAGATGAATACTAAGAATACAATGAACTGAACATGTGAGCAACAAGGAAGTATTAATGAAAATAAGAGCTCAGAAACTTACAATCAGAAAGAGACACTTGAAATTTCTAGGACACAATGAGGAAAGAGTCTCCAGCTAACTATGTTATCTCCTTGAACATAAATGAACTGAATGAATGCATGCAAGCATTCCAAAAAATTCTTAATAGTTGGCACAGATAACCGTGTGGAATATAAAAAGTAAATATGCTGTATTGTATTTCAAGGAGATTAAAAGGATGACATGAATCTATGTTATACTCTGCTTCAAATTGGATCACTTTCTGATTCACTCAACTAGATGTGAACACTAAGAAAGCAAAACCAAAAATGTAAAAAGTCATCCTCTGTACAGGGGCTCTAAGTATCACATCTGACTCACAAAACAAATCCCCTCAAAAAAGAAAAATATAAATTACAATACAAAAGTAAACAATCACAAATGTTGCCACCTAAGAAAAACATGAAAAAATAGTTCATGATCCACCACATTTACTTCTAAGAATGCCACTTTTAACAATTAGAACAGAATTGTGGTGAATGGGCAAGCTTTCAATGTCACCACAAGTAACTTCAGGCAACTGACCCAACACATACTTCAACTCCAAGCCCTATCAAGTCTATCCTTCCTTCAAGTTGCTTCCCTTGTCAACAAGAAGAAAATTCTGCTCATATCCTCTGTATTGGCAATACAAGGAATTTTATATTAACAATCTGTTTTTTTTTCCTTTCACCTTACTGATAGAACTTGTTTTGTTTTTGTCTCATGCTACCATACATGTTTATCGCAGCCGCTTTCGGCCACTCACTAAAGGCGGTAGAGAACAGGGCATTTTTCAACCTCGACCTTTCCATCATGATCCCTACACGCTTGTAATTTCGTTTGGAGATGAACTAATTACCTTTTTGGTTCACTGTTGTTACGAACCTAATTGTAATACACCTCCAAGCGTTTTTACACCGTGAGTTTCGCATAGAAATCTCCACTCATTTTTTTGGCATTTCAGTAATGTCATTTTCTGTCTTGAGGCACTTCGAACTTAACACAGCGACTCGTTGCCAAATTCATGGTCGGTACTGACCGGTCGGCTCTGACTCAGTCGGTGCACAGGCCCCTGGCCTTGAAGCCAGGAGGCCGCCTCCGGGCTGTGTATTAATTTACGCTTCCATTTTTTTTGTCTGCCAACTGGACGCGAGTTAGAACACACACACACTCTCTCTATATATATACTTCTGACTCTCGGCATGCCACTCCTACTGGCTGCCCGCATGTCGTCTGCAACCTTTCCCCGTACACACTATTGTTAGTAATTATTACGGGAGGTTTCGATTGGACTCGACCTGGCAGACCCGCAATGCCAGCAACCATCAGCAACTACCAGCAGCGATCACCAGCCGACCAGCAGCAATAACCAGACCAGCCGACCAACAGTACTAACCAAACCAGACGACCAGCAAAGCCCACCTGCGACGACAAACCAACCTTTCCCATACACTATCGTTAGTAATTATTTACGGAAGGTTTTTTCGACATGCAATCATCTCCCTCCAACCGTCGACACGACCGGAGCAACCGCAATCCTCAACCCCCAACCGTGGAGCAAACGCACTCATCAACAACCTCCAACCGTCAACACGACCAGAGCAACCGCACTCATCAACAACCTCCAACTATCGACACGACCGGAGCAACCACACATCAACCCTCAACCGGAGCATCCGCACCACACACCGTCGACACGACCGGAGCAACTGCACTCATCAACAACCTCCAACCGTCAACACGACCGGAGCAGCCACACATCAACCCTCAACCGGAGCATCCGCACCACACACCGTCGACACGACCGGAGCAACTGCACTCATCAACAACCTCCAACTATCGACATGACTGGAGCAAATGCACTCATCAACAACCTCCAACCGTCAACACGACCGGAGCAGCCACACATCAACCCTCAACCGGAGCATCCGCACCACACACCGTCGACACGACCGGAGCAACCGCACTCATCAACAACCTCCAACCGTCAACACGACCGGAGCAGCCACACATCAACCCTCAACCGGAGCATCCGCACCACACACCGTCGACACGACCGGAGCAACTGCACTCATCAACAACCTCCAACCGTCGATACGACCGGAGCAGCCACACATCAACCCTCAACTGGAGCGTCCGCATCAGCAACGTCCAACCGCGAGCATTACCAATATACATCCTATTCTCCTTCATGTAATAAACCCTGCGTAAATCATAAACATCTTCGTTCTGTTGTCCATATTGTTTCACCTGGTTAGATCACAAAGTAAAAATGCGGCGGGCTCCTCGTGACATCGTTCATTTTACGACACGGGGGCACTCGGGCCATCGCGCCCCCCTCTGGGGTGTCCGCTACACGTTTATAACACCTGAAGTCACAAATGTACTTAATGAAGGCAAAACAGGTGTGGACAATCTACACAACCATTTGAAAGATTTAATGTCAAATTCAAATATCTCCTACCAGCATCAATATTGATATATTTGAACTGTAATAGTTGTAAAAGTTGCTGTCATCCTTTTATTCTTGATTGAATAAGTTTTTATTACATACAGTGAGGTACAAATGATCATGAAAATTAGTTTGTAGCTAAACAATAACTTCTAGATAATGTGTCATCAGCATGATCTTGTTTGCTTGAATAATAATAATAATATTGTAGGAATAGTTTATTAGTAAGAGTCACCATCTTGCAATTTTGTCTTTTTAAAATTTTCTGTTTATTTACAGTTGAGCATAAATGAAAGCAATTTTTGATTAGTGATCAGTTGAAAATGTTTACCAAAGCACTAATGTTTCTACTTGTGCATGTTGCTTTTTTAATTATTTCCAATTGTTGGCAATATCCAGCTCAAATAGTATAAAAACATCCTGATGAGAATGTGCAGGGAAGCCATACATGTCAATACTGGCAGGTCTAGGAGGGCTGTAAGTGCTCCCGGATTAGATATTATTATTAGTAATAGTGAAACTGAGGAGGTTGACAGGATTTGGGCTGAATATGCATTGCTGTTGAATGTTAAAGACATTAAGTAATTTTCATAAATGAATATAATTGTATTTGGTCTTTGTTTGCCAAAATCTTGTAATCAGATGCAAATATGTGCTTTATTTCTTCATCTTTAATAATTCAGTTTATAACCATTTTGAATGTTGTATTTATGGTTATTTATTGTGGCACTAAGTCAAATTATAAGGAAATTAAAAAAAAACAGGTGATCATTGGTTATTCTCTATAGCCGTAGTTACTGACCCAAGAATACATCATAATTCCTTTTATCACATTATCCAATTTATTCTAATCATTAATCAACATGGTTTGTAGGATGTTAGATAACTTCCTTGGTTGGTGTAATTGCTAGACCTATCTCCATTGAGCATGTATGTGGCATGATTTTGTGAAGTTCATCAATGACCTTCTCAATGTCATTAGTTCTTGACTGTGCTGATGACAATTATTTACTCCTGTCTTATTAGTCTGATAGGTTTAATAAAATCAAATTGACAAAAAATATTAATTTGTTGAAGATTGGAGCAAGAAGTGGCTTGTTAATTTTAACACCTCCAAAATGAAACTGCTCTCTATTAATTATCTTGAAGAACCTTTTTGGCCTTCCATGGCTGATACTAAGGAGATCGTCTGACTCTGCCTTCTTGGTCTCATGTTTTCAAGTGACATGAAGTGAAATAAACATATTGAATCAATTGCTAATTCTGCTGCTAAGGAAATCAGTTCACTATTTTGTGCTAGACAATTTTTCTTGCCAGAATCTATTTTGCACATTTATAAGTCTAACATTTGTCCATGCATCAAATGTTACTGCTACATCTGGTTTGCTACTTCTGTTTTATGTCTAAAGATTCTTGACAAAATCCAAAGAAGAATCTAGAACATTATTGCTTCTGACTTGGCATCTTGCCTTCAGTTACTTTCCCACTGCCATGATACTGATTCACTTTCCCTATAAATATTTTCACAGTAATTGTTCTGATGAGCTTTTCTTTCATTGGTACCTCAATTTCATGAATTTAAGTACAGTACTAGATTGGCAACTAGGTCTCCCAATTTCAGTTGAAATTACTAGTTTTAACCATAAGTTCCATGGTAATAGTTTCTTCTCCTGCACTTCTCACTTGTAGAATTCTCTTCCAGCTTCCTACTTTTCTGTCAACTACAATCTTCAAATATTTAAATGCAGTGTCAACCATCATTTCCTGTTTCCTTGAATTCTGTTCTTTAATTCTCCTCTCTTTCACTCTCAATAACCTCTTGCATCTTAGTGGCTTTCATTCCTTTGCTTAGGGTGAAATGATTAAAAAAAGTTCTATGCATGCGAGAATAAAGGTCTATGTTAATGCCCAAGGAGACATACAGTTTATTAATATGGTGTCTGAATATTGTTGATAAATTCCTTATTTTTTAAATCTGTTAACCAATCATATGTACACTAGGAGAAATATTCAGACATGTATTGTTAAATATAAGTATTAACAATACATGTCTAAATAATGAACTACTGCTATACACTAAATTATGAGAAATATCTACATATTCAAACATGTATAAAACAAACAAACATTTCTGGCTATTACAAATTCATTTTTTGAAATCTTTTTTATGAGAATGTGAATGTGGTCTCAAGATCTAGAATACTTATGGTAATATTATGTTTATATTTATGATGAATACTCATAGTAGATGTTAATGGTTGAATTTGCACTGTATTTTATGTTCAGTATTGTGTGCTGTGTAAGGAAATGCTTAATGAACAAAGCCTTTTAATATTTTACTATTATCTCCCCTGTATAAATTACCTCCTCTTTGACATTTTTTGCTATGAAATTCATTCAGATGGCATTGTTTTATGTTCAATAAAACCCTCAAATCTGTATCCTATCTTGTATTCATTCCATTTTAATACTTCTTATCACTTTCTGGTATGATTATTTTCATGCACAAAATACTATTTTTTTTGTTTGATCTCCATTTTATCAAATATGTTAATAGATTTTTTAAGCAAAGTATTCTTTGCAGCTATGCCAATTTTTCAAATGAGGATTTTTTAAGTAGTTAAACAACTTAAAGTATTCATTTTCTTCAACAGAATTTTCAGGATGCCAACCTTTCTTGAAAATTTTGTTTTTCACCTTAATTGCAATTTCATTCATTTTATTAAGAGTTTGTAAAAAGTGTGATGCAAAAAAGTCACTCAGTTGACCATTGTTTGATACCCAAAATGGATTCGCAGTTGTTCATAATAAATAAATGTCAGTATTGTGTGAGGACCAAGATAACTTAGACGAGCCATAAATCCCTGAAATAAGAAAACAAAATTATTTTACCAAAATGTAATAGATTTTTTGGAGTTAAAATCTTTTTGTCTTAAATAAATTTCAAATTTATTTAAATTCAAGAAATAATAAATGAAATCAATGTAAACAAAGTAAAACTTAATTTATGTTGTGACAGAAAGAGTTTGGGAAACGCAAACACACACACAAACACTTTTTTTTTATTGAAATTGGAGTGAATCTGAGTAGCGAAATTAGATCAGAGCAATTTTGTTTACTGATGGGAAATCTGATGTAGCCCATTTGGAATTGGGTCATTAGAAAGACAATGGAAATTGGTCGAAATAATTTTTATCAGTTAAAACTTGAAATAGAGCTTACTAAGCTATGAGGGACTTTGAAATTCACATGATTTTGGGTTGAAAGGAGCACCCATGATAATCACGTGCAGGCCAAGGGTCAATTATGACCAACCAGATTTATCTATATAAACGCTGAAGAAGAGGCAGACGGGAGAGGCGAAAGGTTGCTTTTGGCTCGTCTGTCGTCGAGCTGGGTGGAGAGACGTCGGAGATTGAAAGTGAGCAGAGTTGAATTGAAGGCTTGAAGAAGTATGAAGAAGCGAATTACTCCTGCAACAGCTAAGACTGCTACTGCTACTATTATTACTACCACTGGGAACGGAAACGTCGAACAAGCTGCAATAATCAAAGAGTTACGTTTGGTTCGTCTGTCGTCGAGTGCAGTTGAGTTGGGTGGAGAGATATCGGAGATTGAAAGTGAGCAGAGTTGAATTGAAGGCTTGAAGAAGTACGAAAGTGACGTCAGGATTGGAACAAACCCCCTGCTAACATGTACTGTTGATATAAGTACCGATGCTCTGGCTACCACGAAGATTACTACTACTGTTACTACTGTCGAGGAGGAACACAACTATAAACTTTAAGCCGCGTACAGAAATCTTTATCTCTCCAT
Source organism: Acanthosepion esculentum (assembly GCA_964036315.1). Classification (NCBI taxonomy): domain Eukaryota; kingdom Metazoa; phylum Mollusca; class Cephalopoda; order Sepiida; family Sepiidae; genus Acanthosepion; species Acanthosepion esculentum. The sequence goes on from OZ038506.1 coordinate 68,052,425, forward strand.
CGCAAGAGTTGTATATCGTTCTGAGACGATTTCACAACAAGCTAATCACAACCTACTCTCTGTCTAGAATCCAGTGTATGAGTTTTTACATCAATTACTTTTCTTTTCTGTAACCCGTTTCTTTTCTATACTATTCTTTTCTGCTATATAAAAGACATTAACAATTCAACCATTGAATAGTTGTTTGTCCGGCTTTCTGCAGATATATATTTTTTTTTGGTGCATTCTAAATTTCTTAGCACAGACTCTCGAGCCATGTCTACATTTTCAGTCGACTGTGAATGTATGAACATCACTTCTGCTTTCTGGATCAAACCAAACACGTGGGCAGGAAGCAGGATTAAACCAGTGGACCGGTCGAATGATCTACGGATGACCTATGACCACTCCCTTAAGTTCGGTTAAGACCGAGTAGACACCTCATACCAGAGAGTAAGACATCAGAGGTTGAGGGGCTGGGGTGAAAGTGTTAGAATGTATAAATGATAAAAAAAATACTGTAAACCTGACTGCTCACCACTTTTAAGGCCATCATCATATCTAAAGACAAAATAAGAAAATAATTCTGTCCTTTTCTCAGAATGTAAATTTTAGTTTGAAAATTTTAAGAAAACACATTTATTTTTAATGTGTAACTTAACATGAGCTAACTAAAACTGATTAAATTTCACAAGAAATATATAGGAATATACTTAACAGATTATTTGTAAAGATTTATCTTATATGTGGATGATTTTTGGTAAGATATGATGGAGTATAACTACAAAAAGTTGTTTTCAGATTCTAAAAGAAACAAAATTACAAACCTTATAAAATGAAGATGGTCCATTTTTAGCTATATCCTTGGCAACTGCAAAAAGGCTCTTTGGAAAATAAAATAATAATATAAATATTAAAATGTTTTTGTGGTTTTGGCATGTTCAGTATAAAGTATCATTACAAATAAAGTGTTTGTTTATTGAATACTGTTGCCATATCTGGTCTGATGCTCTTGCTATTCATCTTTAGGTTCTTGACAAAATCCAAAGAAGGATCTGCAATGTAATCAATTCTGACTTGGCATCTTGACTTTAGTCACTTTCTCACAGACATAATGTGGCTTCCCTCTGTCTTTTCTACAAATATTTTCATGGTTACTGCTTTGATTAGGTTTTTTTCCCCTGGTGTCCCGACTACATGAATTTAAGCATGCTACTAGACTGGCATCTAGGTTCCACCCGTTTACCGCTGAAATAGTTAAATGTAACTACCACTTCTACTCCAACAGTTTCTTTTCTCACACTTCCCACCAGTGAAACTCCCTTCTGTTTACTTGCTTCCTTGATAACTACAATCTTCAAAAATTTAAATGCAACATCAATCACCATCTTCTATTGTCTTGAACTCTGTTCATCTTTTATCCTTTCCTCAATCCCCACTATACAGTTTTTATCTCACTTTCACTCTCTGTAACCCCTTGCATGCTAGTGGCCTTCTCACCATGCTTAGGTTGAAATGATAAAAAAAATCAATTATTTGTTTATGATATCTTATGACTGAGATAATTTAGTATATGCAAAACAAAAGTTGCTAAGCTAACAATTTAGAACAATTTTATAAGTTTTACTGTGTCTCTAGAAAATAACCAAAGTATATATTCAACTTTAAATATAAAAATCTTTTCATTCCAAGATTTTGAAGAAAAGTGGCCAGATTAAAGAGATATAATCAAATGAACAAACACATGCCATTTAAACACCACTAAATCAATAGATTTAGAAGCGTTTTACTACACCATACCACAATCTCATGTGGTGGCAAGTCTTTCAGATTGCAAGCAACAAGTTACACAACAGTAATTTCAAAGCTAGATTAGAGGAATGTGTACATAATTTTCACAAGTATATTATCTTGTTCAAATGCTTGAGAAGAAAGTGCATAAATAAAGTATATTTTTATAATGACAGGCAACTGATTTGAGCAATGGGTGTCAGGCATTGGGAGAAGTTGGAATATAAGTATAATGTCAATCAATGATTTTACTCACTTTGTATGTTCCTGGAACAGCATTCATCATTCGAGTTTTCATATTATCAACGGGCATTGTGAGAGCTGTGGCAGAAACACCCTGAAATTCATAGTCAATATTCTCTTACTTTATTGGATAATTTTAATAAATTTGCTTTTACTTTTGCATTAACATGAGATTTTATAGTACTTTTTATGAAATATACATTATATATTATAAACCTTTCATTTTTAAGACCATATCAAGCATTATAAATTAGATTAATTGAATTTAATCATCATAATAACTTTATTAATATATTGTAAAATGAAATACTTTATTAAAACAAAAAGCATGTTAAAAAAATTTTCAAATTTATCTGCCACTCGATTCTCATTTTGAAAACTAATCAGAGGAAATAAATTAATTTAAAAGGTAACATTCATAAAACCTATATGCAAGGACACCTGCATGACATTGTCCTGGGAAAAAATATTTAAAATATAACAACACAGGAGAAAATATTATTTGATATATTTCTTCTAAAACAATCTAGCAAATGAAAGAACTTCTGGCTACATGTCATAAGTGCTACGCCTATTAGGTACCAGCATGAAATGGTTGTTTAGGTATCAGAACAACCAACATTACACTGACTATGGGAAAAGCATGAGAAGTAAGGGTGAGATCATAAATAATTTGAATTCAGAAGGTGTGTCTGTTGAAATTATCGGCATCCTAGAAATAAACACATGCTACTTTTTTTTTTACCTAACCCAATGATAATAGTGGCCTTGATGGAATGTGGGAGAAAATTGCTTGGCAACGAGGCAGATTTTATTGGATCAAGATTTGAGAAACATGACAGGCATCTCAGATTTTATTTGAAGAATGGGAGATGGAAAACCAAACAACTCAAAAGAGCTGAGAAACTTAGATGTGCTCAAAACAGACTCAGTATTCCTGTCAATTGATTTGTACTGTTGAATCGCTATAGAAATCTAAAGCAACAGCTGTAAGTTTATTTCTTTAGTTATGTCATTCTTTGAAGCAGAGCCAATGCTAGTTTATATAGTTCTGAGCAATTTTTTTACATTTAAAATAACTGAAAAAAAATCAAGTTTAAACTTGAAAATTTTACAATTTTTGTCTGAAAACATTTTTTTTCAGGATTGCACATTTTCAAAAAAAAATTTATCCAAAATTGGCCTTTGGTAATCTACTCTTACCTATTGTGTAGTTTTTTCTGCCAAAGTCCTACCCAATGTATCAATTTACCCTTAAGAATGTAATTGTTTGCCTGCAAAACCAATCACAAAAGCTGCAGACTAATTCTACCTTCAATGATTTCCTATGACCTCAAATGTTGAATTTGACTTTATCTTCATTGCTTCATTTGACTAAAAGTGCTGTGTTCTTTAATGACCTCAAATGGTCTCTTATATCAAACCTCATATAGCCTACATTACAACTATTTATCATGTTAAAAATGAGGTCATTTGGCTTTGTCATTTGTGTGTCCCACACCCAAATGAAAAGAAATCTCCAATGTTATTATAGATACGATAAAGATGATTGGCAGACATTTTTTGAGAAGTTTTATAATCTAGTTCAGTTTTCCCCTTCTCACATAAAACTTTCTGACTTATAAAAGATGTTGTCTCTACAGTCACATGCTACTTTGCCTTATTGATTCATTAATAATTCTACTGAGATGAAAAATATCCATTTAATGAAAATAAAATGTCATGAAAAAGTGTGAATACAGAAGTTATTTTGTGCTTCAGCAGGTGTGGATTTAATTGTTAGCACCATATAAGTTTAGAATTCTAGTTTAATTTCTTCTGCATATTTGTGTTTATAGGAGTTAATATTTTAAGGTATATATCTTTCCAAAGGGTATCAATACTAAATGAAGCTGAATGTGAAATTATTTCATCAGCTTTAAATGGTTTGGGTACATGACTGATGGTATTGCTTTATCTATCTAGTATTATCTAGTTGGTACATTAAGACATTTTTCTGTCACCAGTTTTCTCCCTTTCGTAGCTGACTAATGGATTAGCTGGAATATTCACAGAACATAAAGAATGCCCACATGACATCTCTTAAAGTGATAGACAACACAAAACAATTCAAAGAAGAACTTAGATATTATCAAGACATTGCTGATCATAAATGACAGTTAAGATCTAAAAATGTACAATAGCAATAGGGCACTTAAAACAATTATAAAGAAAAAGTAAATACTTTTCCAACAAATTTAAATCTTAACTGTACTTACTGCCATGATACCTGCTGTAAAGTGTGTGAAAATGTCATCAGTAAAGTAGCTGTTTGATACCAACATACTTTTGAACTGATCATAACAGGCTAACTGAAAAGAGAAATCATCAGTAATTTAGATTAGTACCAATAGTTTTTCTTTTTTCAAATACATTTTATTAGCAAAAACTAATAAAGATTGAAAGTAAATAGTTTTCAGATTAAATACTTATAAAAAGTTTTTTTTAAATTGTAGAATCATTTACAAATGTCCTATTTACATATTTGTAATGCTGATATTAACCAAAATGCAAATAACAATAATAAATATCATACCTTCTTACATGTTTAGTATGTTACTTTCTCCTTAAATTGTACTCACTTACCTATAAAGTCTTTGTACATGGCTTGCATCTTAAACAGCCTCTGTCAACTAAAAACAACTCCAGACTTTCATGTTGTGGAACTATTCCCACTAAAATACAGGTCTCTGACACTTCAAAGCCAAGTGTTTCAGACAAGTGGGCTTTCCTGTTCACCAAGAAAAGGAAATGTCTGATTTAAAACCATTGCAGTCTTGCAGTTACAGTTACTCAACCACCCTGGAATTAGTGAAGTGTCTACTCCATATGATCCAGCCAGTTAACAATGACTGATAGCTCATATGGGTCACTCAACCATGCAGTCAAAATCAAAAGCTAATGGACAAGGAAAATACAACAAATCCCCAAAGAAGCACAGTTCCATTCAGCAAAATGTTTTCCAGTTACAATGCAGATATTATGAGCCTGAATAAAACATGTTTGTATATGAAGGATCTCTTACATTCAAGTCATTAGTGTCTTGTATATATCTAGTGAGATCATATGGTTTTCTTGTCACACCTGATTTCACTGAAGACTACATAGTAGCTCATGTGGGCAGGCATGTCATGCTAACTAAAAACTGGCTTTCATCACTCTATGAACTGAAATCACTCACTAGCCATCAGGTGATTACATCTCAACCAAAGGGATAGAATTGCCTTTTGGATCCCTACAGTGCCACCTCCCTAAACATGTTCTAGAACCTACAAGGTGTTACTTTTATTCTGCTTGATGCAATAGAGTGAAAAAGAAAGCTGAGTACATAATTTGTGAAAATACAATGTAGAACAGGAATACACATGCAAGTGTACATTAAAGAGTACTAGAATGTTTAAGCAATATCATTCATTAGCACAAAAAGTTCTTCCTATATTAGAGTGCACATGAAAAAAATGTCCTCCAAAAAGAGAAAGCACATTAAGAAACATCCAGCTATCTAATATGACATCCAGGTCTGGTCATTGTTTGACTTGGTAAATCTGTTGCTACTGGGGATGATGTAGTCACCAATGTAGCATCCAGAAAGTCTGGCTTCAGCCTTTCGAAATATTTTGGTTTGCATTGTTAATACACACAGTAAAAACTTTAGTATGACTCTTTAGATTCTTACGTGGTCTTTTGTATGGTGGCTGCAATACATTTAATTTGACTTAGTCATGCACAAAATGTGTGTATGATTGCAAAAGTTTAGGTGTGTGTGTGTGTGTGTGTATATAAAAAATGATAATTTTTTAGATTAGATGATGATGATATGAACTTGATTTATTTTCAATGTATTTCACTCGCTGTAACTTTGTATTCCCTCTACCAGTCCTACTCGTTGGATTGAAACCTTTTTGTTTTTGTTCCACCCACTTCCTCTTAAAGGATTTTTCTAGGTCAAATCTTTTATTCATTGCCTCTTGTAATTTTTAATAAACTGTCTGGATGATTTAAACCATTTTATAACACCAGTCTGATGTGGCAGTTGTATGTCTGAAATAAAAAATAAATTATTACTGAACTCTTTAATGATGTATTGAGCTTTTCCTTTGAGACACACACACACACACACACACACACACACACACACACACACACACACACATATATATATAGGATTTGTATTCTGTGTAGGTGGTTTGTAAGCCAAACTGGCCATTTTTTCTCTCTGTCAGTCAACAAAGGAGGTGATGTTCAGCACATTTTGTGTGGCTGAAGGAACAAAACTGCCCAGGGAGTTTTACTGTGGTGCCATACACCATCTTCACAGATGAACATTGAATATCATTTTTTTATTTCTGTAAAGAGTTAAAGGAGAACTAAAAGTTGATGTTTCATCCCTTTTGACTGGTCTGCTAATGTTCAGTGGAACCTTTCTACCAAGCAGTTGGCCTCTGAATGATATGCAGTGGCCCTAATTCTCTAAAAGTTTCATCACTTGGTTGAATAGATCAGACTCAAATTATCTCTCTCTCTCTGTGGGAATGACAGCCAGAACACTGAAATAGGCTACCCATCTGGAGATAAAGGTTTTTGTAGTAGTTTCTGTTCTAATGTCTCACATGGGAAGAGATTCACAGCAGCAGGTGAAACAATTAATGCATGTCAGCAAATAAGTATATCTCTCGCAGTAGGTTTGGTTTGTTTTAGGGCATCTCAAACTCAATGGGCTATTTAATGCTGACAAAGTTTTTGTTGCTGGAAATGTTTTTTTCTTTGAAAATGTATTGCTGGTATTAAAACCTATTTTTACACTTTTATAGTGTTTTAACCCCAGTTTGGGGTTTACTATTTGCCCATAGCTGGGACCCTAACAGGTGCTACCACCCTTGGTCAGGGTGGATCTGGGAACACCAGCATTTAAGAGGTGGTTCCATGCTCCTCAAAACCTCCTGATCAGAGGCCTTGCTGTCAGATGTAGTTTATTGTCTTACCCAGGATGCCCTCACAGTAAATGAGGGAAGAGTTATGCCTACATGTACATGAGCAAAGTGAATATCTGATGGAAAGAGGCCAAGAGGCAAGCATGTATGCCTTTCAAGTTTGGCCTTTTGACATGGCACACAGGTCTTTGACTACCAACAAATATCTGCCTTCAAATGAGACCACATACATCTGTCTGTAACTAGTTTCACCAATGCATTGGCACAAAGATAAGACAAATTATGCAAGGTGAAGAAGAATGTCCACCTCTAAGTTTCTGGAATGAAGAGATGTAATCATTTGGTACTGGTATCACACACAATTTCAAAATCAGTGTTCAGGATACATATCTTTGAACTTTTCAAAGATGTTGACTTGTCCTGAAGAAGCTTCTGGAGCTGACGGTTCTTCCACAAATGACTGGTATCCTATGCATGGTTCCAGTATACGATTCATCCAAATAACTCATTACAACCTTTATTCTAAATTTCATAATATAAAATAAAGACTAAAATTATTCTTGCAATCTAACATTAATACAGAGCACATGATAAACTTTTTGTTTGTAACAAGGACAAAAATTGCTGTACTTGATTTAGTACGGTATTACTTGTCTTTGAAGTAAACTTTGTATTTGTTGGCCTGAGTAATCTCAATCATGAACATACACATAACACAAAACTTTGATATGTAGTGAACTACCACAGAGGGCAAAGGGGCCCAGGATTACATGCATTTTTTGCAGTGCTAGAATAAAATGACTTGCCCCCAGGGCAAACACAAATTTGAACATACCTCACATGTAAACTGTCCAAAATGTAAATGGCTTTGTAGGTTATACATTTAAAACAGATCCCAAAGTCAGATACTCTATTGTGAGATTATCTTTTCACAATGTAAATTTTGGCTGTGAATGAGAAGATAAAAACAGGGAGAATGAGACGACAGGCAGAACAGCTACTGCTGTGTTGAACAGGGTACACTTGTTGCAGTCAGTAGAGTGTTTGAAAGGAAAGAAACAAAAAGTTTACAACCTTTTTATTATAAGCTACTTCAGCAGTTCTGAATTTTTCTACAAGATGGTGGAGAAGGCATTTGATATCCAATTGATCCTTGATTTTAGTGTGTAATTTGAGTTTGGACTGCCTCATGGAAATGGACCAGTAGTCAAACACCTGAAAGCCTGAAAAACAGAGTGCCAGAGCACTCTGGCACTCTGTTTTTCAGGCTTTCATTTGTCAATGAAGCTTTGGTTTCTACTGCTTGGGCAAAGGATCATCTACCTAATTATGGATTTAGATGCAAAGACCCAGAGAGACTGAAAGACAGGACCAAAGTATTGGGGGATGGTACTCTATGATGGAAGTGAAAAAGTAAAGTCCCAGATCATCCCTAAGTCCTTACTCATGAAAGTGTTTTCTCTGTCTGGACAATTTATGCGACACTTTCCTGTGTGTGGCTGGCTAAAAATAGCAACTACCTATATCAAGCAACAAGCAAGTGTGGTGTCCAAGGGATAGGATGACACAATTGTAAATGCCTTCATCCATCACATGCTAAATGAGACAGTAACCAGAGTATATGAAATGAATCCTGTTGGTGGAGATTGTTATGTAAATGGCCAGGAAATGCAGGCATGGGTGGACACAAGTTCTTCTGGCCACAAGAATGCCATTGGAAGTGAATGGAGGCATTGTTCAGGATGCTTGTTGGTTGCATCCAGCAGGAGATGCTAAGGATATTACTTTAGCAGAATTCAACACAATGATAAAAGATATCAATCTGGCCCTCTGACTCTGCATGCATTCATTGCTGGATATTAAACACTCTGACTAGGAAAGCATGTGTAATAATGAGGGCAGCCAGTGAGATGTTGATAAGGCGGCAGTTGGAAACACTTTGCGCACTGATCGACAAGTTTGCATTGACAATGCATGTGAAGCTGATCAAATCTGTGCTAAATTGAGCAGACTGCCCCACCAGAGTGCCCTAGAGGTAATTGGAGATGCACATGAAAGTAGTCAAACCTGTACAACTAGCATGCACCACTGTAAGAAAATTGAGTGAGAGTCAGGTAGCTAACATCCATCAACAAAGTGGGTAACCAGGTATGAAGAGAACGCTGTATTTTGTCAGGTCTGTCGACCCTTCAGTATCAACAAATTCAGTCATCAAGAATTGTGAAGCTTGCCAATCTATTGACCCGGTGCCAGTACACTGGCAGAAAGGAAAGTTAGGAGTCAAAAACAACTGGAGTAGGTTAGCAATGGATAGCACACACTAGGGCAGTGGACACTTCCTAACCCTTATTGATTGTGGTCCATCTCAATTTGCAATATGGCAACCATTTCATTGACAAGACTCCACCAGTGTCATTAACCAATTAACATCAATCTTTTTGAGCAGGTTCCACCGACTGAAATCTTAACTAACAATGACACGGCTTTCACATGTGGGTATTTCAAAAAATTCCTCAGTGACTGGGGCATGCAGCTTCAATTCCGATGTGCTTATGCACCGACCAGGAATGATATAGTTGAAAGGAGTCACAGAAGAATTAAAACTATTGCCACTAGAAAGCAGTGCTCCATAGCAGAGGTAGTCTACTGGAATAATGTCACACCTAAGGACAACCTCTCACTATCTACAGCACTGACAGATGCACTACATTACATCTACATATGGGGCATTGATGCGACACCTCCACCTGAACCATAGAATACTTGAGGAGCATACAAGAAGGGAGACATAGTCTGGGTTAAGACTCCACAAGGGAGGTGTATGACCAAGTTTAAGATGGCCACATAACCAAGGTCAACAGATAGCAGTTAATACAGGTTGACAGAATTCCCCATCATGTGAAGGACTTGTGTCCCTTTCAGAGGTCATATTCTCAATCTGAACATGGAGGTGATTCAACAGAAAGTGAGCTGTTAGTCGACTTGAGATCAACTTCACCAGGCAATTCCCCTGATACCAGCAGTGAGAACCCAATGACTCGTCCAGTGGTGATTCATCTGAAGACAAAAGAATAGGCCACCCCCTGTGATTTGCTGTGATTATGTGATCAGGGAGGAGTGTAGTGAAATACCACAGAGGACAAAGAGGCCCAGGGTTGCATTCATTTTTTGCAACACTAGAAGAAAAGATTTACCACCAGAGTGAACACAGATTCAAACATGCCACACATGTATACTGCCCAAAGTGGAAATAAATGGTGGCTTCACAGATCACACATATAAAACAGATAGCTGGGTACTCCTTTTCATATATGTAAATTTTGGCTGTGAATGAAGAGATAAAAATGTCGAATTGCAGTAAGTAGAGTTTTTGAGAGGAAACAGATTGCATGCAAGGAAAGAAATGAAACATTTACAAACTTTTTGCTGCAGATTGGACAAATTCATAATCAGCATACTTCATTTAAAAGACATGCAAGATTTATATTAAAATGCATAAAACATACAATGATAACAACAATAAAAACTTGAAACATGTTGACATAAATAACAAGAATTTGTATTTTCTTTTCATGATGTGAAACAGAATATTGGTATGGTGTGTGTAAAAATGTTCTCAGTGTCTCTTTTGTTTAAAAATCACAGCTTACTTGCTTTGGTTCCAAGAATTTTGTTTGTGAGGATGGCGTTTGGAAATTGTCTGCTTTTGATCTTCATGGGGCACTGGCTAGACGTGTGTTTCTTTACTGGTACTTGTTTACTGGTCCCTCCATGTGGTGGAAAGGTCTTTAGCATGACATATCCTTGTTTTCTATCATCACTGATGACAAGTTTATTTTTAGAATGATGAAATATGTGACAGAGAAAGAGTCTGGGAAACATACACACACACACACACACACACACACACGTGTGTATACTTTATTTTTATCGAAATTGGAGTAGATCTGAGTAGCGAAATTAGATCAGAGCATTTTGTTTACTGATAGGAAATCTGATCTAGGGCAGAAGTTGTACCCATTGGATCTGGGTCATTAGAAGACAATGGAAATGGTTGAAATCATTTTTATTGGTTAAAAATTGAAATAGAGCTTAGCAAGCTATAAGGAACTTTGGAATTCACATGATTTTGGTTGAAGCAGCCAGAACCCCGTGATAATCGCGTGTGAAGTAGTAGGGCCAAGGGTCGGTTATGATCAGCCGGATTTTTCTATATAAACGCGTAGTTATGCTGAGAAAGTGAGAGACGGGAAAAAACTCTTGGTGAGACTGGAGAAGAGAATTAGACGAGGCAAGAGTTGGGCTAAAGACAGTGGAGAGTCAAGTTGGAGACTCAAGGAGGAGAGGAAGTGATGTCAGAGATTGGAACGAAGCATCTGCTAACATGTACTGTTGATATAAGTACCACTGCTTCTGCTACCACGAATATTACTACTACTGTTACTACTGCTGAGGAGGAACCTCACTATAAACTTTAAGCCCCGCACAGAAATTTATCCCCCCATCGCAAGAGTCATATATCGTTCTGAGACGATTTACAACAAGTTAATCACAATACACTCTCTCTGTCTAGAATCCAGTGTATGAGTTTTTACGTTAAATACTTTTCTTTTCTGTAACCCGTTTCTTTTCTCTACTATTCTTTTCTGCTATATAAAAGACATTAACAATTCAACCATTGAATAGTTGTTTGTCCGGCTTTCTGCAGATATTAATTTTTTTTTTTGCTGCATTCTAAATTTCTTAGCGCAGACTCCCCAGCCGTGTCGACATCTTCAGTCGACCGTGAATGGACGGACATCACTTCTGCTTTCTGGATCAAAGATATCACAACATGGGCAGGAAGCAGGATTAAACCAGCAGACCAGTTGAATGATCTACAGGTGCTCAGGGGACCTATGGCCACTACCTTAAGTTCGGTTAGGACCAAGTAGACACCTCAACCCAGAGAGTAAGATGCCGGAGGTTGAAGGGCTGGGGCGAAAGTGTTAGAAATATCCTTATTTTTTTTTTATCATTACTGATGGCAAGATTATTTTTAGAATGATGAAATATCATCATCATTCTGGACCATAACAATATTATGTGTGTTAATCTATACAAAATAAAATGTATTAAAGAGAATAGAGAGGACACATGAAGATAAAATGAATCAAAATTCACCTGACCAATAGTTACAAGGGCTGTCTTGCAACAAGCCATTGACATTCCACCATACATAGAACAGATACCTTCTTCATGGAAGACTCGCCATAAGCCATCAAGAGCATGTTTGTAGCTAAAAGAGAAAAAGAACAGGATAAAAACAAAATCAGCAACAAAATGTGTGACGGAAATTAAAATAACACCAGAAGGCATAAAGCCAATTTTGATCTGGTTACAGTTTGTGCTTGCTAGAGTATACTAGATATTCTGATAAAATTTTTAGTCTTAACTATGAACTGTGTTTGAGCTTTAGATAATGATGCATGATTGCTAAGGTTCAGTGTAGTGAAAGAGTTCAGTGCAAGCAAGTCACATAGAATTTTACCTCTTTTGATTAGCTAGAGCCATCTTAGAGACTTACATGACTGTAGACATGTGAAAGGATAGGAGGATCATTTCAGAGAATTGCTGTACATATTGGATATGACATGTTGATGGTGTGTTGATGTTGGCAATAGGGTCTACAAACCTACATCTCTACACCTGTAGATCAGATTCTGGATGGCCATGCATTACTGATGCTAGTCAACTCTGAGTCATGATGAACATTGTACTGGATCAACGTTGAAAGTCTATTGGGGCTCAAGCTCACTCCAGACCTTGTAGATCTATATATGATCCATCGCTAAAAATGGCCAATTCCTTGTACTCCAGAAGTACTGGACTCCTTCTGCCATGCTCTATCTCAATTTCCAGCTTTGACCCTTGTGGGTGATGAATTATTTTCCTCTCTATAGCCCCTTTCTCATAGATGAAATGTTGATATCTTCTCACTACTCCATCACTGTTTTCATGGCAGGTTTCAGATGAGTTACATTCCATTGTTATACCAATTCAGGTCTTCACAGTAAGAACCCACCATTTCACGTACATGGAGTCAACTCATCCTCATTTCCTGGTAAGAAGGAAGTTCTACTTAAACAGTTTCTTCCCTAGAACAGACTCCCAAAAATGCTTTCCCAATTACTACAATCTTAATCTCTTCAAGTCTAAGGTCAACTATTATCTATCCTAAATATCCTCCTTTTACACACTTACAACAATCACATTCAGTAACTCTCTACCTTGACTGGCTCTTGGGTTTTATATTAAGTGAATAATAATATAAAAAACTTCAATGCATCATATATGGTTAACAGTAGCTGATTGCATGTTTACAAAACAAATCAAAGCAAAAGGAATCACTTATTTACAGCAGGACTGCAAGCACATGTATCAACCTTCTACTTACACCACAACACTATGTCTCTGAAGGTGTTAAAAGTGAATAACCTGTGGGATTGAATGGTGCTCTGTATTGTTCAGCAATCAGAAAAGATCCTGTCTTCATGTAAGTGAATATACATTTACATGAAGACTTAGTGATATCTTCCAAAGTGTATTAACCCAAGACATTCAGGTCATGACAGTGTTGGATATCATAATGTATGAATCTTGTTTGGTGTTTAGGGAGAGAACACTGAACATATGATGTATATCCAGAAAGTTCAGATATCTACCTACAAAATGCTGATAGTCATGAAGGTAACAATTGAGAGATCAGTTAACCATTTCACTAATACACAAATAAACAAGGGGAGATAAGCCATCATTAATGTTGCTTATGTCCTCTTATTTTAACTCATGGTTTTAACACTACATCATGTACAAGTATATAAAAAATGCCAACAGACTTAAATCTGTCTATCTTAGTCATTGATGTAGTATGTTTCTCAAATTCAAACTTTTATTCTTGCCACATCAATGTCAGATGACAATCACTAGCAAGATGAGATGAATACAAAGTTACTGCAAATGATAAATTATTAGTGTTTCTGGTAACCTGGACAATTGAAATACCTCCTGTATCAGCTGCTTCACTGAGTGTGAATCAGAAGTTTGTAGATTCTTTGTTACATAATCCAGCTTTTTTGATGATCAACACATTGGAGCAACTTTCTTTATATTATCTCCAATGTTACAAACTAGTATAAATGGAATCACTGTTCAGATCTGAAGGTTTTTCCAACCTTGAAAATTATGTGAATATCTAGGATTTCAAAATTTATGTTTTATTAGCCTCAAAAAAGATTTTCAATCTAGGATATTTCCCAGTATTACTCATTCTACAAATATCAAATGATATACCTGGACAGGTTTTAATTTTATATCCACATCATCATACAATCTGCAATATGGTTAATTTTTATAAACCTTGAACAAACATTAATTCAACCCTAAATACTTCACTCATGAGTTCCTACTTTAAATTTCTTTTTCAGTGCTGCAATCACATCAAAAGAGCCACATTATACCACAACCAAGGTGCATCGTTCAACCCATAGATAAATCTCTGAAGGAAAAGGGAAGACAATAATAACCAGATGATGTGTAATACATTTGTCATCACTTCCTGGTTGATATGGCATAGAATATAATTGGCTATCCCAGTCACCGTGTGCCAAATGCTAACTTTAGCTCATAATCATCATACCCGGGATTACAATTCAGTGAAGGATGCATAAATTGGGTGTAGCTATTTTCATTGTCTCCTTCACCTGACTTGTGTTATCTAGTGGAAAGTTTTATGTTGTGTACCTACTGGGATGAATTATGCAACAGGGCCTGGTCTTCTTGGTCCAGAGGGTGTCTTGATCCTGGCCACTTTCTTAATTTTGGGAGACATTTCTGAAATCAGAGAATTTCTAACAGAAGGAACTAACAGTTGGTAGCTACAACTTATTAATGATGAGTGAATATAAAAGTTTCACCAATCACAATTATATGGTTTCCTTTTCTTTCCTTGCAGAATTCTAATAGTTAAAATATCGGTGTGTTGCTAACTGAGCTGCTGATAAGATTTTGACAAAAACAGATGGCAGTATGATCTCTGGAACTGCCTAGTGTGAACTGGTTAAAGTGGCATGCGTGTGTGTTCTTATAAAGACAACTGTCCAGAAGGGGACTGATTAATTAGGCAGCTACACAAAGACCCTCTTTCTTAAACAAACCAGATGACCTAGTAAACTTCATGTGACCCTTCCAACAGTACTTATTACCAAAAACCTAGTTGCAGACATTTTTGTAAAAAAAAAAAAAAACAGCCTAATTCCTGCAGAATAGGATCTCAAATAAATGTAAAAGAATTTTTATTTGACACATAAGAAAGACAAGCCTACTAAAACTTGCTGAATGGCTACTTACAAAAGGATAGCATTCACACGCACTAGCCCAAAATGAGTCAACTATTCCAAACTAGAAAACCAAGCAAACATCAACATAGTATATTGTTCAAAATGTTCAGGAAAACAATGTTCAATTCCAGCAGGATAATGCCCACCTACATAATGCCCATACTATTCAACCTGCTCTGAAATATGTTTGAGAATAAAGATGTTCTCAAACATATTCTCAACACAATTCTTACACCGATCCCCCATTGCGATATGATGGAATGATGCCTGGCTCATTAGCCCACCTACAACTCTTGCTGTAGTGCATTAATAATTGCAAGAAACATGGAATAATGTATTATGGTATGGTATATGCCATCTAGACAATCATATTCATAAATGGCCTGTGGAAGAGGTACACTATATTAATATATGGTCTGAGAACTGTTGATACACTCCTTATTTTAAAACCTGAGCATATATTGATTTGTATATGAGATTTTTTAATGCAATCCAGCTATATTAATTGTACATTTAATCTTAAGTAAATAGAAACACCTTTTCAGAGTGTTGCAAGTTTATTTTCCATCAGTATGTAGATTATTATTCACACTATTTACATTCAGACTATTGTTCTCATCATTGTTGTTGTTATTGTCATAATGTTTTGGCCATTGTGCCCTCCGGCCTTCATCAGGTGTATGTCAATCCGGGTAACCTACACCAATAAATATGATATGGGAGCTGCTAATAAAGAAAGAAAGACAACCGGCAGTAAATCTGCAGCAACAGCAGCAGTTGAGCATGACAGGCAATGGCAGCACTAATCAACAGGTAGGTTAGGTTTAAGGCTTCAAATTATCTACAGAGAATTGTCCTAAAGGACAATAGCTTAGTGAATTGATGTGTTGATTTGGGAATTTAGTGAAATAGAAATTCTGAACTCAATCTCTGGTGTGTACTTGAACTCAGTGGAAACAATAAATAAATAAATAATCTAAAAATAATATATAATAAGAATCCAAAAATAACAACTACATGAGATATCTTAAGACACGGGCAGTACAATGAGAACATTAGATTAAGTAAATAAAGGGTTCAGTTTGTAATTGAAATAACTGTTTTTACACATACCAGAATTAATTTTGATTATTAATTCTGATGGTAATTTCATAGCAATTCTTTGTAAGTAATTTTCATCAATTTCCAACACATAATACTTAAATGTTTCTTACTTTCTTCTTTGATGTTCAGGTAATTTTATGTCATTTTGCATTCTGTAAAATATACAAGAATAAAATTATTTCTCAAAAATATAATGGAAATAAAATAAGTTAAATAAAAATTATTTAAAAAATTTATCTGAATCAAGTTATATTTTGTGACTATTTTTATTATTTTTTTAATACAAAAAAACTTAAATTCACAAGTAATATTTGCTAAGTTTTTAGTTATGTAGTCATTGAATATTATATTGCTATAAAATAATTGTTCATGATATGAGGCAAGGGGAAACAATAAATCAGCAGACATTTTTGTTTTTAGTCTAACAATAATTTACTTATTTTCTGTTAAGTTAATATCATTGAGTTAATATCAAAAAGCAAAATATTTCTATACAATTAATGAGAAAGTAGTTAACACTGTTGGTTGAATAATGAACGATAAATGTGACAAGGAGCTGGTGTAAGATCTGCTACTTAACTGTGTATCATATAAAAATTTCAGACATCAACAAATGTTTTTTTTTGCTAGTGAAGCAAAGTTATTAACTATTTATGATTGCCTCAACACATCTGGCACTATAACAGGGTGGCAACACTGGTTTAATGCTTTATTGCATAATAATGATTTGGAGCAGCAAATAATTATAATTAAACAGTGAACAAAATCAAGGAAACTAATTAAATGTTGAGGAGAATAAGAAGAAAAGGATGGATTAAATTTTATAATTAAAAGCCAAAAATGCATTCAGAGAAGACTCCAGAAAGATTTGAATCTGAAATAAACCAAGTAGAATTCATAAAGATTTAATAAAACTAGATCTTCCTCAACACACCTAGTTGTCTCTGATGTGATATGACAAAGATTTATGACCTGAAAAGGAACCATGTGTTACTGGACAAAGGTCATATGAACATCTTAAAAATATACAATGAAGTAATATCAGGAATGAACAAATATTGTTATACTAGCTTAAAAGTCACCCCATCAGGTGGCATTTAATCTAACTCCTGTGGAGGGCTCAACAATGACACTTCATACATTGAGTACATATTAAATTTTATTAAACTCCACCAATATTTTTCAAGCAATTAACAGTTTTCATCAAAACAATGATATAATTTGTCTATTTGGAACTTATTGCAAAGCTACATGATAAACAACATTTTTGGTTTTCCCATTCAGGGGGAGTACAAATACCTTATTTCCATTCCCAACCTTTGAACAACCAACCTAGAGCTGGCTATGAGGAAAGCAGGGTTCCATCAGATGAAGTCTATTTACTTTCAATGATTGTCCTTGGGGCTTATTGATTACATAGATCACTCTCACTGGAAACTGAAATCTTTTGAACTCAAAAGGGAGATCTGGAGGAATTAAGGGGATTCTTGGAATTAAAACTCTCTCCTCCTTTCCTGGACCAATAAGGATCTCTGCTTCCAAGAGATGAAGAAGCATCTTCTTGACAATTAACCTTGTTCCATTACAAAGCTTTGGAGGATCTGGATTTCTCAATAGCATATCTAGTGCATTTTCTTTTAGTTCCAGCTTGTCTGATGGCATTCCAGGAGGATTCAATGAGTTCAGGAACTCTATTGGATAATTCACTGCCTGCTCTTGTTCAACCACAGTATCAATGGAAAAGTACTTCATGCTTTCTTTTGGAATTTCTTGGAGAAGTTTCCAGTTGATGCTATCCATAGTTTGATTCTTGAGAGCTAATATGGATTCTCACAAAGCCAGTTTGAATCCATGAAATGGTGTTTAATGCTTGGATAAATATGATTAATCAAGTCTTGAATACTTGAGACTGAAACTCCACAACCATTTGGGAGTTAAATATCTCCAGTTTGATGGTTCTATTGCCAAGTTGAAACAGCAACGCATCAAATCTTCTTGCTTCAAGGTCACCTGTGATACTAACTCTCATGTTTGTTTTCAGGCTGAGTCTTAGAACATGGCTCCACATGTAAGAATTTTTCAGGCAAGCATTGATCTCATCAGCTGGAGATCTTTTGCAATGACTGGTAATGAGAGTAGCACAGATCCCATGATTTTTGATTTTTTGACTGTTTTATCCAGGGCCTCAAATGCCCACTTGTGTGTCATGGTACATTCATCCCAGACAATGAAGCTTGTCTCCTCTAGTAGCTTAGCCAAGTTGGTTCCTCTCTTGATGTATGCAAATAGGAGTTTCATTGTAGTTCAAATCTAATGCAAGTTTGAAGGTGCTATGTGCTGTATGCCCTCCAGGCAAGTGGGTCGCAGCAACTCCAGATGATGCAAGTGCTAGAGCTACTTTTCTTTGGAGTCTCATGACAGAATGTTACTTACAAAAATGTTACCAGTACCTCCAGGTGTATCCAAGAAGAAAATCCATCCATTGTTGTTACTGATGTTATCAAGGACCTTCCGATACACTTGCTATCAGTCTTGGTTTAACAGGGGCTCATTGTTTTGAACACATTGCCGCATTTTTTCCATGTTGTATCCTGTTTCTCTCAAAATTTCTCTCTTAATTTAGATTTGGCAGACCAAAATAGCTGAGATGTCTTTCAGCCAAGTTCATCACTTTATCTTCAATTTCACAAAGAGCTAAATTTACGATTTGAGGATTCAATTCCAATTCTGGATGAGCATGTCTCATTTGAAGAAGGTGAGATATTTAAAAGTTAGAGAGTTGTGTCCCTTTAACTAAAAAAATAGTGTGACACACAAACACTTTCACATTTATTATACAGATAAATGTAATGGATACAGCAGAAAGACAAATGAGCAGAGAGAAGATGACAAGACAAAATTGTGGAGTAATTGATTAAACAGAATTGATAAAATTCTAAACAAACAATAAGAAAAGGAAGAAAAATATCAGGGTAAAATAATACTAAGCAAACAATATATATGCAAGTTAAAATTAGGCAAAGCAACAGTAACAAGGCAAAAGGTTCACAAAGCAAGAACACAAAAGAATTATAGCATTCTTACATCAATACAAGAAAGAACAAAAATATGAGGATTGAGACTAAAATTGTACATTTTTATTGGTTAGAAAGAAATCTTAGCAAGCGTCTGTAGAATTTGTCTATAAATTTTGGGAGGGCATGTTCTTTGATGTCATTACACCTAGATTGTCTTTTTGATTTATTTTTCCTTTGACTAATCTTTGTTGCCATACTTTCATTTATTTACATTATGTTGGTTTTTGTCTTTTTTTCTTCATTTTTGTTATTCTTTCTTTTTTGCTTGTGTTGAATTCCTGCTTTTCTTTCTTTTACTGTTTTTTTTTTCTAAAAACTGTTTGTCCTTGTCAGTCCATCAAAAAAGATTTGGAGCTACCACAAAGGCAGATCCTCTGGACAAGGCACTTCTCAAAGATGTTGTCACCAACCAAAAAGACTGAGCCTAAAAAGGACAGAAAAAAAAGTGGCAAAAGAGACTCTCAAGTCAACTACTCCTTTGAATGATGTCTTCAAAGTGTTAGAGCACATCCGGCTCATGTAAGATTTTAGTCCGGCTCACCAACTTAACCATAACTCAATTACCGTGCACATGCTTTCTATCCTTTCCAGAAATCTTTTGTTGTGTAAACAAAAACAAGCCCATGGAAACTAAGAAGTGAATTTTGAGATCCAAAATTTTAACAAAAGGCGGATACATAACTATTTTTTCATTGAGCACTTCGGAAAATGTTTGCTTAATTTGTCAAGAAAATGTCACTCGCAAAGATGCAAGAAAAATTGTTAGTTTCTTGTACTGCTCCAGTAAGTTCCTGACTCCTCATGCTATCTTCTACCTTTACAAGAGCCAGATCAGGCTGAAAATGGATTACTGTCGTCATATTTGGGTGAGAGCTGCCCAGTCCTCACTATCCAGTCTTGATAGAGTTCATAAGCATCACTGAGTCCTTTTAGGTGACAAATTATTTTCCACCCTTCAACCTATCTCTCACAGGTGGAACATGGCAATCCACTCGTTACTGTTGCTATTACCATGGAAAGTGCTCATATGAACTACATTCCTTGATTCTGCCAAGTCTAACCTTCCCAGCTAGGATCCGCCATGCCACATATATTGTAGCAAACCAGTCTCATTTCCTCTGTATTACATTGGTGAGAAGTCAGTTTCACTTGAAAAGCTTCTTCCCACAAACCACTGCTCTGTGACTGTGGAACTGACTCCCAAGAAGCAGATTCCCTGATCACTACAATCTTAATCTGTTCAAGTCTAGGGTTAACTGTTACCTCTCCTTCCTATCCATTTAAACTACCTCTTAACATAACCCTCTACCACGAGTGGCCCCCAGGCCTTGAACAAGGTGAATCTTATTGTAAAAAAAAAAATAAATAAATAAAAAACAATGCTGTGAAGAAAGTTTCTCCAGACCAAAGCACCATCCTGGATGATCTGATGTAGAGGAAATTTATTATAGTACATTTTATATCATGGCCCTCCGCCAAGACACTACATAGCTTCTGGCCTGCTCTCCTCAAAAGGTTGCTAACCGCAGTGTCAGAGGCTCAAGAGGCAAATAATGCCCAAATGACAACCAAGTAAATGACTCAAAATGAAATACTGACAATATACTCATCAGATAAAGCCAGATGGGCTTGTAGTGGACATTGAGCAATTGAAAATTATTGAAAAGATGATCATCTGTTTGTTGTGAAAAAGAAACATAAGATAATCAATTCCTTAAAGGATTACATTATAAAAGCATTGGCTGACTAGAGAGTATAGATCCAACAGATAGTGAAAGGCAGACATTTTCCCATGTGAGTCATACTGTTGCCCACTCAAGAAGACTACATAGTTCTCATGAAGAGTGATCATCAAAACAAAGATTGCATCATAATGGTGGTGTACCAAGGACAAAGGACAAGAATGGCAAAGTATGAAGTCCCAATCTCCATCTTGGGCCAGCAGGTGGGTGCATTTCTTCTGCAATATGGAAGCATAGTAGATGTAAATCCACGCAAGAAAATGGGGGAATGCCATTTTAATCTGACACTTAACAGAAAAGCATTTAATACCATTTCAAACTGGTTGGATGTAGATGGACAAAAACTAGCTCTGCAGAGTCAAGATCAGAGAGACTTTCTTTCGAGGACTTTGCTAGTGTGAGTGAACCTTGAGTGGCATTGTGAGCTGGCAGTTTGAAAGACGACTTCTCTTCCAAGAAAAACATGCCCGTTCAACTTAGGTTAGAGTATCTAAAGTTTTTTTGTTTTTCTGAACTTGGTTATCTTAGCTAGAGAGGAAATGGTTATTGATCTCTTTTTATTTTTATTAGACCCCCCCCAAAACCACCACCACCACACTTTCTGTTTTTATTTCCCCTTCCCAACTCTCTCTAGGTAACTGAAGGCACAGTTCTCTGAAACATTTCATTTTGTGTTTATTTTATTTTGAATTATTTTTTCCTACACATTTCACAGTATTTTCACCCGGTTAACTTGCTTTTCTGCTACATTTAGGCCATGGGGAGGATCTGATACTAACAATTTTTTTATTGTCTACATTTTGATTCATATCATTTTTATGATGTAAATAAATTATTTTATCCCCCTCCATATTTGTAAATATGAGACATTAGGTTAGGATTTCAAGGAGAGCTTGTTTTTTTTTTTTGGTGATTGTTGTGTTTTTGCATTAATGTGGTATTATGGTATAAGGAATATTAAAAGTGCATTTGGTTTGTTTTGTTTCACATCATATCAATGGGTTATTTAATGCCAACAAAATTTTTATTGCTGGTAATGTTTTTTGTTTTTTTTTCAAAAATGTATTGCTGATAATGTTTTTTTCTTCAAAAATCTATTTCTGGTAATATTTTTTCTTCAAAAATCTATTGCAGGTAATATTTTTCCAAAAATGTATAGCTGGTAATATTTTTCAAAAAATGTATAGCTAGTAATATTTAAAAAATATGTATAGCTGATAATATTTTATTTGTAATAATTTTCCTTTAAAGATGTATTGCTGGTAATAATTTTTCCTTCAATTTTGTATTTCCAATAATAATTTTTCCTTCAAAACTATATTGCCAGCAATAATTTTTCTTCAAAAATGTATTGCTGGCAATAACTTTTTCCTCAACAATGTATTGCTGGTAATAATTTTTCTTTCATAAAAGTATTCCTGGTACTAATGCCTATTTTTATACCTCCACAGCGATTTTCATCCCTGTTTTGGGGGTCAACTATTTGCCCATAGCTGGGACCCAGACAGGTGCTACCACCCCAGGTCAAGGTGGACCTGGGAACATCAGCAATTAAGAGATGCTTCCACACTCCTCAAACCTCTTATCAGAGACCTTGCTGTTGGATGTAGTTTATCGTCTTACCCATGATGCCAATGTAGTTTATTGTCTCACTCAGGACACCTTTTTTTGGGGAGGGGTTCTTACCCATTTGCAGAAGTGCAGTTGGCATATTCTGAAGCCCTAGCCAACATGGCTAAAAAGTGCATTTGCATCAATGAATGTGACTAGCTAAGCTTAAGTTTAGAACAATGAAGACCATCCTCTTGCATTACCCATTTTTCTGCCTTGTGCCACATTTCATATATTGAAACATGAATAAACATTCATTGCCATAGATTGGGATCACCAAAAACAAAAAGGCCCATTCATAGAACATTCTCCCTC
The DNA here is from genome assembly GCA_964036315.1 of Acanthosepion esculentum. Lineage (NCBI taxonomy): Eukaryota > Metazoa > Mollusca > Cephalopoda > Sepiida > Sepiidae > Acanthosepion > Acanthosepion esculentum. The sequence goes on from OZ038506.1 coordinate 68,075,635, forward strand.
TCACTGCCACCAACAAATACACAGGCCCAAATAGACAAGAATACTGTATGAGAATCAAGGTCCCTTATTTCACTACAAATTACAAGAAAACTTTTATGTCACAAAATTGTCAATCAGGTTACATAGAAAGATTAATAATTCTTTACTCCTAATGTATTTTCAAATTCTTCAATTTGTTTTCATTAACTCTCTTGTTAGTTATCAACAGAATTTGTCAGTTTGTTTGGTGATATTGCTTTCAGTAGAGGCAAAATAATTACACATCCTCAGCACAAATCACAACCACCATTGAGTGAAATCTCCATAAAATCTAGTTACTTCCCAGCTTACTAATGTCTACATGCAAGACCTATAACACCAACAAGAATACTGCTTTTTGGTGGTGCTGGGACAGAGAATGACAGATCAATGATCAGATCGTTTATAACAGGATTAAGTGTTTGTTATTACAATAACAATAGTTCTTTTAATATGGCTCACACATTTTAAATTTTCACACAAATATATACAGTTTATGCATTATATTTTTCAATACTGATAATGTCTGCTTTCTTAATCTTTCAACTGCTAAGAAACTGTCAACTGAAATCATTATTCAAATGTTTATTTTATATCAATAACCTGAGAAAATTGTTTCTTGAAGGAACTCTGTTGTTTTCATTGTAACTTTTTCTTTTTGTCCTGTTTTCTTGAACTTTCTATGCATTTACAAACACTTATTGTTTCTCATCATTCCACATGTTTTTTCATTATTTGACAGTTATTTTTAAAAAGTATAAATTTCAAAGTATTTTCCTTGATAAAAATTTAGACATTAGAAAACATTGTCATAACATCATTCTTTTTAAATAGAATCTTCAGAACAAAAGATATTCTTTACTCACCTGACATTAACCAAATCAGCTGGAGCACTCGCTATTCCTGCTATTCCTCCAGACAGACCTGCTAGCAGCACTTTCTGATAGAATGGCATTGACTGACCTTCTTTTAGGATATGTATTTTTACAGAATCATAAATAGCAAATCTTGTTAGAGAATATGTCAACTGCAAACAAAAAATTAAAATATATTCTTATGAACAAATAAATATTCTAAGATAAAAACATTTGTTATATTAGTAGCAAGTTAATATTTTGTCTACAAGTCTAACAAAGGTCACGACCATTCCAAGAATGATTTGAACAAGTGAACTCATTCTTTCTCATAATAAAATCAGTAAATCTATTCTCCCCTTTTCAGGAGTTCTATTCCCTAGGAAAGAAATGGCTTCTTTTTTATTCCACAGGTGCAAAAGCCAAACTCAGTAGAAGACAGAAAACTAAAAGCACTTACACCAATGCTTAAAATACAGATTATCCCAGAATTTATATCTGGAGAAATTCATTACACTTTTCTTTGTTAAGCAAAGTATTCCATATTGTGTAGGTGCTGAGAAATAAAAGCCACCTCCCATTGTGTTGCATTGCTTCTCTCTTGGTCAGTGATTGTTAGATGTTTCAATTCAGAGATGAAAGGATGTCAAACAATTTTAACTTAACTATTTTATTAATGTCGACATGTACTATCCAGTGGGGTGTTGTTCCCCATCACTGGGGAGCTGTTTCAGACATGAAAGAGAACATGTATACACTGATTGACGGTTAAGACACAAATCACTCATACCTTTCTCTTAACTCTTTTATCATGCTAACCCAGCCAATCAAAATTGACTTCACATATTATGGCTTGTATCTGACTCCATAGTCAACATCTGGAAGTCAGAGCAGAGATACACTTCCTCTAAAAAATAAGTCTGCTAAACTATTATTTAACATTGGCATGACTTATGCATCTACTTCAAAAGTTGATATATACCAATTCTTCCAATTTTCTCATTTTCCATTAACTCTTTCCTCTTTACTTTTAGATGTAATCATCTCTATCAAATTATTCCATTAAGATATGCAAAGTGGTTATAAAATATTTGTGTGGTTGCAAAGAACCTTGGTGGCAGAATGTCCACAAATGTCTTGAATTCATTCAGCCACTCCTCTTAAATATTAGTTTTCTAAATAGAAAGCTGAAGAGACACTAACAATTACTGTTAGTGTATCTTCAGCTTTCTATTTCTCATCTTTGAAACTACATAAGACAATTATTATTATTATTATTTATATCAGTTGCTTCTTATGTACTTTATTTCTCTTTTCATCACTGTTGATGATTTTTGTTGAACACAATGAACCCTTTCTTCACAGAGATAATTTGAAACAAAATTCACAAGCTACAACCTATGTTTGATTTTCTATATTATATCTGCCTTCTGTAACGGCTACTCAGCCAGCTGAAAAAATAAATTTTCTTTATTATCTTTTTCAACTTCTAACTCATTGAGTATAACAATTTATAATTGTGCACAAATAATTCATAGATTTAAAAAAGAAAAATGGTTTTACCTGTCTGAGAACAGCAGCTGAGACTCCATTGTAAAGTGCTAGAAATCCATCATGTCTAACAACATTGAGAAATAAAGTAACCATTTTTACTTTTTTCCCTTGCTGTGTTTGAAGGTGAACCTAATAACAAAAGGAAATAATAAAATTAAATGTTTATACAATTATTATCCAAAATAACTGACTGCATATCTTAAAATAAATAAACATGTCTGTACAAAGGGGGTGCTAAAAGGTTCTCCAAAATGAGTAAATGTCACTTTTTTTTGGTTGGGCTGAGAACTCTTCAGTGCTTTTTGTATTATAACCGTTGCCTTCCAGATGTACAGAAAATGAAGGAGGAACTCAGTGTATGAAGGAATACAGGATGGCAAAGTAGATGTAGACAGAAATAGAAGATGGACATTTGTTACATTCACATTGAGACCAAAGTTGAGAAACCTGGGTGAGTATAAGTTTTACTCTTCTGCCCCTGAACTACAAGCTGTTTTAGCACAAGCAAAATGGAAGAAAAAATACCACTGAACAGCAATATGGTCAAGTTGATGAAGGAGACATGGTTACATAGTTAAAAAAGATAAGCACTGTACCTCAGGATAAATGACAGTGAACAGCTAGATGCTGACATGATTGAGATAAGGCTTGAGCAAACATTTACTGAGGGTGCATTTGCAGCTAATTTGAAGCTGGTGGGTACGAGGTGGACTTGTGAATCCATAAACATATATGCCAATGGGATCAAGCAACTAGCAGGTTTCATAGGGAGAGGACTTGTAGAAACAAGTTCTAAAAACGGCATCTGTAAATGGATACCCAGTAGACATATCAACAGTTGATAACATGATTGTGAATAAATTACTATATTTATTATTGAATAACAGGTAGAGTCACCACAATTTGAACCACTCGAAAAAGTTGAGAGTGTCTTTGTAGAGATGCATAAACTCCAGTAAATCAATAAGCATTTCCAAATGTCATGACTTTCACTCTATGAAAGGCCTTGCACTGTGGCACTCTGCTTTCAAATCCTGTATGTCAAGTGAGAATATTTCAGCCCTAAATCTGAGACCATCAATATACAAAACCTGATTGCACTGAGGATCAAATAAAACAGGCATTGAAAGCGTTGAAGCTCTGAGACAATTCTGTCCAAAACAGGAATAAAGGTTTACACTACCGGTCAGCCTGCTTCCAACAACTTCAGTCGTGATGAAATCTTCTAAGTACTGAAAGCAGTCTGTTTTGCCTCTTTAGTGTGTCCTATTCTAGCTGCTTGTCAATTAAATCAATGGCTTCTCTTTCATTAGTGAAATTGGCAGTGCAATTACATATCAATTTGGAGCCTCCAGATCAAGTGAAAATTGCTACTGGGAAATCTGTCCCGGCTTTCCAGCATCCAAGGTTTGAGGTTAAAAAATTGCGACAAAACGTGAGTAAAAACAGCAAGATTAGAACAGACAAACTCTCTCTTAGGTGCGGATGAATAAAAAAACTCCTGCTTGGTGTGTAACAATAAAAAGAGGAATGTGTTTATTTACATATACAAAAAAAAATGGTTAAAAGGATAAAGACAATTAAGAGAGACAGAAAGGGAAAAGAAAATGTCCTTTAAGGGAAGAGAAAATGTTCATAACAGAAAAAAGGTTTGCTCAAAATATTTCTCTGAGCGCCTAAAAAGTTCTTTAAGCGAGTAGAATTTTGTTAAGGTTTAGAAACACTCACAGTTCTTGTAGAGTAGGAAAATTGTTGGTAGATATAGGAATCTTGCAGTTGAGTGAGTTCATAGGTCAATGACAGAAGTCCAGTGGGCTCACCAGAAGGAGTGGTGAAGGGATGCAGCTTTGAATTGGTCTTGAATTGTGGGCTGATGTTTGTTCTCGACAGCCCTTTAGTAGATAGTTCTTCTTTAGTTGAAAGGGGTTTTGAAGTTGACTGGAACTCCCTATCGTCGACCTCACAGACGGCGGGCTGAAGTCTCACTGTCAAATAGACAAAGATTCTCCAAATTTATGGAGATTTGGTAGGCTCTGAAGAATCGGTGATTTTTCCCTCCAAAATTGTTGAACAAATTTCCTGGCCCCTTCATTGGCCAGAAAATATATTATCTCTGATAAGAATCAGGGCCCTGGGAGCCGGTTTTGAAGGTAATGAAAACAGGTTGGAGTGAACAAGCTGTGAGGTTTGCCCCAGACTTTATGGCACCATAGAAAGAATAATGATGGTGGAATTCCTTTTTATATTTTCTAGCTCTCTTGTTAGAAAATATATTCTTATCTCTGATAAGTATCAAGGCTTTGGGAGCCGGTTTTGAAAGTAAAAAGAGGTTGGAGTGAGGATAGAAAAAATAGTGAGAATGTGAACTTGTAAAATATTGTTCTCAAATTAAATTCCAACATTGCAACATATTTGACAGCAGCATAATTTGAAGAACTTGTTAAAAAAGAATGAGAACACAGAAATCTGCAGACAATAGTGCCGTCAACAATTTTGCATCAATACGCCTGTCTGTTGACATGAAATCTTTATTAAAATGTGACATCTAAAATAAGTTTAAACGTATGACACACGATGTAGCAAGTTCGTGCAAACTTTGTGCATTAATTTCCTTTCTAGCTTTTTTTTTAAATTAAAAATAAAACAAAGAATAATTCATGCGCAAAGTTTGCACATTAATTATTTCCTTTCTAGCACTTTTTATTTTGTAATTTTACGAAGTTCGCGCGCGAACTTTAGTGCGCAGTAATTTAGACGAGTAAGATCAGTTAAGAGCAGTAAAAAGGCCATTAATTAAGCTTCCGCCCACAAACTGTTCTGCAGTGAATGTAGTTAAACAAGGCAAGTAATGGCTGACGGATGAACGCGACTGTCTGAACTTTTATTGTTGATATCTCCTAAACGGTGGATTTTATCAAAATTTCTTTATTATTTTCGAAGTAAGCATGTAAATTTTACACCTAAATATAACAATTCCAGACATTTTTATTACTTAACACGGGGCTTAATAAAGCGAATTACCCCCCCCCCACACACACACACACAAATTAATAAAACTCGAAAGAGGAAAAGCAGATGTACTCATAACAATACAAAAATAAATAAATAAAATAAAATAAAAATAAAAAAATCAACACTATGCAACGCAAAATCAGACTTTTATTATTTTATTCAAACTTAGTCTTTTTTTTTTTTATAGCAACATGCACTCAACAAAGTAACCCAAGTTGTTCGACAAGTGAACTAACATGCCAAGGTTTTAAAAAATACCGAAAAACTTCAGGTAAATTTTGGTTTTATTTCCTGAGTGCTAAAAGACTTTCCTTGCAAAAAATCACTACACACTACCATAAAGAAATGTAATTCTTTTTTTGGTAAGTGTAGTTTTATTTATAACAAAAACAAATTAAATAATACAACAGAATCTTTTTTCTGTTTCGAACAGCAATGACAAATTAAGAGAACAAATTAAATAATAAAAATAAAGCATTTTTTATATTTTAAAATTGAAAATAAATAAAAAATTCATGCACAAACTTGGTAAATTATTTAATGTTTTTTATTTTGTCCCCTTTTCTACACACAAAGAAAACCCCACCATTAACCTTAACACCTAACCCTAAAGATTAACTTTAGTGTTAGGTGTTAAGGTTAGGTTTTTCTTTCTGTGTAGAAAAGGGGACAAATTAAAAACAAATGAAATAATACAATCAACCCTTCTACTTTACCAAATTTGTGCATTAATTTTTGTTTTATTTTCAATTTTACAATATAAAAAATGCTTTTTAATTTTATTATTTAATTTGTTCTTTTAAATTTGTCATTTCTATTAAAAACAGAAAAAACTACACTTACCAAAAAAAAAAAATTACATTTCTTTACGGTAGTGCGTAGTGATTTTCTGCAAGGAAAGTCTGTAAAAGAAGTAAATACGCCAACTTTTCTGATTCCGCCTGCGTAGGTACTACGCAGTGAATCAGTAATCATGATGGCAATAATGGGGGGACGAATGACCAACAAGAAGTCCGATTTTTTCTTGTCGATAACTCCAAAACGGTAAGGTTTCTTCATAATTTAATTCAAATTGTTAATTTGAGTTCAGCATGTACATTTGCACGGAATTATGACGACTTTGGAAAATTTTAAGGGATATTTAGCGATTTAGCGCTCGGGAAATAAAACCAAAATTTACCAAACTTCATTTATATACGGAAATTAATTTTTCATTTAATTCAGATTGTTCATAAAACCAAAAATTAAATTCAATTGTATTTTTATCTTTTAAAATGGGTTTTTCGTTCATTTTTTTGTTTTATAGGAAGTTCGTGCGATTCCTACTTTAGTTCCTGTTCAAATAACTTAACTGATCCACAAAGAGCTCTCACAACCACGTAGTAATTTTTAAAGTTATTAAATTTATTTATATATAGTAATCTATCACATGATAAATTGTTTTTGGTTTGTTTGCAAAATTTTTACAAAAAGATGGAATTTTGTTTACGATATACTTCTTTTTCAGGAACACCGTTTAAAATATCGGTATTTATTTGTACAACAAAAGAAGCAATGTTATTACCTTTAGTAAATCCAATGGGTGTACACAACAAGATGACATAGCACTTGCCACACCACCAAAATACCAGCGCTCTACTCTTTTTGTTTTTTCTACAAACATTGTTGACGCATTCAATAAAGACGAGAAATGAACGTGCGTTGTCTTTGAAAAGCAAGCCTGTGACGTAACTCACAAAATAAAATTTTTAAACAGCTTTTCCTGTGAAGTCTAAATCTAAAATATGTTGATATGAGAAAAATATCTGCAGTAATGTGTGTGCTAAAACTGAGTGTAACTGATATTAATTATTAACACTTCGCTCATGTTTTTACGAGTAAGATGATGCCGACAATAATTAATACATCAACTCAACAACTGTATTTGTTCAGGAAATGTAGTTTTAAGTCTTTCTTCTCTTCCACTTGACACTCAGCAATCGATCAACCAACTGGCATGAATCCTTGTTTTGTTTCGTTTTTTTCTTGGATAGTGGGGAGGCGGTAATCCTGAGTGATAAAACGTTTATAAAAGTGAACATGTAACTCCGTAGCTAGAGAAAAAGTTTGGCTTCTTTTTTTTTCTTTTTATTATTATTATTATCGTTGTTTTTGTTTTTTTAATAGATCTCAACAGGGTGATCTTATTCCAGGGGTGACAACTCTAAAAGCTAAAGCGGAAGTTTCTAGTTAGCGGGTTAATGGAAGACTGTGAGCTCTCTCAATGCGCTGGCCAGTAAATTTTGTTTTTCAACCACACAGGAATACATTTATTTATTGCTTCAATTGAAGCAATTGCGACACAAGGCCAAAGGGGAAGTGTGTTAAGGCTGGTCAACACTTTCTATCCTCGACCTAGCTAATCAGATTTGTAGTGGACCCCTTGGAGTGGGCGCGATATAAAATGGCCTGTGCGCTCCAAATAAGTATGAGTCACACGAGGCCCACTAACATTCTAAAAAGAAAAGACACGAATCTGACTGGTCAATTAAAGGGCAACAAACTAAAATTAATACAAAATTTATTTACATCATATACAAAATAGTGTTTGGATAAAAAAAATGAACAACTGTAACGAGTGAGTCAGCGTGTAACGGAATGTTGCTAATTTTTGCTTAAAATATTATTGAGAAGATAGGGCTACGTGATGAAATTAGCTGTTTCTACTCACATTTAACTTTCGGTACTCAACAAACATAGAATAAGCGTAAAAATATGACAACCAACAATAAATCTCTTTTTTGTAAAAACAACAATAAAAATCTATATATCATAAATCTTACAAAGTAATTTGTGTACTGTAGATTGAGATTTGTGAATGTTTTGAAAGGTGTTTGTGGACTTTAAATTTTGTGTATAAACTCTTAGAATGAAAAGTGAATTTAAGTTCACTGAAAGAAATACTTATTCAAGGTGGGTGTATGTAATTTTTATACAGTTTGTGGATTAATAAACTTGTGAAATTTAAACAGTTTGTATAGCACAAACACAACACTATTCTTATACGTTCTAATAGACAACTTATTTAATATGAGCTCAGATACAATTTTACCAAGTCAAAGAGACGTAACTCCGTCTGACCGTTCAGTTTATTATTGAACTGAATATACATGTATTTGAATACATGTATATTCAGTTCAATAATAAATCCTATTGTTATGATGTTTTCAACTTTATCTTCTGTCTTGTATTTTGTCATCTGCTATGTTATGTCACATGTAATTTGCATGGTTATCACACATTTGATAGCGACCTCCAACAAGGTATAATTCTTTCCGCACCTTCTGTTCAAAAATAAATAATTGTGGCGAACACCCTTCACACGCACGCACAACAAATTTGGTTACCCTGTCGTTTCATGGAAAGTCCGCTACATGTTTTTGTTTTTTTGTTTTTTTGTCAAAGAATAAATAAAAATAACTTACGAAAAGCTGGATGAAAATTCGTTCTGTAGCTGAGAACTTTAACTTGGTAGTTGATAAAATCCAGTGTAAGAAATGTTTTATGGATTCTGCTGAAGATATGTTCTATGATCTAGAACTTTCAGTATGTGATGAATGAATCCAGTAGTGATGAATGAAAGAATTAGATTGAATTGAATTGGCTTGACTTGGATTGCATTGTAGTTTGTTTCGTGTTAAGAGAATTCTAACTTTGTAACTTCAAAGGAACAAGTGTTGTAGAGTAAATTGGCAATTGTTAGCCGTGTGAAAAAACTCGATTTATTTTGTAAAAAATATAAAATTGTGGCACAAGACCGAAAAGTGGGGAGTTGAGCTGAGGTTGGTCATCACTGCTATCCTATACCGAGCGAATCTGATTCGCGACCCAATCGATCGTTACAATTTAACACATTCACCAAAAGAACTTGTCCGTTATCAATCAATCCTCCATTTACCATAATACCTCATACACTCAGCGGACCTACAAAAACGCACTCCATGACATAAAAATTTGAAAATTTCATTATTTTTTTTTATACATAAAAATTTACGAATGACGGAGAGATGGGGTGGAGATGATCCTAAAAAAACAAAACTAAAATATAAAACAAAGGAAACGAAAATGATGTTAAAAAAGAGAGAGGCCGTTGTATTCTGCCTTTAGACAAAATCAAGAGGCTCTCTCGCTAAAGGAGAGGAAAGAAATGATAAAATAAATACGGCCATGGGGAGAGGGGGGAAAAGCTGCGAAAGAAATCCGATTGACCCCGGGGCTTATGATGGCACTCGACCCGCGAGATGGGAGTGGGGGTGTTAGTAAAGAAAGAGAACGCGTCCCTCACAGTCCCCGCAAGAATCGAATCTCCTAGCAGTGCGCGGCGTAGGAAAGCCAGCTTCAAGTCGAGCTTGTGACTCGCCAAGTGCGGCATTCTCAGCCACCATCACCCCACCCATGACACGGACGTTGGGCACAGACATCTATGGCGACTTTATGCTTATGTCTCCCACCCACAAAACGGAGGATAGAAAGCGCTCGATCGCCTTCTTATGTTCCTTACAGAGAGGAAGTACAGACAAGCGGTAAAAATCAAGAGGAAAGACGTAAGTGGCATACGCCTCAGCCCTGCCCTTCACGGACAACCTCCTTCTGTGCTCAGTTCGATCCGCCGCGCCGACCTTTGACTGTACTTCAGACCAATTTTTGTCAAGCTGTAGGTCGGGTCCAAACAACGCTCCAAGAATGCGGACAGGACCGTCCGTCCAACCAAAGAGCCCGGAAGATCGACTGCACGCCCTGTCCTTCAGCCGGCGAAGGAGAGGCTCCAACACCAAAGCGTAAAGTAAGGGCGACAGTGGACAACCCTGACGAACCGACTGAGTCAGCGCTAAAGCGCCCGAGAGCTTCCCGTTCATCTTTACCACAGCACTGGGGGATCAATACAGCAGGCTAATCCAGCGGCAGATGTTGGGTTGGAATCCAGCGGCCTGCAGCCAGTTAGTGATGGTCGACCCTATCAAATGCCTTGGACTGACCCAAATTGATCAGCGCGGCTTCGTCGTCGTCATTTACAACCTCTATGATCGTGCGGACCAGATGCAGGTTACTCTGAATTGTTCGGTCCTTCACAGCGCAAGTCTGCTCAGGTCCCAACAAAGTCTCGGCAACTGACTGCAAACGCTCCTGCAGGATCTTGGCCAAAATCTGTTTTTAGCAGAGTTATGGGCCTGTAGTCATCTAATCCCGCCCAGTATCCTTGCCCTTTCCAAATAACTTTCTACTCCTGTAGATCCGGTTAGGGACGGACACCTGGCGGAACCAGTTGTTGAATACGACAGTCAGAATCGGGACAAAGATGTGCGACAGCCACAAGTACAATTCATAGGGCAAGCCATTCAAATCGAGTGACTTGCCTCCGCCAACCTTCTTCAATGCCGCGTAGACGCCACCCTCCGTGATCTCTCCCTCGCAGCTCGCCGCTTCATTCGGCGAAAGCTGAGGAAAGTCAGATAAATAGCTACGAAACTCCTTGTCGCGGAGACCAGGCTCCCTGGTAAAGCGGCTCTCGAAATTCCGCCGAAACGCCTCACATACCTTGGTCGACTTCAGAGTACACCCCTCCGGGGTCTCGACCTCGCGAATGTAGCGATCGGAACCTCAACGATTCTCTTCCTTTCGCAATTCTGCGTCCATGTTCACGGCTTCGGAAGACATCTCACTTAACTTATGTCTAATTACCTGGCCCATGTAGCGCTTGCTAGCCACACGCTCCAGGGCCTCTCTAGCTACGGCTAATCCTAGGAGATTCCCCAGCCTCTGCCCAGGACAGACTATCCTTAAGAACCTTCACCTTGCTAGCCTTGCGTGCGAGCCGTTTGCTAAACTCGGTGATGAAGGACCTAATCCTATACTTAGACCTCTCCCACTCACATATTCCCGATAACCGCCCCCCCCTGCACTACGCTAGTTAGCTGTTCCTGGAAGTCCCGCCTGTCCAGTAAAGACAGATTGAACTTCCAGTACCGAGCCATTCTAGGCCTACGCTCTATCACCACCCGAGCATAGACAAGTCTGTGGTCCGAGTAGCCTAACCAGTGGAACTTGGGACAATCTAGCAGATCTACGTCGGCACTTCTGACTAACATTCTATCCATGTAGCTAGCCACCTAGGTAAGAAGGTCACTTATGTGCCCACGTCCACATCTCCCCCTTTGGGTGATCGACGAGACCAAACTCGTCGATCAGATCAACCAGGTTACGATCGCCCGACCTTCTGCTAGCCTCCCGCCCCCTGTTTAACTTGGGTTCCAGTACAGCATTCCAGTCCCCCATTAAGACTAGGCGCGTTGAATCCACCGATCGCCGAAAAAATGAGACACGCTCCTCCCGGTTGTTGGGTGCATAAACCGCAACGAACCACTTTTCACAGGAATATCGGCCACGATCAACCAGCCGTCGGCATCCGCATGGACAAGATCAACTCTTGCGTCCAGGGACTCTTCATCAGCAAAGAACCCCCTCTAGCCTGTCGGTCCCCGTATGCTGAATAGACAACAAAGTCGTGAGACAGCACACACGTATCGACGTTGCAAAAAAAGGTGGGTCTCTTGGATCGCGGCAACATCCACACCGAACGATAAGAGGTCACGAAGAAGGCAGGCTGCCTTACCTCGATCCTTCAAGCCTCTCGTATTCAGGCTGGCTACCTTAATAGATATCTTTTTAGGTTTGTAAGAAACAAGAAAAAAAACTACTCAAATACTGGGCAGAAATCTGCGGGTGTAAGGACCCCGACGGAATGTCCTAGGATTCCCAAGCCAACTATATAAGGGAAGCAACCCTAAAATTTATTCAAAAATCCTTTAACGAAGTGTTAATTGTAGAATAAAGAAACGAAAATACCATCGTGCAGAACATATCGATCTTTGCCTGGCATTAATTGTCCCCCACAACAATGATGTCAGGTAGGATCGGTAATAGAGGTAATGTTCCAGTTTGATAGACTGTAACTTGTAAGGTAATTTGTGTGAATTTGGAAAAATTCAGTTCAATATAATATCATTTGTATTCAAGATATACAGTTCAAAGTTTGTGGAAAAAACGTATGTGATGCGACTTACGTTGCGTTTGACGTTTGAGAGTCTTGAGTCGCTTCGTTTTTTGCCGACGTGAGTTTAGTTTGCATTGAATGAAGGAATTAGACAGTGGTTATGTTAAAAAGGATTTTTAACTTATAGTCTGAACTTCAGTTGAAAGTTATTTTATGATGAGTGCCGACACGTAGCGTGTAGCTTTTTCGGATGATTTTCCACACGTTACGTGAGAGGCCCCAGGAAATCTTTTAAAATTTTTGACGCGACTGTGCCTTTGATCAGGTCTAATTAAGGTCAAACGTGCAGACATAGTCAACGACATGTGATATTTTTGAACCAATCAAATTACGTTAGTTGTGTAATTTAATTTGGAACCCATGTTTTGTTTAATTTTTGACTTTTTCCTACAGTTAGACAAGGTTATTATTAAAATTCACTCTCAAAAAATCCACATTAATGAGCTAACGACATGAAGTTAAATTTTGGATTTATTTGAGCTGGAGGATTAATAAATAAAATAAAAATTAATTTAAGTAATTAAAGCTTGTAGGCATTTTAAAACATTGGCACGTTCACTCGTCACTCATCGAACCACCATTAGAGACGAAAAATGTGAACAATTTTACTAATTTCTCTTAAAAATCCAATATTTGTCATGTTTTAATGTAATTTAGTAAATTTAAAAATTAATTATATGGATTTTGAAAAAGGAATATTTACATTTTACTTAAAAAAATACGTAATAAAAATAGCGTTTATTTACGCTCCGTAGCCTGTGAAGTCAGAGGTTAAAAACAAAAGCTCTTTAATTTATCGGGTTATCTCCTCTTCGTTTCGTAACCCTTCAACAGGGGTCTCTCTCTCCCGGGAGTATAAATACGGGCTGACCTTTCGCCTCTTTCTCTTTCCACGGCTTCGCACACGTGCGGCCAAAACGGCCTCTCCTGGGGCCGAAACCTCGCACGTGGTGCGAGGTACTGAAAAACTTTCTCTAACATATCCAATATGTGAACTCTAATACACAACCAGCGTTTCCCATGTTCAGGGAACACGCTAAAAACAAAATTCACCCGTACGGACATTCAACACACACACAAACAACTTTCCATACAGACACTAACGCTTTATTCATGTTTTAAATGATGTATTTGTAAATTCGTGTATCAATCTGTTTGTCATTAATATATAATTGTTTTGTACATATATATCTGTCTTGTTCGTTTTATTTTGCTTTCTTTGGACTCCATCATAGTCCAACATTACTATGTAGCGGGACTGGCCAGCAGGAAGTTTTAGTCCAGAGATTTTATCCTCACATTAACCCGCCGGTCCCCTACAAATTACACCACTGACTTAAAAAGCGCATGAAAAATAAAAATTAAAGTCAACCACCAGCGCAATAACGAAGATTTAGATATTTATGCTTAAAAATAAATTATCTTTAACATTATATAATAAATAGTTTAACAATATATTTTATATACTTTTTTTTGCAATTACAGATGTCGATAGATGACATTATCAGAAAATAAGAGAGATACCTATAGTAAATTTAAAATTTATTGGTAAATTTCTAACATTTTTTCAACAAGCGTGTCTGTAAGTAAAACAATAAAGTACCTAAAGTTCACTAAAATATTAGAATGCTCAAAATTTTAATATTACTTGGAAGTTAAAAAAATATTTTTATTCACGTTTTATACGTCATATAATTTTCCCCAATTATTGTCCCCCTTAGTTAAATTCCCTAAAGCTGTCAATAAATCATTCAAAACATCAAAAACACCTCATCATTCTTAAAATATTTTTCTGCGATATTTTAAACTAAAAGTATAAAAAGTAATTAATTCAATTCAGATTAATTAAATTTTAAATCAGCTAAATTTTATCAACTGTCAGAAAAGTATATATATTTTTTTAATAACGATAATTATGTTGGGTTGACAGATGTGTTAATATGGACGAATTCATCGATTTTACTGTTGGAAAAAATTACAATCAGATTTTACTGTAACAAGAAATACAATCGGTTAAAATTCTATTTGAAATATTCCAAACTATTTTGTTTATTGGGAACATTAAATTTAATCTATAAACTTGGAATTAAAACTAAAATTAAAGCATCAAGAAAAATATTTCATTTTTTAAAAGTGTATTTCATTCAAACTTAGGTATCGCCTTTTTTCTTTTTCTTTTTGGAGATAATTATTTTAAATAATTTTACTGCCAGTAAATGTATTTTACTTTAATTATATCAGTATTTTCCTAAATACATGTGCTAGGGGTTGATATTCAACATCGGATTGGTGAAAGGGAATACTAAGAGTTTAGGAGACGAAATACTTGCTTTGACTCGGTCGCTAGTAACTCATGCTACACCACTGCTTTTATGCTTCCCTAAATGACACAGTACTGATAGCAGATACGGAAAAGAAATTACAAAATCTCCCACAGAAGGTAGCGACGGAGAGTGAGAAGAAAGGACTAAACATAAACTACAAGAAGACAGAGTGCATGGTCGTCAGTAAGAGGATGAGCCCGAGATGGGATTTGAAGGTCGAGAACACGAGAATCCAGCAGACGCAGAAGTTTAAAAATCTGGGAAGCATCTTGACAGAGGACGGTAAGTGCGTATCGGTCTTAGAGAGGTTGCACACAGGGAGGAGGCTTATACTTAATATCAGGAAGAGGCAACTGAAGTTTCTGGGAAACATAATGATGAAGGAGGGCCTGGATAATCTGATACTCACGGGTCGAATAGAGAGAAAGAGAGACAAGGGAA
Organism: Acanthosepion esculentum; assembly: GCA_964036315.1. Classification (NCBI taxonomy): domain Eukaryota; kingdom Metazoa; phylum Mollusca; class Cephalopoda; order Sepiida; family Sepiidae; genus Acanthosepion; species Acanthosepion esculentum. The sequence continues at coordinate 68,090,928 of OZ038506.1, forward strand.
AACAACGTGTGACATACCCGGTGGACTTAAGCAAGTGGATGACAGGACGTGGTCTGGGGGAGGAAGCAGAGGGAAGGAACTTGTTGAGAGCTGCAAGGGATAGAGGTAGATGGAGAACCATGATCGCCTACGTCCTGAAAGGATGTGGCACATAAATAAAGAATTAGTATTAATCCTAGTAATTAGTGTTCATTTACTTCTGAAGCTATAAAATTGACTGTGAATAAAGATTTTCTTTTTACCCAACTTGAGTCCACGTAGAATGTTCTTTTCTGAAACAACCAATACAATGATTATCTTCCAGTGGAAGAAATAGAAAAGAACGCAAAGAATTCAAAAAGATAGAGGACAATGCGGTAAGCCATTCGGCAATGGTGCAAAGATTGTATATGCTGGTGATCAAGATTATTTTTGCATAAAATCAAAAGAATATGTTATAAGCGCGGAGAAATGTTGGCTTTCACACTGCTACCTTTAATGTCGCTCGTTACATTTACTGACCCAGCTATTCTTTATTGTACCGCTCACAACAACATTGCATTTATTCTGTAATAAACATTCATGCAGTTCCTGCGTTACCAAATATATGTGAGGCGACCTTGGGTATTATCTTACCGCCGAAATTAGAAATAAAAAATTTATAATAAAAAGATACAGACGACTAGAGAGAAGCTGAAAGAATGTAAATGAATTTCTTTTTTAACTTTATGAAAAATTAAAAAAAAAGATAATAGAAATGTGTTGTATGCCTTCTCCCCAACACGGAAAAGAAAAACTACTGGATGACACAAAAGTCTGTTTTTACTCACAAGTCTAATACATTACATTGCAAAAGGTTGTGTCTGTCCACGAGTCAGAAGTCCACATTCTCTTAGCAGCGTCTGAGCTCCGTTGGTTTGTCGTTAAGAGTCACTTAATCGGCCGAACTAAACTAAGAAGAGAAATTTACAATTTAAAGTGCCGATGGCCAGAGAATTGTCTTTCGGGGCAACTGACTACTCTTTCATGTATTTCTGTCTTTCGCTACTAAACTCTGCCAGCTATCTCTTTTTCCTTTATAACTCGCCCTCTTTCCAAGACTGCAGTATATTAGACGCAATAGCTCACAGTATAGAAAAGATACTTTCTCTCCATCTATCTGCGAACAGCTTTGACTTCGGTGACCTTAATGTTCACCACGACACGTGGCTGAAACATTCTAAAGTTACTGATGTTGCCGGTATACAAACATTAAATTTTTCCATTGCCCAATCCATGAAATCGTAGACTTCCCTACTCATTTCCCTAGCCTAACAGAGCAACATGCTTCGCTAATGGATCTATTTCTTACCCCCTCTCTCCGCTCTTGCCAAGCTTCGCAATACTGCCCTCTTGGTAACTCGGGCCACTCTGTGATAGCTATTGATATCTCCTTTAAACAGGAGCCCCCTATCCATAAGACCGCTTTCCGGTACCAGCATACTGATTGGGACTCATTTCGGGATTTTCTTCGTGACGCCGCTTGGTCTGACATCAACCCCCAACTAAAAAATGCTCCACCGAGGTTTCTTCTTGGGTTAAAGCCGACATGGACGTTTTTATCCCTTCGCGGAAATACCAGGAGAAACCGCAATCCTCTCACCAGCATGCTCGACCGCCATAGCACACAGGAACCACTATTTCCGGCTATACCAGCGGGACAGCTCATAATAGGTGCCTATTTGCTACTGCTCGTAACAAATGTAAGCGAGTCCTTGAAAAAGCCAAGTGCCTGTTTGTTGAGAGAATGAGGCACTGCATAGCCTCTAAAAACTTTGGCCCTTGTGACTACAGGCGTCTCTGTAACAGGGTACTAAATAAGTTCAAGGTCTCTATTCCCTCACTCTCTTCAATCAATTTAGGGTGTTATCATCCTCTGCTGATAAAGCTGAATGCTTTGCCCGTAAATTCTCCTCAAACTCTACTCTTGACTCATCTGGAGTATCCCTATCCTTCTTAGAACTGAGTCTGTTGAGTGTTATTCATATAACACCTTCCATGCATGCTGCTATCATCTCCAACCATAATTCCCACAAAGCATGTAGACCCGATGGCATCCATGTAATAGTCATTAAAAGGTCTGCTCCCGAATTAGCCCATCTTCTCTCTAAACTGAATAATAAATGTCTCGCTGCCTCCTGCTTTCCTGCTTGCTGGAAGTCATCGTCTGTTGTTCGAGTTTTTAAGAAATCTAGTGAGCCGCCTAACCCATCCAATAAGCAACCTATTAGTCTTCTGCCTCTATTTGGGAAACTTCTTGAGGCCCTAATCAATGCTGAATTGGTTCATCATTTCATCACAGGGCCTTTTCTCAGACAAGCAATATGGACAGACAAGCTGATAGAAAAGAAGATTATTTCATCATCCTACTCTCATTATTATAAAAATAACCCTTAACACCACAAGAGAGTCAGTAGAGTAGTGTACACTAGGGTACTCATAACAGTAGTCAGTAGTAGAGTAGACAAGTAGCAGTACAGAGACACACGTCTGCCAGCACCCCGGAAAGATCTAAAACAGACGATTTCAAACGCATTATCACAAACGAAATTCTCGGAACCAAACCAAGTAAGCACTGACTTTTAAACAAAAGAGATACTGAGAACATTTTTACACACACTATACCAATATTTTATAATTCACATCACAAAAAGAAAATACAAATTCTTGTTATTGATGTCAACACGTATCTCAAGTTTTTATTGTTGTTATCATTGTACGTTTTATGCATTTTAATTTCCGTCATTAATATCAACCCTGTTAACTTCAACTTATCAATCCCCATTACAGTCAACAAACAATAACAGCGGGGAAAATAATATATCAACACCCAACATTACCTACAATATTAAGTAGACTTAAATAATTTGCAAATCGTTTTCAATTTCATGTCACTCTGTAATGTTATTTTTCAATGTACCAGTTAGAGCAAATCAATGTTATTGCAGTAGGTCCGGCGAATAAAGTTTTATTTCCTCACTTATTCAATTGAAGAAAAAGTTTGTTCTTTTTTATAGTTGTATAGCAATTAGGTGAGTTTAATTAAAAAATAACTCTTTTGTATCAAATAAGTGTTCATTTTTTTTTAAATGTTGAAAATTGATAGATATTTTTTTTATTCATTCTAACATTAAAGATGATAGAAGAAACATTTTTAACAAGATGATTTTTTTTATTTTAAGGACAAAAATGCAACTTATACAATATTATAACAATATGATTTGTCACACATCTTTAGAAGATAAGTAGATAAATTTCTTTTCTTTTAAGTCCATTTAGTTATCTGAGTTTCGTATGAAGTTTGTCTCCAGTTCATCTTTGAGTAAATTTAAGTGTCAGTATTTTCAGGATTCATGTCTTCAGTTCGCCTTTGAATTGGGAATCAAAAATTTTATCTGATTTTCGATAGTCATAATAGTCCTTTGACGATTTGACCAACCATGTGGCTTTCCGGAACACAGGTGGATGAAGTGCAGTGGGAGCCCAGCAATTATCCATATAAGCAAAGAGAGGCAGTAATTTGGGAGAAAAGAGGATCCAGTCGTAAGAGAAGTAGGTAAGTGACCAGAGGAGTTAGGAGCTACCCAGCGGCCAGGGACAGAAGGAATTAGGGTTCGTTGAGCAGAGATCCAGTGAGAAAGAGACCAGCTAAGATAGGGAGATAGCAGTTCAACCGAAAGAAATTATTATTATGTTATTTCCGTGTACAATTTGCGTTTGCAATGTAAAGGAAATATATTCTATGTTTAAAAGATGAACCATGAAAAGTTCATGTTTTATAACAACGTACACAGTAAGAGATCGTAGAGCAAGTGAAATCAACTACCACTAACCATACTAGATGGACGATTTTCATCCAAATGTGATTTCTGTAAAATATGGCGAAATTTGATGTCTTTTATTATGAGCTTCTTCTATAGAACCAAACGACTGATTAAAACAAATACTTCTCCTAATGAGACCAACTGAAGACAGAAATCGACGAAATACGTTCAGAGTAAATTAAGAGGAAGGATATAATATTCCGTCATGATAGTGTTAATCAGCATAATTATTTACTAATCAGGTAAAAAGGCTGCAGTTTGCCTGGTTATTGTCCACACCTTCGCCATATTCGGCAGATATTGCATCTTCGGATTTCCATTTGTTCCGATCTTTATAGAATTCTATTAATGATAATGAAATCACTTCTGTAGAAAGCGGAAAAAAATCACGCAACAGTTAATGGAATAAACAAAAATCGTTGGAGGATAGAATTATAAAGTGGATCATTGAATCGTCAGTAACCTGTTTGTAATTTTATTAGGTCATGTTCAGTTACACCTCACTGTGCGTTACTTTGGGCTACTATTAGAACTTATGTTTACATCAGATTTAGGATGAAATGTACTCGGTAAACAAAACTAAACAACAAAAACAATTTTTGCTATTCTAAGCACATAATTAATGTCTTTCTCTATTGTATCCTAAAGATTGATTATTTCCTCTGTATTTCCCCAAGCACAAAGGTTCATGCGGTGCTTGAAATGAATAGTTTTGTTTTTAGAAAATGCTTTATTCCAACTGAAAAGATTTGCTATCTTATTGTAAGCGCCTGTTGTGTCCCATTTAATTACACGGTCAATAGAGTTCCAAAAAGTGATATATTGATTAACCATGAAAAACTACCTGTTTGTTTCAGAGCATTTCTTGAATGATGGCCTCTCATGTCAAATTAAAATAGCAGACGTAATGGTATTGATCGAATAGTCCATACCTACCTTTCACCCCTCCAGGATAATTCACTTTACACCAATAATCACCTATTAACCAATCAGCATCTTAGTTTCAGCAAACTAGACTTTTCATTGGCTCAGACCTCTAAAACTGTAGCAAGTTTAAGCGAAAATATCTTTTTGCGCCTAACGTCTTTGAGCCGATTTTTAGACCCAAAACCCAATAAATAGACGCAATCGATTCGGACCAGTCAGAAATTCACCCTGAAGAGATGCCAAACTAACCCACGCTAGTCAAAACTTTGACCAACTACACTTTTCCCGCGCAAACTTCTCTGACTCAACAAACAGCATTTCGCTCTCCCAGAAACAAGTGCTTACAATACTAAAGAAAGTGAAATAACACACTACTAAATAAGTATTCGTAAACATTCAATCAAACACCAAAACAACTAAAGGTACACAACTCTTACTAACTTTGGACATTAATTTAAACAAATATACGCATACACACTATTGACTGAACGACATTTTTGTACACGACCAAACACTTTGTTTAATTTCACACACAAACCATAGTAACAGTTTCACACACACTGAAACTTGGCATAAACACACTACATAATTCAATTCAACCATTCACACTTGTCCAACAATATCTGACTTAATTGTGTATGTTAATTTTATATAAATCAATGTTATTGTTAAACTTTTAATTATGTTGTTTTCACTTTGACTTCTCTTGAATGATTTGCCTTCAATATTCCTGTTTCTTAATTTATTGTGGATGAATGTCTAAGAACACCAACATCACTAACCCTTCTGATAACCTAACCTGATATCTTAAAATACATTCGCCAGTCTGCAACAGTATCAAAATAAATATCCTATATCTAGTATCTTAATTATTTCACATGTAATGATAAGGGCATTAGATTTATGAAACTAGAAAAATAAATAATATAAGCAATCTTAATAAATCTAGACACGTAATCCAACCTACCAACTGAATAATGACTACAACTGAAAATAATTTATTTAAATAAAATATGAATACAAAAGGGATTTTTATGCAATAACACACTCATAAGTCATTCATTGTCATGAGTCTGACTATAATTTTGACTTAAATAATGCAGTTTTAATTTAAAAAGAAAGTAATTTATTAAGGCGAAAATGTATAGAAAGTATATTAATTTCTTAGTATTCCACAGTAACATCCAGGTTCATAGAACATTTCACATTTCTTAACAAAACCAGAACTCGACTCGTCTACACAAATCAGACGCCAGAAAGTTAAATTTTTAAATTAAAGTTAAGCGTAACTTCATTCACTGGCCACTTATTCTTCTAGTACTGATCCTTTTTTCTTTAGAAGCACATCAGTTCTTGGCTTGGATTGGAATATGTTCTGAAAGAACTTTTTTGTAATTTGGGTCCATGATGATATTACGGCATCCCGCAATTCTTCTAAGATTGGTTGACTGCAATTCCAGGAATCGAACCTACCTTTCTACTAAATCCCAATGAGCACTATGGGAATGAGATGGAGTGACTGTAGAGGCCATTTTAACACAAAAAACTCATTCTAATCTACCACTATTTTTGATTTGTGACACGTTGCGCTGGAAGTGACTACCAGAGGATGGGTGTACCGTAGTCATAACATAAGGAACGTGGTCAGCTACACTATCTAGGTATTTTGAGGTATTTAAATATTTTTTTATTGATACTATGGGTCCCAATGAATGCCAAGAAAATATTCTCCATACTATTACACCAGCAGCCTGAACCGCCGGATTGGTCTTCATACTTTCATGGTATTTACACCAAATTCTGGATATACTATCTGAATATCGCTGCAGAAATCGAATATTCATCAAATCAGGCAATGTTTTTCTATTCTTCTATGGCCCAATTGATGTGATACTTAGTGAATTGTCGCCTCAGTTTCTTCTTCAAATCTGACACATGCATGGGCTTCTGCTGCTGTAGCCCACCGTTTTGTGTATTCATAGATGCGCTGCTGTATTATTCCGTTGTGAAGTGAGATTGTTTTCTATCAGCTTGAGCCAGTCTAGCCATTCTCCTCCAACATCTTTCTTCAACAACAGACTTCCACTAACAGAACTGCTGCTCACCGGATTCATTTTTTTCTGTTTCTGATCATTCTCTGTAAATCTTAGAGATTGTTATGCACGAAAATCCTTGTAGATCAGCAGTTTTTGAAATGCTCAGACCGTCTGACACGGTCTGATTTAAATCACTTAAATCACCTTTCTTTCCCATAATAAAGTATGAAATGAAATTCAGCAGGTTACTATAACCATGTTTAAATTGCGATATCCATTATATTGCTGCCATGTCATTAGCTGATGAGAAATTTGCATAAAATAATATTTGTGCACGTGTACATAATTAAGAAATCAGTGAATGAACGAATGCAGACATGTGTTTATCAACTTCATCATTCTCAATTCATGATTTTAAGAACAGTGATAAACATAAATAATTGCCAGTAAAGAAACATATTCTGAAATGTTTTATTTCAATAAAATACGAAGAATGCTATAATTACCGCTTTTAGCATTTTTATGACTCATCTCTGACTCATTTGAGCAGAAATCGGAGGGTTTTTAAAATGTGACTTAACATTAAAAGATACAAAAAATAAACGCATTTTCAAAATTCATTGTTTATCATTATTTGAAAATACTTTTCCGATTACATATAAAATGTTCTCGAATATCGAAAAAAATTTTTAATTCGTTAATTAGTTTATTTAATTTGTTTTCATCTGATAAATTCATTATTTTTTGTTGACGTTTAGAGTAGAGACACCTTGATTCCTGTTGGCTCTACAATGAAAAGAGATTACATATTGATCGTGGCGAACGGTTGGTGGCGACTGTCCAGTTATATAATTAAACATTTTAAGCTCAGCTTCTGCTAGTGTAGAACTAAGACGTTGGTCGTTTTCAGATATGATAATCCCTTCATTTCTCCTTAATAGGATTCTATTTCCAAACGAATCCAAGAGGTAGGCATCACACAAATTACCATACTCGTCTGCGGCAAATATAAGAAATCGCCCAATAGGAACTCTCCTTACTGCCGCGAACATATGCGAATGGCTAACTGCAAGTCGAGAATCAACATAAACAGATTCTTTGTATAACCAAAGATTTCCATCGTTTCCATTAACTTGAATGTTGATTCTCTCTACAGGCTTACAGCAACCACCAGGGCGTCCACACATGTTTGAAGGCCGATTGACATATCTGCTTTGGTGAATAATGTTAGCACTCTCTCTGTAAATATCCATTGTATTGTCGGACAGCCACTGTCTCACTGGGAAGTTACCCATGTCGCACAAACTTTCTAGTCGCTCGTGAATAACTTCAACGGGTAAGAAAGAAAAGAGGTTGATGTCACAGTTTTTATCTACGCAGAAATTGTTCTGCAAAGGAATTGTTTGGTTACAGACATCATTATCAACGGTTCTAGATACACAGAATCCATTCACACATTCGTAATAAGGTGACCCACATGGAGTATCTTGATCGCAGTCAGTCGGTGCTTCTTCGTAGTCAATTAAATTCATATACACAACAGACTCTGCAACTGCTTCTCTGTTAGACATTCCAGCAATTATACCAATTGGTGCATCAGCGTCAAAGGCAGTACCATTGAGGATCTGATGGTTAGACGTGATCGGATAATCTTCGGTAATATTAATGCCATCTTCAAGCTGCATTTCCTGGAATCGATACCAAATGTAATCAACGTAGCCGTGGATCAGCATAAAAGCAGGATCATAAGATGCCCAAGCTTGTACTGAAACGGTGCCACCAATCCAGTCATGGATATTGTTGTGATAAAGTTCAAATGCATATCTTTGTTCGTTGGCAGTAAGTTGCGAGATCTGAGCTAATGATCTCTGGGTGAACACCGTTCGAACATCTTCCTGCGTAAGAAGATGGGTAAAGACTGCGTAGTTTCGGTGCAAAGGTCCATAACCAGTTGTCCAACCAGCGAATGGGCCACTAGTAACGAGACCATGCCCATTGCCTTGGAACTCAGGAGACCATATGACAGATCTTCGGGGGTCCACCATAGCACTGTCTCTTGTCACATCCCAGTAAGGTACAACAACACTTGGAATCTGCTCTCGCAATCCTTCTTCCCAACTGGTAAACAAAGAAAACGAATTTTTGATAACCATTATCGTAAAAACATTAAGTTTAACAAAGAATTACAATCTTATACATCTTCGTAAAACTTCTTATTTAAACGAGTTTCTTTTTTAATTCTATTTTTCCAGAATGATTTTGAAAAGATATTTGCATATTCCATTTAAATTAATTCCCTTGTGTAATTATCTTTTATTAAAGACAACGTGCATAGTTAAATTATGATATACCTCCTATACTAATAAAGTACGCTTCGAACAAGAAGTACCTCCACAGATTTGTGATACCTAAGGTTTAAAATGGATTTTAAAAAATGAAAATATTTTTGGAGGTTTTATTTTAGTTTAAATTTCAAGCTAATAGATTAAATTTAATGTTTCCAATAAGTAAAATACTTTGCTGCATTTCAAAATGAATTAAAATTAACTGGAAGGAGTATCCGTCTTGAAATTGCTGAAACTGTTGATTTTAGCTCAATTTTTAGCCACCTTTCTTCAGAATGCAATTCTCTTTATTAAAAAAATCTTCTAAAAATAAAATATACTTTTCTGAAAGTTTATTTGAAGAATATTATCTGATTCAAGGTTTAATTAATCCGATTTGAAACAAATATTACAAACTTTAAGTTTAAAATATCACAAAAATGACAGTAACCATTTATTTAAGTTGTTGACATGTTGACAGCTTGAATGACAGATGGAAGTTCATCTAATGCTTTTCTACGGTGGATATATCAGTAGAAATAATTAAGGAAAATTACGTGAGCATCTTTTTATATCATTTTTAAGATTTAGGAAAATATTCTCCATGATCTAATATTTTATTAAATTTTAGATACTTTGGCTTTAAATTTACTACAGTTATCGCTCCTATTTTCTGATAATGTCGTGTATGAGCCACCGTATATACAAAAATTAGAAAGTTTATACACATGCAAAAAATAATCCAAAATTCTTTTTAAAATAATGGAAGCCACATTATTTTAATAAGCTTTTCGATTTAGGATTAGGAAAATAGTTTTTACTTAATATATCACTTAACCGTTAGAAATTAATACAGAATTTTAAAAGATTTAAAACTTAAAAAAAAAATTGAACAATGAAAACAATTCTTGTAAAAATTCATCATTCATTGAAAAAATGTTTTTGTTAAGACAATAGTGTGCATAATATGTCTTATTCATAAAAGCGATTCAAATCTTTTCTCATTGAATAATGTCTTCATTTTATTGTATTTTTTAGTTTACGATTCGGAGCAGATTTTTGGTAACTGGTGATAGTGTTTTAAATTTATTTAAATTCTCCAAAACGTTCTACTTTTAACTAATATAAAGATTAAGCTTTACAAATTTAATTTCTCGAAATTTCATAAAATTAAATAAGTGGATGATAGCAGATGTGAAAAAATATTTTTATGAATATTTTCTTAAAGAGAAACATTTCTGAAATAATTTAATTTCTTTGGGAGTAAGTTCTGAGAGTTCCATTAAAATCCGACAGTTATTTGATTTTTACAAGAATTTCCAAATCAATGTGTTTTTCACCGCAAAAAAAAGACGCTAATATTTGCTTATTTATATCTTGTTTTTCTGGCGTCAGCGAATGGACTATAAATTATATAGTCCATTCGCTGACGCCAGAAAAACAAGATTTTTAACCATAATTTCGAACGTTCTAAAAAGCATTAAGAATATAATTAAATAATCAAAAAATACTTTGGTCTTTCCTCTTAATAAGACTTTAACAATAAAAAATTGTTTTTATCAAGTTTGGGGCATTTTTTCATCATGGTATGCTCCTTTTTAGCGAATTAATGAATGTACGTACTTCAAACAGATAGACAATAAGAAGCATGCTCACATTTACATAATGTAAAAATAAAAATATTAGAACGAATAAAAAAGACTTTGGTCAAACCATAAATATCAATAGTAACATACATCATCATGTAGATTCTGTGCCAAGGTAAGAAACCTGGTCCTCCGTGAGCAGAATTAGTAATACGACCTACATGTAAATCAGCAATGACTTCAAACTTGTTTGGCAACACAGTCTACAAAAGAAGAAAAAGTATACAATAAAATTAAAAATGTTCTACTCTAAACCTGACTCTATTGATATTATTTTGTAACTACAAGAATTTCATGACAGGTCAACATAAATAGATAAAAAGTATGAAGTTATCAAAATGAAGAGATTATTGATGATGTGAAATTAATATGTTTTTATATCAACTAGCAGGCTTCGCCCACTCGCTATCGTTTCGCAAAGTAAGATATATTCACTACTTGAAATCTCTGAAACAAAAATTTTAAATGAACATTTCATTCATAAATTGGCGTTAAGGAAAGTTTTACAAATAGATGCCAAATAGTTGAAGGACAAGTAAAATGCAAATTTCAAACACTTTTCTGCACTATATAAGATGATATTCCTAAACAACTATTTTTGATATGAAAATCAAAACAATCCTCCAATTAAATAACAGTAATGAAGGACAGTTAATGAAATAAACTATTTTAAAATCAATATGCAAATTTTAAATCATAGCCCCAGTGTACGCGCTCGGGTCCCCACCTTAAAAACTGACCTTGTGTTGCATCTCGTCTTAGTGGGGAGACAGAGTAAATACCGTGTAAATTGTTCTCGAGTAGTTTGTAACACCCTATTTATTATATCTCAATTGCGTCTTTGTCTTTGGGCAAAGTGCGCTCAGGGGCGGCTCCGTCAAAGGACAGAGTCGCAACCGAGGAAAATTATACTGAGAGGTGCCCGGCCCTGGGGAACAGCTGCACGAGGGCGATCTCTCTCATTGCAGGGATCGGTGTTAGCACCGAAGCCAGTGCAAACGACGGTTGCGGGAGCTCGGGTAATTTTTGCACTTAACCCGGGTATACGCATTCAGGCTCCCAACATTAAACCGACCTTGTGTCACAACCTGACCTCGTGGGGTGGGGAGTGAGTAAATAAAAATTACTATAAAGCAGAGATGGGGCTTTTTAATCTCAGAATTCGTGGGAGAATTGAGATTCAATTTTGCATTTATTCATATAGATTCCATAATATAGGTTTTACTTAATTAGCTATTATGTTTCTCTAACTCTTCAAATGTTGAATGTATAACTAATTCTAATTTCTATTTTCCTATCTTTACACTATATTAATTTTATCTTATAAATTGTCCCCTGTTCTGTCACCCATGAAATAAATATAATTGTTTGTACGGAAAATAAGGATCTACGTACATTAAATCGTCTTTAAATTGTCAGCAGAAGAAATATCGTTGAACTTTGTAAAGGTAAGCTTAAACATTAATTCAATACTTAAATACAGCGATCAGTTTTGAGTTCTTCTGCAGTTTATTGATGCCTATCGCATCTACTCCTCCCTGGCTATTGTGATGATAGCCAAACCAAGAGACCTCCACAGGATTTAGGTTAAATGCCGCCCAATAAGGCGGCTTTTAAGCTAGCTTAAAATTTTAAACTAACTACAATTTGGGATACAAAAGGAACCATGAAAGCAACAATAATGGCTAGTACAATATATTAATATATATATTTAACATCGCATAATCTGGCAACTTGAATCGGAGCTCAACGAAAATCGTTCCCCGCGCCTAAACATTCTAGTGCTTTTGAATGAGCTTTGAATCATTGAAATCGGACTAGTGGGTGCGGAGGAATTGCTTGGACACACACACGCACAAACACACACACATACACTGTACTTTATATATAAGATATTTTAAAATAACTGAATATTATTCATAAAAATGCACCAACATTAATATCATTTTATTGACATTCATACTAAGACAAATATCTTTCAGTCAGTACAAATGTATCCTTGTAAAATATTTAAAAATTAAAATTGTAAAATATTTTGACAATACTCACAGTATCTTCCTTGAGCATGATTATTGCCTGGTGGTAGTTGTCACGTTCTTCATTTGTCAGCATTCTATATTCCTTATGCACTCTTCTGCTTTGAGGATTTCTGGCTTCAGCAGTGAATCTGTCAATAAGAGATTGGATATACTCCGCTGGACTCATCGTGGCTAGTGGACTGACCTTTGAAGTCGGAACATCTGCTGACTGCAAATTACTCTGTGTGTAATACTTAAAACACAGTGTTACTTGTTCTTGTTCGGTGAATATGCTTGTATCACTGGCAAAGCGGTCGAGGCAATTTTGTAACACATTCGACTGACTAATGTTAACTGTTGCTTTGCAAATGCCAAAAAGAAACATCAACAGCAGCAAATCCCGGGCATCCATTTCAGTCAAGTGAAATTCACTGAACTCTGTGAGACACGACCTTAAAAAAATTAACACAACTCGATATAATAAAGATAAGACAAATAATATGTAATTCAATATACATTGTACTAAACAGGGAACTTCAATACTTTCTAAGAAAATGCTAATCCATCATTTAGCTGAATGCTAATACTTAAGAACTATTGTCGAGATTGCTTCAATCTTATTTGCCAAAACACCGCTAGGCGATGCCGTTCAGGACTATAAAAAGACGGACAAACTCTCTCTTTCCCTTTTAGCGCTAGAATCAGGAAGATACGCGTCGTCTCGTTTACTCTGAGTAAATTCCTTTCCTCGGGTAGTTGAAAGCTAAGTCTCAACTTAGCCACGTGGTGCAAAACACACACAGACACACACACAAACACATACAGACACACACACGCACAGACACACACGCGCACAGACAGACACACACACAAACAAGCCTTTTCTAACAGCTAATATACACAAGTATATTTCACTGTTCTAGAATTATGTCGTTCTTTAACTAAAATATATACATTAAATCTTCCATGCGTGGTATTCGTTTCTTTGAAAATGTTGAATTAATTTCTTCTGAAAGTTCTCACCCGTATCCACACCAAGTGTAAATTGCAGACATTATTATTGTTAACTGCAACAATTGGCAATTTCCTCCTCCACAAGTGATCCACCCGATGTGATTTAAAAGCCTTTAACGACATCCCCTAAATCATGCAGATAATATCGACACAATCATAATATATTATGTTAATTTCATAAAACTCTTCCATGACAAGCATTATTGAATACTATAATCACATATGCTCACAAAAATACACATGTAGATATGTAATATTAATTAATATAAGCCGAGTAACACAATTATAATAATTTTACAGAAAACAAACGAATGGTGGCTTTTCTATTAAAGTAAGTCATTTGATATGACCAAACCATGTATATTTTCATATTACAATATTTGCAAATTTCATGAAACTGAAGACTTTTATTTTCATGTGTTCAATTAAAATGTTGAAACAATATATTTTTTCATGACATCTGCATTTTAAGATTAAAATTAAAATTCTGTAGTTTCACAAATCTGACGTTTTCAAAAAATTCAAATATGCACATATTCGATACGTTTTACATTTTCTGTGATTATCCAGAACATATGAAAAATTGCGAATATTATACATCTGTATAACATGGAAACATTTTCTAAGGATTGCGAATCTTATAGAGACACTTCCGGTTTCATGGTAAGTTGCTATATTCACTATGCATTAATTCCCTTGAGAAGGTATAAATTCATCTAGATTCTCAGTGCAGGAGAACAACGTTGCATTCAAAACCGTGAAAAAGGCAACGAATAAACATTCCACTCTTCCGTTGCTTTTTTTTCACGATATTCTGAGAACAGAAATTCACAATTTGTAGCTATTAAAGGAAAAAGTAAGTTTCAAAGAGCCATGATCGACTACATCCAGAAGAGACATTATTTATTTCTCTTTTATAAAGACCAAATTAAGAGCACCTTCATAAAAGGCACATGGGTTTGCCATATAGTTACTTATTTGCCGTCCAAGAAAAAACTTCTCCCCAGAAGTGTTCATAAAAGTATCTGTGCCGGAGTCTGGCGTAAATCAAAAGTGTTGCAGAAGTGTATTTAATTTTTTTAATTAACTCTTTACTTGTTGACACGTTACATAAAAATACTGCATATTTTTCAACAAGTTTCTTGCGACAAGAAATTTCATTATAAAGATTAATAGAAAATTTATACAGATTATTTTCACAAATTAAGCATTCCTTATTTTTAATTCACATTGCGAAAATGCATATTTTTCCACTCGTTATTAAAAGCTCTGTCTTAAAAACATAGGTTAAAATGCGAAAAAAATTTGAAACGGTAAAGAAAATTTGCATAATTTCGATAATTAACGTAATTATTTATTTAATTTTTCTTAATCTTTCTCTTTAAAATCATCTAATTTTTAATCAGATTAACATGTATAAAGATTCGGTCAAATTTGTTTACCAAAAACAGCATGTTTAATTATGACTAAACTAATATAAATTCTTACAAAGCATGAGTAAATTTGAAATGAAAAGAAACAAGGCGAAGAAATGTATAGGATGAGATAAAGTGTTAAAAATAAAGATAAAGTGTTTTCAATAATGAAAAATGTATTTTGGATAATAAAAGTTTTTATATTTTTAGAAGAGTAGCTGGTAGAAAACATGAACAGGAAAAAAGCGTATCAAAAGGATTATCACTTACCTGGATTTTATTCCGAAGTAAATTCAAATTAGAGAAACTCTTTTTTATATACCCATATGTTATTTAATTCCAATAACCGTGACGTCAAACGTGGAGAATGGGAGTTTGGTAAAGTATTTAAAACTGAAGAGTTCTTTCGTGCGTTACTATATGGTTGATAAGCCGTAAATTAAAACTACCAGTAACTGAAGAGCTAAGTAAATAGGTTCTCTTCTAGCATTACTAAATTGTTGTTTTGAATAACATTAATACTAAACGAATCTCTGTCTGTCTGTCTGTCTGTCTGTCTGTCTGTCTGTCTGTCTCTCTCTCTCTCTCTCTCTCTCTCTCTCTCAAATTCAATTACTTGACATCATCTCGACTTAAGTGGTGAAAACATCGGCAGCTTTTATTACCCACAATAATTTCTTGTTCAGTACAATTATTTTCATAAAACTTAAAAGAGGCATAAAATAAGTTTCTTAGTAGGTAAAAGATGTTAAAAAGATTTTTTTGCGATGTAGGCATTGCGCCAAATGACAATTTTATAACAGTGAAATATCATAAAATTTCATAAAAACTTATAAATAATAATGTTAAACTTTCATACAATCCAAAGTCGAGAGAACATATATTTGTTAATAATACTGAGATTCATTCACGAGAAGTGATCACAAAGCAAAAAATGTGGTTTTAGAGGTAGTATATTTTGTATTTAAAACCTATTTCAAGCTCTAACCAATAGCCACATAAATGTGTACATGTATAGATATAGGTAGACACCTGCCGTAGTGCAAGTCAAGGAAATCAATGTTAATTAAATTCAATTAAATAACGAACTGCAAAAGTGTTTTACCTCTTTAAATTACCTTCATGTGAAAAAGGTCATAGGAGACATCTTGCTAAAGATAATGGTAGATGTTGGTTACTGTACTTTGACATCATAGAAATGCCATGATCTATATCATTTGGTGATTCAATGTGAGTACCGGCTCTGTTGGGAACAACTGGTGACAATCATTGCATATTGCGGACAGCGTAGTAGCCGACTATAGACCCGTAATGATATTTGGTCAAACGTGTCAGGCTAGATTTATCTGTAGTAAGTAACAAACAAGAGAAACTAACTAAAACCTCGCCTACATACAATATTTTAGGTAACATACACATAGCTAGGAGGTCAATTCAGTGTTCTTTAGTTTCGTGAGAACATTAAACCCACCAGTGTGTCCTTGTTAACATCACGACACTGAACACAGCGCTTCAACAGATCGTGACGTCACCAATTTGACCCTGGAGAGCTGGCAACGTGTCTCGCGGTTCCAGTTGTTTTGTGCTGATGGTAGTGTTCGGATATCGCGTAGACTCCATGGATCCCATTTGTCAACAGAACGGTTGAGATTCAAGTGGCATGGTTTGGATCTGCTGGTCTGTCTAAACATATCATTGACTGGTGACCACTACGTTGTATTGCTTCATGGCCATTTGCACCCACTCATGAAGTCTATGTACCCCAATAATGAGGGGTTACTCCAGTAGCATGATGCACCGTTTCAGGGGATCTGCTTTGAGTAATATTCTAGATTTCCAACGAATTGCATCACCAACACGTTCGCATGACATGAGTTCAGTCACTTTTTCATTTAGCTTTATAGGATGAATATGTTTTTCCAATTATATCAGGAGATTGTCGCTGATGACCAAGTGGTAGAAATGACAGCAATCTGTCCAGTGCCTTCGCCATTCTCAACAATGTCGCTGCCGTTTCAACTATTTCCGCGATTTCTAAGTAAATTAGTAAAAGTACAGTAAGCATTCCTATATAATATACACTCGTTTATAATAGAATTTGGCTTATATTATATTCTTATGTATAATAAATTTGGATTATGAAATTCTGGAGAAAATTCTCTCGTGTATAATGCGCATTGACTTTTTCGAATTTGTAGCAGCTAAATTTAATCTAAATTTAACTTTTTATCCAGTTCGCATCTATTAAAAATAAGCATGAGTCTGTCCTGTTTGAGAGAGCCAACGCGAAACTTGACCGGAGTTTATTAATTAGGTCCTAGGAGAAAAAGAGGGAGCACCCCTTTCTCACTCTTTTTCTCCTAGGAGAAAAGAAACGTATCATGGAGCGAGAATCACGTTTCTTATCGTCGATTATAAAGCATACATTAAATGGTAATGCAACAATAATGTAACATCCCCCTTTTGTAAATAGAGACTATGGTCTCACATACTGTCTTGGACCAGTTTTACAAAGTACTTCAGATTCTCTGGCTGTCGTAACCTTCATCCAGCACTTTTGTGAATCCCAACAGAAGTTTCGTATTTTTCTGGTTCGATTGTATTAGTGCATTCGCTTGCAACAGCTGAGGTTGATGAGGATACTGTTAGAGGTGCAGGGGCTCTTTGTGTTTTTGCCATATCATCGGCAAACAGAGTGTCTGTAGAGGTTGGTGGTGACTGACCATTTCTCACATGCTCTACTGGTTCAGAAGATTTGCGCAGATCTGTTTTGCCGATAGGTTCCACTCACTGTTTGGAATTCGTATGAACGTTCATCCAGTTCTTCCACACCTGATCACCTTTCTCGTGCGGGCGCATTTGTACTGGTAAATCACGGGTATGACGGTCATAGTATTTGGTCTGAACATTCTGTCTGTATTCCAGTAGAGTCTTGTCACTTGGTTCAAGACTCGCCGTCCTAAGGTTTAGCAAATTGCTCCTAAATGGAAGAGGTGTGTGGGTGCGGTGATTTAGTGGACGTTGAGAAGGACTGCTCCGCATTCCTTCGGTTGGGGTGTTTCTGACGCCAAGAAGTGCCAGAAAATGATCCGCGTAGGTGTCTTTTTTTTCTTTTTCATGGGCCGTCTTGTACTCTTAACTGCAGATTCGGCTTTGTCATTTGCCTGTTGATTTCCGAGGCTCGCCATGAGATGTTCAAAATACCATTTTTCCAGAGAAGTTCTTGAAGGATGAAGATGTAAACGGAAATCAACTGACATGGAATCCCATATCTTGCAAAGCGCGCCTTCAATTTGCGGATGACAGTTGAGGCAGTAATGTCCTCAAGTCGATCGATTTCTCGGAAGTTCGAGAAATAGTCGACAGTTACGACATCCTTGATGCAGACAAATTCAAATAAGTCAACACCAACCTTCTGCCACGGACTATCAGGTATGGTGTGTAAGTATTAGTGTCTCTTTTTAACATGAGGCATCATGGACACTGGTATGTCTCCTGCAGCGGCAGTATGTTTCATCAACTTGTAGACGCACCTGTCCTAGTAAAGATCTTAGTTCGTCGTTGAAATCATCTACGTAGTTCGTTAATAGTTGCTTGCACTCTGGTACTGAATTAACATTAGAAATGTTATCGTAGTGCACAGTTATTAGGTCCATTTGTTCGCTCGCGCGATTTCCTAACAAAGGGGCCGGACTCTTCTTGGCTATAGTGAACTCTAATGAATATTTGTTTACGTTTTGGGGTTTGTGCAGCACAATTCGTCATTTTCAAACGGACGCTAGTTTTGTCCCGTTCCACATCTTGAGTTTCGTGGTAGACGGTTGCAGGTCGATATTACGCACGTGTTTCTGTGTGATTACATTGATGGTAGCTCCACAGTCCACTTGGACCTTCACCTTCCTTTTTTCTAGCATCATATTTGCATATATAATCTTATGTGGCTGTTCTCTCTCCGGGTTTACACATAGCACATATTCACATTAAGTGTCACTGGAAGAATTTGAAAAAACACGGTTAATTTCGTGCTTAGACTTAACTTCTGTGTTTCCCATAGAATGTTTCCGCTGTATTGCCCACTTTCGGTCTTGGGGCGACGGGGTCAATTCCACAACAAAGCTACATTCTTCTCTCTCGGCCTCTCCCGGCGATTTTAAAGTTTAACTATTATTTTATTCAACACGTCGATGTGTACATCTTCTAACTAGCCAGAGGGGTCGCTATCCCACCCCACTGGCGAGCAGTTTCCAGAGACGATTTTAACACGTCTACATTGTTCGAGGTGTAAAACTTAATTCCCAGAAATCTCTTTCTAGCTGTAACATTCCCACGCTAGTTTTAGCCAATCAAAAACAACTTCCTTTATTTTCAAAGGTTAAAATGAGGAAATCAGAGGAGATATAATTCTCTAAAAAATAATAATCTCCTAGACTCTCTAGCTTCCTCGGATATTTCAGGGCAAAATGGTTCCTACTGTTACAAAGTTTACATTTTTGACCCTACGCGGGACATGATTCTTTCCTTTTTTCGTGTATCTTACCACAGAAATTACAGTCTATTCTCCCCTGTTTACGGTATTTCTGTTTGTAACTTTGCGTTTTATTTTGTCCGACTTGTCCCGGTCTCCCATAGCTTTCAACCTATTTTTATATATTGTCTGAGATTTAATGTTGAAAGCTATAGCATTCTTTTACGTGCATGGTTGTCTCTTACAACCAGCACTATGCGGTCGCATAGTAAAGGATAGTGTAAACATTCACAAAATTTGCAAGCCGTCGTTACGTTACGAAGCGGAGTTAGATATGAATCAATGTTACCACTTTGTTGAAAACATCGTTCATACGTCTCGTTGATCTGTCCGATAAAATGTTGATCAAACTTGGCTATTACCGTATTCAAGTCATCTTTGTTTTCCGTTGAAGCGAACTGAAAAACGTTGTAAACTATTAACGCGTCTGGTCCGATAGCGGGAAGAAATAGTGCCATCTGGCATACTTTATTTTGTTCGCGTCTGTTTCGAGAGTTTCCATCCTTCTGAAGAATTAGTCTTAGTGTCCAGCTTGCCCGGTGACTATATGTTTGACTGGAATCCCTCCACCATTTTCACGCAAGTGGTCACTTTTTCCGCTGTGTTATCGTCAGTCCAAATGTCGGACGCCACTGAAAAAAGCTTATGTGGAACTGCCTTTTTGTTGGTATCAGTCGTCATTTGCAGGGTTGTAAAGCGTGAATTACATCCTCGCTGCCACCATGTTATATTAAGTCATAGAAAACAGGACAGACTCAGGTTTGAGAGAGCCGACACGAACGTGACCGTCGTTTATTAGGTACCGGAAGAAAAAGAGTAGGAAAGGGGTTAAGGAGAAAAAGGATGTATCACGGAGCGATAATCATGTTCTTTAACGTCGATTAGAGAGCATACATTAAACGGTAATGGAAAGAGAATATACATTAAACAATAATGTAACAAGCATTATCAAGCCATTCCAGTTGCTTGTAGCACTAATCAGTCATACTGACAGGCTGCATTCGACGACCGGAGCTTTTGTGATATTTTCATGAATATTGGAAATTTAGCGCAACATCCTTGAAATTATCGCGGCAAAGTCATTCTAAAAAATACCGCATTGAGAACTCATTAGACGGAAGTGAAGATTTCTTTAACTAATTTTCACCCAATGCAAGACCCAAGTGACACTCAAGATAGAGGATTATTGTGTGAAATTGTATTAGCGTGAGAAAGGGGCAAGACAACAGGAAAGATAGACAGCTAATTCTAGACTTGAAGATGTCAAGATTTAATTAGTGAATGAAATTTCAGAGTTCAGGCGGAAACGTTAGGAGTATAGAGTTAAAGCAGACTTTAGAAGGAACCGAGAACACAATCCTAAAGAGAGAACAAATGATAAACTTCTAATCCTGTTCAAAAGATCGGTGCGGAGTGTGAATCGGGCGATAGGCAAACCTATCTACTCCTATTGGTAGAGGAAATAAAATTATAATTACAGAATAAAATTTCGGAGTACAAGAGGAGACCTCAGAAATAGAGTTGAAGGAAACATGAATCCAATCCTAAACAGGAAACAAGGGATAAACATCTACTTCTGTTCAAAACGTCGGGGAAGAGTATGACGATAAGCGAACCTATCTAATCCTATTGGAGGAGGAGAAAAAATAATAATTAGTGCAAAACAATTCAGGGTTCAGGCGGAGACTTTAGAAGTATAGAGTTGAAGTAGACATTAGAAGGAAGGGAAATCCAATCGTAAACAGGGAACAAGGGATGAACCTCTACTCGTGTTCAAAACACTGGGAAACCGGGCTATAGGCGAGGCTATCTACTCCTATTGCGACGGGGAGAGAGAAAATAAATAATGAATATAATTTCGGCGTTCAGGCGGAGATGCTAGAAGTATGGATTTGAACCAGGAAGTAGTGTGAATCGGACGAAAAGCGAACCTATTTACTCCTATTGGCCGAGGGAAAAGAGGAAAAAGAATAATTAGTGAATAAAATTTCGGCGTTCAGGCAGAAATGTTAGAAGTATAGAGTTGGAAGTAGAATTTGGAAGGAACCGGAAACACAATCCCAAGCAGGAAAAGGTAAATCAATAGTAAATAAAATGACGGAGACTAGCCCCGAATATATGCGTTATGGTAGAGTTAATTATGGAACTGACAGTATGATATTATCTATTAATATCAAATATCCTCTATCAAAGCAAAATCAGGCAGGGAATTAATATTATTTGAATTATGTTGAAATATACGTACAAATAATTATGGTGATCAGACTGTTTAGGTTAACAAAAGATGATTATAAGTCAAAATATACCTATACCCATTTAAAAATTAATACACTTAAATAAATAAAATCAAGTACAGAAAAAAAAAATTAAGACGATGGACAAGATGACTGTGAACGACAACGACGACATCGGAAAAGACGAACGCATCCTTTACCCTGATAAAGATAGACATATATGACACTTTCGTCTATATTTAACTCTCATCGCATCTATCTTTGACACTTACGAAACAAACTAAAATTGTGCTTAATATATATACGAAACATATTTAAAAATTAAATGCTATGTTTGGTTAGTGATTTAAACTTTTTGTTACATATAAGTTAGTTTGGAGTGGACTATTATTAATTTAAGTCATATCGTAGCGAACATAGCAACGCATATGACCGGAAAAAAGTTAACATTCACTTTTAATTTCTTCAGTTTTTTTTTCACTCTCAAGTTCCCCTAATTATCTAAAAGGATTTGTTTCGGAGAGAGAGTGGGAGAAGAAAGAATGTCACCTCCCTTATCCCAAATAGGATGTACACGAAAACAGACAAGATCTCGACACTCCGATATGAAATTTGAAAGAAACAATTATTACTATGACACAAAAACAACTGAACAGAATACAAGGTTTACACATAAGTTTCCACAAAATGTTTCTTTTATGTGCTTTATTATTATTATTAAGGCAATATAATCAGTGCAAAAATTTACATATGGCTCATAAAATCAGATATAAATTATTCAACAACATTTTTAACAATCGAAAAATAGTGAGAGAAGGTACATTTCTTTAAAAAACGGTTCAAAATAGCAAAATACATCTTCTTTCATAAAAGATACACTTACTTATTTGAAAGTCGACACTGAGAAGTTTATCAGATTTACCAGAGTTGTTGAGACTTTTTACAAATTTGTTATTTCTTTTTTAACACTGTCCGATAATTATTTTTAGAATTTTTCACTTTTCTGGTTTCTTTTAGCTTCTGCTTCCTTTTCTGTTTCTTTCTTCGTTTGCTTCTTACTTATTCCGTAAGAAACAGCCTAGTTCATCTGCTGATGACAGCCCAAATTACTTGTTCTTCTGAGATCCTTCTCTAGCTTGAGTCCTTCTCACTACTTCGTATCCTTCTGGGTCCTTATACCTTCTTGTAACCTTCCGAGTTTTCCCACCAACTCGACTTCTTATATAGTCCTGAAATAGACTCCAGATTTTTGATGGGAGGAAGTCACCCTCCTCATTGGTAGAAAAAAAAACTAAAATGTACCTGTTTTAGTAATTTGAAAACAAATAACAAACCATCCGTCTTATTTTGGCGGTTGTTTTCTAGATACTATTTTTAGAAAAGTTAAAGTACACATTACACATCAAATTTATTTGTTAATTTTTTACTAACTATCTGGCTTTCTTTTAATTATTTTAAACACTTCTCTTGTCATAAAGTGTCATAAACAAACGTAATTTATTATAAGCTTTTTTATTTACACTCTTTTATTAATGATTTATTTAATTTACATTTTTATATAATTGTTATATCCTCCTGTCAGAAATACGAGCAGCAAAAAAACTTAGTTTATTGTATTATTTTTTATTATTTTATATTCACCTTTTAATTATTTTACATTATTTTCTAATAAAATCTTTTTAAATATCTGCTAGAACATCCAAAGCCATTCTAATTTCCAATTACTTTTATTTAATTATTATAAAACCTGTTTTCGTTTGTTTTTCATATAACTTCTTTTCTCATTATTATTTTGTGGAGTTATCCTTTCATCCACTGGCCTTATCTAGAACTTTTGCTAGACCATGGGACCTCAATAAGAGTGTCAATACAATTTACAATGAAAAAGGAAATGGACCATAAAATGGCACTTTTCAATGTACTACCTTATATCAAAGGTGTGCTGAAAAGGGTGCATAGGATCTGTAATACATGCACAAAAATCTCAATAGTGAGGACAAATGCTTCTCTACCTCACTATTAAACACGTGGAATACTGCGATAGCCAATATTCGAATTGTTATAAATGAAAAAAGAGTATACATCTAAGAAAAATATAGTAAAAGTACAACTGGAAATTAAACCGGTAAAAAATTTAAAGAACATGGAAAGTAAACAGCAAAGTGAAAAAATACAGATATTTATTTATTGGTTTGGAGCTAGATACGTGTTCTGAAAAGTCTCTAGAATTAATCACATTTTCTAAATAATTTTCAGATACAAACCACATGAACCTTTTAAGTACTTTCTTGAATAGTGAGAGAACTGATCTTAAAAGGCGGGGAAATTTAACTAATTTGAAGTGATTAGAAGAGCGTTGCTTAAAGAGGAAGAGATATTGGAGCGATTAGCAAAGTATTCGTTCTACAGTGAAAGACAGAGATCCAGTTTACGTCGATCCATTGTACTTGCAACAAACTTTTTTGTTATAACAAAAGCACTCCATTAGAAGTGTGAGTACAATAATAATAAAAGGTTTGGATGTGTGACTGTAATTAAATATTGAACTTCTGATCCTTACAGTAATAAAATAGAAAATACCGTCAGAAAAGAAATAAGAATAAATCTTTTTATATATCTGCTAGAACATAAATAAACAAAGGATTCGAAGCATTTAAAAAACAACGAAGCAATTTTTAAATTTTATTCCATAAACAAAAAGTTCAAAATACAAGAGTTTAAAGATAAAATGAGAGTTCGGTGAGCGTGTTTGGTGGATGCGATGTCAGACTGTATCGAGCATAAGGTATATGCTTGGTCCCTACTTACTGTTGTTTGTGTTTGAATGAGGGGCGTGTGTTCACTGTCCAGGTTTTCTGCACGGTTCGAATTCTACATCACACCCCGAGGAAGGTTGGTGGCGAAAGAACAGAGCTAAGTATTTTCCGAAAATTGGGACATTTAAGGGTTAGTTAACCCAAAACTTTCTTGTTATTTATTAAAACTGTACTTTTTAAAAGATTACCCAATCATTTTTATGTCTGGTACCCGAATCGTATTCAATGAATTGTTAGTAGTTTTATGTTATCATTGGTTTTTGTACGGCGAGATTACCGTAGATTTTATTTAGCGATAAGTTTTGCTATTATGTTTAGAAATACTCTTCCGATATCTAACTATTTGTTATCAGCTGCAATGTTATCGTGCTCTTTTTTAAATAAAAATAATGATGACTGTTTATTTCATTTTCTTCTAGAAAATGTACTTCGTAGACCTGTAAGTAGTTGTTTAACATTTTTTAATTTACAGAAACTATTAGATTTTTGTTTGTTTTAATAGGCTTAGAGTTTATTAGTTTATATAATTTCCTTTAGAAATTTTATTTTTTAAAACAAAGTCAAATCTGAATTTCTGATATGGGAAATTATCATGATTATACAACAATCTATCTGAACCGTTATCTTCATCTTGGTTGTTATAGTCTCAACCGTTTGACCCTTGTATCTTCTAGTCTTCTTGCTCCGTGTTACCCAATATGCAGATTCTCTGAATATTGGGTAACACTAACTAACTTACTAACAGGTAAGTTTAGTTTTTTTATGTAAATAACTTTTTCCACTTTGTAGAGACAATTAGAGGAATGTGGGAAAATTAAATAAAAATAATAAAGAAAATAATAATAATAAAGAAAAATAAAGAAACCAGAGAATTTATTACCCGACGTGACTTCACCAAACTGACGTTAGGTGGTGCTGTGTAAGTTCTTTAAAAAGACAAACATTTCCTTCTTTTCTCTTTCTTCTGCTTGCCCCAAGATGTAGCAGAACGGGGATGAAGACATACCTGCTGGGAAATGTCTCTTTTTCCCTGTCGACTGATGACTGAACTCTCTTTCCAAAGCCTAGCGTTTGCACGTGTTTTGCCGAAACTCCACCGATGAAGAAAGCATAAACGATGCTTATACTTACTTACCCTAACTTCTGATCCAGAAAAAGAAAGCGGTCATATCCAAGAGACATTGAGAACTTTGTTTCTTTACAGTTTCCACTATAAAAAAGAATAAACGGTCCGGAGTATAAACCCAAGTTTTTGTTGCGTCTACATTAACTGTTTATATGTGAACACGCAACCTATAAATTCCGTAGTTATCCACCTTGAAACATAGTATGAACCCTTAGCGTATACAACCACCAGCATTCTCCACTTTTTAAATATTAAATTGAAATTGGAATTTGGAATTTTTAATGTTTAAATTTTAATTATAAGTGCAAGTTTGAACCTAAATTTTAATTTAGATTATCGTACAATTAAATATTTGCTAATACTAATAAATTACCCAACTACACTAACGCCGCGGGACCCAGAAATTTAAACCCTATAACAGCCAATTTATTTATACCTGATGATTGTCTAGTGCATGAAACTCGTAAAGTCGTACTGCCGCCTCTAAGTGCAGACTTCTATGTTCACTTTTATATTTACACACGCTCTATCTCTGATATTGAGCACTTTATCCCATAAATATAGCACACTTTAAGACTATATTTCTTCATATATATATATATATATATATATATATATATATATATATATATATATATATATAATACCCCACGCCGGCTTATAAGGATCAATTTATTTTTGCTAAGCAGAAGCCTCAATCAGAAAAAAAATCTGCTCTTTGTCGTCAAATGAAAAATGCAATAAAACTAAGACATTTAATTAGAAACGCTTTTAAATGCTGTTATGAATAAAAAATATTTTATAAATATTGTGTTAAGAAAAAAATTTCGATGAATAATAAATCTTTATTTTTCTTAAATTTTAATTATGTATAATTTTTTCGATTTATAAACTTTTAATTCTTTCAAAATTTTGTATTAAGCTGTAGCGGTCAAATTAAATAAAAACTGTATTTGCTAATCATAAATGGAAAAGCTTACTACAATTCAGCAGCCTCCAGTATTTAAAAAAAAATTTGAATTTTTATATGTATATAAACGTGCCAATTTTTGAAAATATGAGTGTTCATACACAAAATTATCAGAAAATAAGAGCGGAAACTATAGTAAATTTAAAATGTATTGGTAATTTTCTAATATTTCTTCGTAAGTAAGACTATAAAGCCAAAGTACCTAAAATTCAATAAAATATTAGAAGTCTTCAGATATTACATTTTTTTAAGATTAAAAAATTATATAAAACGATATTTACGTTGTATTCATTATGCAATGTTATTACAATTATCTCCTCCTTAGGTAAATTTCCCAAGCATCACGCTGTCGATAAAAGTGTCAACACCTCATAAAACATCCACCATCATGTTAAATAAATGGTTTTCTGCGATATTTTAAACTAAAAGTAAAAGCAATATTTGTTTCAATTCAGATTAAATAAATTTTAAATCAGCTAATCTTACTCAAATAACGTTTCAGAAAATATATTTTATTTTTAAAAGGTGTTTTAATAAAGAGAATTATGTGGTGTTGATATATTTCCAATAAGTACCATTTTAGCGATATTATCGATAATAGAATAATTCTAATCAATTTCAATTCGGTTTGACATACACCAAAGTATTTTGCCTATTGGAAATATTGAATTTAATCTATTAGCTTGAAATTAAAACTTAAATATAAAGCTTCAAGAAAGATTTTACCTTTTTAAAAATACATTTTTAAACCTTAGTTATCGTTTTTTTTTTATCTTCAGCGATGAAAAAAAATATATAGAATACTTTAAAAACTTTAAAAACAACACTGTTGAAGCTGACCAGTAGGTTGAGATACGTTGATGACACTTGCACCACACCAGGAAAATGAACAAGTACTGCTTGCACCACACCAGGAAAATATACAAGTACTGCTTGACCACACCAGGAAGATGTACAAGTACTACTAGTACATGTAAACTTTATGACTTTCACTCCAGTTAACAGAGTATAAGGAAATGGACGATAATCTGACATTCCTAGATGTACTACCTTAGATTAGAAGCGTATTGAAAAAGATTCAGATAATTTGTAATCCATACAACATCAGGTAGTCAAAGATAGTGGCCCTATTCAGAATTACTTGTCTAGCCTCCATCAGATGAGAACATGATCAAGAACTGTATGCATGAAATGGTGACAAGGAATATAAAAATGGTACCAGTCACTCTCTAAAAGTAAGGCTGAAAGGATATCGAAAATATGTCGCTTGAGGAGTGACTAGGAAGTCAAGTATAGTTTATCATATTGTATCGAAGTCATGATATTGTATAAATAGCAGCATTTGTGAATAGGGTGTTTGGAAGATAGCACACATGTTCTGCTCTTGAGATTGAGTTGTCGTGGTCACCTCTGGGTCGATATCCTGATCACTGCACTATTATAAGCGCTCCCCCCCCCCAATTTCTTTCCTGTGGGCCTGAGCTTTTCACTCTACCACTCACGTTGTGTCTAAGTTCTTGATCTAAGGAAGTCTTAGGTGAAGCTAGCCGAAAGAAGTGGGCTAATTACAAGAAAAATAAAGGATGTAACTTTAGGAACAGACAACCTACCCTTGCTTGAAGAAGCAATAGCGTAAAATGTATACGTTGAATCTTTGGTACTAACTGCAGATTGTTTGTAAGTTTGTAGATGCCAGTCTTATTGACAACAAATCGTAACAGCAACAAAGATAATGGCCCTGACTGATCGCTATTAGTCTTTTCGACAATTTGGTTTTGGGTCTGCAGACAAAATTACTCTTCAAATCTTCACTCGTTTAATCGATCTGCAAACAAAAGCTCTTAGGCTGGATAAATATTTTCTGTTGACGGAGAGTATCTTGCAAAATGTAGCGTAGTGAGTGCCGAAGATGGGTAGTGATGCCAACTGCTCTTGCTACATTTCGTCGTTTTACGTCTCATGCTTCTCTATGACTGATTCTGTCTGATCTACTTGTGTTGCTGACTACTTTCTCTTCTTGGACTGCCCCGCACTTCTTGCTCCAGACATATTTCGTACGTCTCACAACCAGAACATATTTAATCGTCCTAAAAAAGACTCACACAATTCTACATTTCAGGCACGGACATTTTATATATCAACTATACGTGTACGTTTCTTCCTTATTATTTGTTTGCCATAAATTTCATTTCTGTATATGTCACACTAAATGGTTCAGTCTTATTTACTAGCTGTATCCAGTTTTGCCTTTCTCCTCCTTTCTCTCCAACACTACTCTCTTACGAGTAGTGGGATTAATCGGAGCGACCGACAATAACATCCATTCCTTATTCTCATACCGCTTGAACATGTATAATTGTTTGAATGTTGTTTTTTCAGATTTACCATTAAATGATTTAGCCAAGAAAAGGATAATAAAGGCAACAGATGATGACCCCCAACATGATATGTCTATTTTAATTTCCGCTAATCTCCACAATATAATAACAATTCCGATTTTAAATGTTAGCTTCTTTAGTTCAGTCTCGAGCCAGCTGGTCTATCTCAACTGCCATCATCTCTTGCGGCGGTGAGTGCAATGGGTGCTCTCTATTTCACTCGAACATATGAGTTAAATCTTATCCTGTTAATTCGAAAGTTCAAACCTAGGCAATTCCTGGTACTAATTCATTTTATTGTAATACTTTTCGTTTCACCAAAACTCCAGGGTACTTCTAGTATGCTAGTAAAATACAAATTACCAAGTTTGGCTATTTAAACTTTTCACATCAACTTTTCAAGTTAATTCCATTCTCTTCGACATCAGGTATAGATTCACTTACTTGTACAATACATATGTTTCTACATTACAATACATACTGTTACAACAGAAACTCGAAGAAGGCCAGAGGGTACAACGTCCGAAACGTTATGACTATAACAACTAAAATGCATACACAACAAATTCAAACAATTCAATATATAATAATGTAACTATATTGCACAAAATATACTGTTCATATTGTTATGTCGGTCAAAAACAGAGGTTTTCATCTACTAGTCAGAAAATTGACTGTTTTGGGATTCAAGATGTAGAGTCAAAAAGTTTTGAATGAAAACTGCAGTATGTTTGTTTTCCGTTGTGAAACATTTGTTTATTAGTAATTCTTAAATGATATATATCTTATTTGATTATTCTGCTAATAGCTGACAACTAACGTTTATGATTTGAAAATACTTTCTTTCTTTATTGCGTACTTGAATAGTGGAGGACTAATAATGAATAAATATTTACTATTTACCTTTTGCTTTGTCACTCCTTACATTTGTTTTGTTAAATTTATTACCCATTTTAAAATGTACATTTTTACAAGCTATTACAATAAATCTTCCATTTATTGCGTAAATCTGATTATATATTTATATACTGTGAGTGTTATAAATTTTACAAGTACAAAATGTTTATTTT
This sequence comes from Acanthosepion esculentum, assembly GCA_964036315.1. Taxonomy (NCBI): domain Eukaryota; kingdom Metazoa; phylum Mollusca; class Cephalopoda; order Sepiida; family Sepiidae; genus Acanthosepion; species Acanthosepion esculentum. Next base: position 68,121,269 of record OZ038506.1, read on the forward strand.
TCAGTTGCTTTGCAGTGATAATTACCATTTCTTATTCAAATTTCATTATATTCAGAAAGCTTTTATGATAGCTACTTATAGTCTATCCTTCATAAAACACATTAGACGAATAAAATTTTGAAAGTAAATATCGAGTCTACCTTGGCTAACTCAATAATACAAGAAAACGAACCAGGATTTTTGTTTTATTTTCATACCGTAAATCTGTGGTGAGTACGAAATAATAATAACTACCTTTATCCACTCCCTTCAGATTCGGGAGAGCTGAGGAGAAAAACAGAAATAAATTCGCGAACCTATGTGAAATTTTCTTTAGACCAATGAAAACCTTGTCTTCACAGAAATTAGCCGTTGAACTTGAAAAAAAGAAAAGAAAATAGCGAGTCTATGTGAAATCTTTTTTGATATTAAATAAGGAAAAAAATAAATAAAAAAAGAAGTCATGTGAAAAGTTTAATTTCTGTTCACGTTCAGATTTTCGCCAGTGTCAAAATACTCGCCAATTATATTAACGGCCCTGACCAAGCATTTAGCACAGCAAAGAACTTTTTTCAAATAATCCAAGAAAGCTAAGTATTTCAAACTATTTCTCTTCGTCCTCTTTTGAATGTGTGCAACCGTATAACCCTTATGTGAACAACGAACTCTCTTACCTTTATTTTAAATATTTTTTAATATTATTTTGTGTCAGATCATTTAATCTGTTGTATGAAGATTTCCTCTTCATGACAATTCGTTGAAACTACGGACTTAAAAAGATAATTTTCCTGAAACGAGCTAGTGACACGACTTCAAGCTTGTTTGTTAAAATTACCCGCATGCTTCCTCCATTAATCTTCTTGGCGTTGGTAAACCAACTGTTCATTTTAACATCGAAGTCCCACGCCACTATAATCTGGTTACCCTTGACGTGCGAGGAGACACATACCTATTCTTACTGAATTCATAATAAGTGAACATGTCTGACAAAGAATAGGAAATAAGCATCCACAGAGGTCGGCGAATTGATACAAACCTCTATCCATTAAATCACCCGTGTTGATTGAATCAAATGTGATTACATGGTTCTCAATTATGGAAACACAGTTCAACATTATAAGGCTAATTCTCCTTGGAACGGAGGCTCTCACGGAAGTCATTTTCATCTTGTTAGCGTGGATAAATCAAACACTCATTTTAAACCCTAAGCCCCACGTCACTATAGCACGTATTCTGCCAGTTGAAGTTAAGCTTTGTAGATAAGCATTGTTGGGCGTCTTGAAGCTAAAATTGTTGTATCTTTCCAACTCATGATAAAAATCAGGTTAAAGCTGAAACAAAATCTAGAAGCTCATAATATGGATTTTCATGACAAGCAATCACTCCACCATTTGCAAGACTAATACAACACGATCTTGCTACTCGCATTGACTTTGTGTCGTACTAAGTCGATATTGGGATGAATCGGGGGTTAAGAAAATAACACAAATGAAATATTCAGAAGGATATTAGATATTCATATAATTTTTAAAATGATAAATATCAGGTCATCCCATAAGTTCTGTCCGAATTTTGAATTTTGAAACAAGTAACCAAATGTTACATTTAATTACAGATTCAATCAACAATGTATTTTCCCCGATTATCTGTGACTTCCTTCCATCTATTAACAAGCTTACTAATTCCATTACTGTAAAATTCTTTTGGCTTTGATTCGAAGAACTCACAAATGTCAGTTTTAACCTCTTCCTGTGTTACAAAAGATGTTTCTTCCAAATCATTCTGTAAGCTACGAAACAAATGGTAGTCTGAAGCAGCAAGGTCGGGAGAATAAGGTGGATGAGGAATTTTCTCCCAACCAAGTTCTTCGATCTTTTGTGACGTGATTCTCGCACTGTCCTGATGAAACATCACCCGTTTTCGATTCACTAGAGCAGGTCTTTTTTTTCATCAAAGCTTGGTTCAAACGCTCTAATTGCTGACAGTATATTTGAGCATTAATTGTTGCATTAGGTGGTAAGAATTCAAAGTGGATTATTCCTTGGCAATCCCACCAGATTGAAAGAAGAACCTTTTGCCCATGAACTTCCCTTCTCGGTTGTGGCTGGGGTCCTTCCCCTTTACCAAGCCACTGTCTACGACGCTTAACATTTCGATAAAAGATCCATTTTTCATCGCTAGTCACAAATCTATCCAAAAAAGGTGAAACAAGTTGGCGAGAATGGAGAGAAGAGCAGATGTCAACTCGGGATTTGAGGTTGTTTTCAGACAATTCATGAGGCCCCCTATTTACAAGTTTAGGAACTTTTCCAAGTTGTTGAAGATGACGATGAACAGTTGTATGGTTTGAACTGAGAACCACTGCCAATTCCTCAACTGATAAAGCAGGATTTTCTTCAAGGGCTTCTTCAAGAAGCTTTTCATCAAACTCAATTGGATGTTCGGTTCGATCTTCATCTTCAAGGGTGAAATCTCCACCTCTGAATTTTGCAAACCATCTTCTGCGTGTTCTTTCATTCACACATTCCTCTCCATAAACTGAGTGAATGTTTCTAGCCGCTTCAGCTGCTGAGTTTCCTTTCTAGAACTCATAAAGCATTATGTGCCTCAAATGATTCTTGGGTTCTTCCATGTTAGCAGCGTTTTAATCAAACAAAATTTAATTATATTGTTCTCTGAAATAACATTTGATCAGTTTAAATGCATCTAAACATAAAAATAATGTTCAGCTCCATTAGACATTATAAAATAATCTTTAAATTTCGTTCATTTTAACAAAAAGTTAAAATTTAGACAGAACTTATGGGATGACCTAATAGTAAGCCGATTTTCAGTTACATTAGCAGTAATGAGGTTTATATCAATCCTTTTTTACATTATATTCAAAGAAAAAAGACTTTACAATAGTAAAGTCCTTTTTGTAAGGGTCGAGCGGACATTTGCATAAACTTTACTTCAGTTTAGTTTTTGTCAGTCTTAATGAAATACTGTGTTTCTTGTAAATTCATCCTTTCCTACTCCATAAAATCTAAGCTACACACGAAATTGAAATTTTCCATAAAAATATGTTACGGAAGTTTTAAATTTTGTAAGATTTATATTATTCTACACATTAAAAGGAAGATATTTAATTTTAGCTTTGACTATATTTTTTTTATTTCTAAAAGATACAGACTTTCCTCATTTCGCATGCCGATAGAACACAACTCTCGATATGGCAATTATAGGCTCACCTCAAGGTAAAGTCTGTCACCAGGGCAATGATAGGTTTGTTGTAATAGTTAATAGTTAAGATTCCTATAAAGTTTTGTACTTCTGATTTTTTGTTATAAATCCTGATTAATCAGATTAGTATGCATGTATCTATGTAACGACCAGAATACAAACATGGTGGCCTAGCGAGTGAATCAGAAATAGGCATTGTTGCAAACCAGGATCATCATCATCATCATCATCATCATCATCATCATCATCATCACCATCATCACTATTATCATCATCCCCTTGACTTTGGTAATCGTAGGGGGGTGATCCGAATGCAGAAGCCACACTGAATCTCTTCCACAACGGTCAATCAACGGCAGCCATCAGCAATTCTGGTATAGTCATAGTTGGCGTCCTCTCCCATTCCACCTTCAATGTTGCCTTACATTATGATCTTGTACAGGCTGCAGTGCCTTATAACGTGTCCAAACCACGCCATTTTTCTCCGTTTGACAGTGGCGAGAAGGGGTTCCTGGAGGCCCACAAAACGTTCAACCCCTTTCCGCACAAACTCATTGGTTTTTTGTTCCCAATAGAAAATGCCAAGGAATTTTCTCATGCATTTGTTCTCAAACGCTTGGATCCTTCTCTCTTTTTCTGCCAACAGTATCCACGTTTCACATCCATATAGGAGAATGGGGACTACCAGCAATCTTTACAGTCTGTACTTCGTTTGAAAACTGATTTTGTTCCTTCATATTCTTGCCAATTTGGCCATCGCTACCATAGCTGTTTCAATCCGTGTTCAGATTTCCGAGCTGCAGGTACTATCTTTAGACAAGATTGCTCCCAAGTATTTAAAACTAGACACTTCCTACAGTGGATTCCAGTTCATGGTAATGTTGACACAGGTGTTACTGCTTGTGCTATTCACCATTACTTTGGATTTCTCGGAGCTGACCTCCATTCCATATGCTCCTGCTCTTTCAACAAGTTTGTTGGTCAAGACCTGGAGCTCACTGCTACTACCTTCTATGAAGTCAATGTCGTCTGCAAAACGTAAGTTACAGGCGGGTCTACCACCGTTGTTCTCTGTTGACTGGTCTTAGTGAGGGATTTGAGAGTATTGTAGGCCTGTTTGTTATTGCCAGTAAACATATCCTTCTCGATGACTTTGCACTTATTTTGTATCCACTCCTCTTTAGATGCCCGCATTTTTCTCCTCATATCACTGTACACTTCCTGATATTGGGTATAGAAATCAGCACTTGAGTGTTTCTTTCGCCACAGTTCTCTTGTCACACAAATCCAAGATTTTGTTCGTGACCAACGGTTGGATTTTCCATCAAACTTCCTCGGCTGTTGTGAGTAACAATTATTTACTGTGATCTCCAAAAGTGTTTACATCACTGTTAAGTAGGTTCAGGGCTTCGAACTTGCTGCCAACTTTGAACTAGAACAGTTGAGTGATTTCGGGGTGTTTTAGTTTCTCTTGGCCAAAGCGGATGTGAGAGCCATTTGAACAACGCTTACTTTTCAGCCTTAATTTAAAAGTCGTCATCACAAGATCATGATCGCTGCCGATGTTTGCACCAGGAAATGTCCTTGTGTTTGCTTTGTGAATACTGGATTTATAGCGTTGCTGAACCAAAATAAAATCGATCTGGTTATGGGTGAGTTCCAGGTTGTGGTTCGGGACAGCTTATGGGGGTGCAGTGTGTTAGCCAGGGTAAAATGATGACTTCTAGCAAATTTAAGCAGTCTGAGACCTCTGTCGTTCATCTCCTCGATGCCAAATCTCCCGACTGATCCTGCCCAGTTTGTATGCACATCCGCTCCCCTTGTAATCGCAAGCCAATGAGAATCAAAGCGGCACTTTCGAAGTAGATCTCATCGTGGTATACCCAGAACGAAATCCAACCGACTGGCGACATTTGACGTCACCACTCACCTGCATTGAAATTGAAACATGCATCCTTTCTTTCGCTACGTTTTCAAACAGGCGGCTGCTACATTTGAATACATATATGCCTTCCTTCACCCAAATTGTTAAGCAGGTGGCTACAATATTTGAATACATACATATATATACATATATATTTACATTCTATCGGAATCTCTCTCTCTCTCTTTCACACACACACACACACACACACACACACACACACACACACACACACACACACACACACATTCTCTCTCTCTTTCTTTCTCTGGTGTGCACCAAGCCATTTACATTTGAACTCTTAAATCTCCAACTTTCATTTTATCATTCTGTATATACATATTGTGTTATATATTATTTGTATGCTCTAATGTATTAATGCTCTGCACATTTTCTTTTAATTCTTACACAACGACAATACACAAACCCATAATAGATATATGGTAGCAACGAGCGATGTTATCAGATAATTTCCAACAACCAACCATATATTCAGTAACGAACATGGGTTCGGAACATCAAAATTGTCAGCTTTCCTTCCTGGCACAATATGTAAAATCTTTCTCCCCTGGAATAGCTTTTACTCCTTTTATTTTTACTTTTACTGTGCGCCATAGTACGAATATTCACCTATTTTTTAATTTTACAGATGTATCCAGATAGATCGGTGCTGTTACAGAATTTATTCAATTAAACAATATTAAATGATTGTTATATCTTTTTTAAACATACACTCAATCGATCCAACTTGTTTCTGAGGAGGGAAAGTTGGTTTGTCTTCGTACTTTACGTATGTGCGCGATGCCATCTTCTTCTATATCTTCTGAGTCTTTCTTCACACTGATGCATCTCTGGCAGTCTTCGGCCAGTTTTTGAAGTGTCAAATCTTGTTCACTCTCCAATTTTGTAAGGATTCTGTGTCTAATTTCCGCGTCTTTGGTTGAAACCAGGCCTTGGACGTATATTAAGCATTTGAAATTGTCCGAGTTCCGATAACTTAAAGTCATCACAATATTTGTTTACAATGGAAGCGAAAGTTATGTAATCATCGCTGTCCTTTTTTGTTAGGTTCAGGCATTTCCATCTTTTGTGGAATAGTGAGGTATTAGGGCTGAAAAGTTCTGTTAATAGTTTTATGGCTTCTTTGAAAGTTAACTCATTTGTTTTCCTCGGTAGGATGTAATCTACGAATTTGGTATATTCGCATGTGCCTAATTTTCTTAGTAATAGACGTACTTTTCGTGCGTCTGACCAATCTCTGCAGTCAAATTCATACAGATCTTCGTACCTTCGGAAGTAAGTTGCAAAATTGTTGTCTTCGTCGGGTGCATACTTGAAATCTTCGATAGTGCTCCAAATAGAAGAATTATTGCTACGTGTAATGTCAAATAAAGGGCAAAATTCCGAGAATGAAACAGTTCTCTCACAAGTGTCTTGTGAGAGAACTGTTTCATTCTCGGAATTTTGCCCTTTATTTGACATTACACGTAGCAATAATTCTTGTAATTCAAGATATTTCTGTTCGTTTTTTTGTTGTTGTTCAAATTGGATTTTGATAAGTTCCACAATGGTTGACTTAAAATCTTCCATGTTAACGTAATTTTGTGTAAGTATTTTACCTTAGTGTAACCTGATATTCTGAAACCTGTGTACGCAAAAAAAATTCCTTTGTTGCCACAGTAAAATTGATGTCCAAAAAGAAAATTCTTTTTTTTATGTGTGTTCGCGTAGAACTTGTTTTTTTAGAAATCTCACGTAGAACTTGTTTTTATAGAGTTTACTCATCGACACTGTTATGTGTGACGGATAGCAAAAAAGGTATGTCCTCCGCGTAGAGAGTTCGTTTTTCATTTGGGTTACCTCGTCGCCACTTGTTATGTGCGACGGATAGCAAAAAAGGTATGTCCTCCTCGTAGAGAGTTCGTTTGTTGTTTTTTTTTTAGGTTTAACTCGTCGCCACTTGTTATGGTCTAAGTTCCTTGTACTACGATGTTGGCCCAAGGTAGAACCAATGAAGAATAACTCGAACACAGGTATGGAATAACAGATATATTACAAACAGAAATATATACAAAGAAGTAGAAGTATTAGTAATGACTATCAGATTTGGTTAGAGTGAAGTGTTGTCTCGACAAGTATCACTATTCCAATGTTCTTACAATAATCCTCTCTGCTCCCTCTTGAGGCGCAGTATTTATAATGTCCGGAATAGTTCATTATTATTATGGGTAAGTTCCCATAACAATTTCATGACTGGAGTAAGACTAATACGCAAGAAAAATGGAATAAAATCCGTATTTATTAAGCAAACAAGAACCAAACAGTGGACTATTGCTGTTTGATTCTTGGTAATATCTCTAAGTTGAGATTTTATTTTTCACATTTTCTTTTATTTTGGAATATCGGAAGAGATAATCGTCCCGTAAAAATGTTGCTTTAAACCCCGGAACCTTCTACCATAGCGTCGGGGTCGCACAGAAGAGGCGAATGCAGATGCGAAAATGTAGCTTGATGACAAATATATTTTTTTTTATAGTTTTATAAAGAAAAATCCCTGACGGCAATATTTCATATTTTTCTTTACAAAAATAATAAAACACAAAAAATAATATTTGTGGATAGTCTGTGCTTTGCATAATTTAATAAAACAAATTATTTTCTTTCAGATTTGACAGGGTAAATTTAATATTAATATTTAATTTTTCAATGAGATTTTGAAAATTCTTTCAATTGACAAATTTCAAATGACAAAATTGTTATTGAAGAATCGAAAATGTAAAGTTTGATGCCATTTTCGCATCAGAAATATTTTCAAAGAACTTGATTATATTTATTACTAGCCGAGGTACCCGGTGTTGCCCGGTTCTACATAGCTGCAATTGTATAACCTCACCACCCCCGTATAAATGCTCCCCGGTCTAGAAATGTCTCCCTGCGTCCCCGCTTGGTATAATTTTGTCTTTCTGTTATTTCTCTTATGTTGAATCCTGATAGGACTTCTAATTCTCTCTTACCCGCCTCGCAGTATAGGTTGAATAAGTCCGGTGAGAAGACACATCTTTGTTTTACATTTATTTCTATCTTTCTATATGTTCTAAACTCATTTTCTACCTGTATACAGGTGGTTTTCCACCAGTATAGGTTTTTGGTTATTCTAATATCCTTCCCAGATATATCAAGGTTGCTGAGCAGTTCCATTAGATCCTCCTGCGTAATCTATAAAACACAGGTGCATGCCCTTCTGCATTTGCATCGCCCTTTCTAATAACATTCTGAGCATAAATATCGCGTTCCTTATTCCAGTGTCTTTGACGAACCCGCACCCTCCCTGGCCTATTTCCAGTCTGATTCTGCTCCACGCTCTATTCATCAGAATTGGGATAAATTTCGTTATATGGGTTGATTATCCTATGAAGTTCACATTCGTTTGCGCCTGGTTAGTTGGACAGTGCTATGGAAATAGCTCTACTGAGGTCTTTCGGTATATCACCACTGTTATAAATTTAATTTATTATTACTGTAATGTTGTATATGCCGAAATCGTCTAAGGCTGACAGCTTCTCTGTTACGATTTCGCCTGGCCCTGCCACTTTGTTTCTGTTCAATTTGGCCAATGCAGATTCCATTTCATATTTTTAGTATTTCCGGTCCGTTGATATTTCTTTGTATTGTCGGTTATTCTCTTTCGTCGTGGAAGAATTCTCCTATATATTCGTTCCATCTCTGAGGTATTTTTTCTCTAATATATTGTCTTGGATTTTATGCATTTTATGGGCATATCTTTTGTCCTGATCTCTTATTTTTTATGCATGTCTGCATTATTTATGATACGCATTCTTTCTATTTCTGCACATTTTTCGTTGGGCCATTCCCCTTTAGCCTGTGTGCGTTTGTTCCTTATTTCCTTGTCCTATATTCTGCTTTGTATCTTGGCACAGGTTTCTCTCTCCTTTTCATCAGGTCGAGAATTTCATCTGTCATGCATTCATTTTTTCCTTCGTATATTTTCTTTTGGGATGATCTCAATTGCTGATATTGCTAAAGCTTTTCTTAAAGTGTCCCACTTCGACTTTCCATTTTCCTTTTGTCCCTAGTATCTGCTTTTCTCACTGTCCATTTATTTCTCTTTCAGATTCGGAGTCGTTCAAGAGTCTGTCTTATTGCAACTTGGGTACCGCCTTCAATTTCCGTAGTTTTACCCTAAGTTTGCATATCGCAGTCGGCATTTGGATATGTTTTGCAGTGTAAAACTACATTCCTGAATCTCTTGCTGATAGTTATGTAACCGACCTGTTTTTGTTTCTTCTCTTGGTTTTCTCCTTGTCCATATTCGTCTTGGATGTTCTTAAAACCAGGTGTTGGCTACTACTTAGTCATTTGCCATGCACCATTGGACTCATTTTTCTCCGCGTTTATTAAGGGCTCCTAGTCCGAACTCGCCAGCTATTTCACCATCCCCCTCGTTGCCTACTTTGGCATTCAGCTCTCACATATATTTTACACAATGCAACTGAAAATTATATTGCACTCAAAGTATATAGCCATTTCAACATCTGAGCTAAAAGAACAGCATAATTAAAGGAATTTTGTAAGTGTGTGGAGGTTGATAGTTGCAGTCTGTTGCGGTATGTTGTGACTAAATGGCTTTCTCTTTTGCCAGCTATTGACAAAATACTTAAGTGTTGGGAACTCTTAAAATGTTACTTCCAGAGCTTAGATGAGGAGGAATGCACCAAGGTATTATGGAAGTGCTTTAGAGACAAAGAAAATGCCTGAGTATTGTCAGAAATCTATTTCTTCTTTCTCAGTGATAATCTTAAATTATTCACAGAAGCTATTAAAGCACTAGAAGCTAAAGCATTCAGCATAACTTTAGTATTGAAGCTATTGACTGAACTGAAAGGCAAGCTTGAGAGAAGAGTAAAAAAGGAATGTCTTTTGGCTTTGTAGTAAACCCCAAGCATGGCCAGCTTATCTCAGAGGTGTCTAAGAAATGTGAAGCAGATTTCATTTTTTCTATGAGTCATGCATTATTTAAGTAAAGGGTATGACTTCTTTAAAAGCAACTTTCATAAAAAGTATCAAAGTTTAGCCTAATAAGTACTTTTAGAGAATTCTGTGATGCAATCAAGGCCTCTGTAACCTTCAAGATATTGATATTGTAGCGAAAGCGAGAGAAAGAAATATTTATTCTCCCAATTTACGTTTCTCCCACCATGGGCATTGTTATATCCATGATATAAGAAAACCGTAGTTCAGGGATTGGACGAAACGGAAAGACTGAAAGGAAAAAGAATGACAAACATGCATTGTACTCATAGAGGCTTACATACACAAAACTAGTTATATATACATATATACATATATCTCACATGGAGAACCATATATCACATATATCTACATAGCAAAGCAAAATGTAAGCAGGAAAAAAGGAAAGGTCTTACATATGATTTGAAGATATTCCTGACCTGGAGAAGACTCCACGTTTAAACGGACTGGATTCATCTATGTCCCAAGGGGAAACAGCATCATGTGCATGTAATCCGGGGAGGTAGATTTAACCTCAGTTTGGGTCAAAGCTAGAAGAAAGCAACTTTCTCATTTGGTTGCTATTCATGGACTGAAAATTGACTCCTGCTTTGGGTCACTCTATGGAGTGACATCACAAATCGGTCGTCATATGACCCCGGGACTTGTTTTCCACTAATGGGGGATAAGCGCCTTCTTTATCCCCCTACAAGACTCTCGCCTCTAAACAGGTTCTCAAACCTGCCAAGTGGAGTGACTTTTACTTAGCTTTTTGTTGATATAATAGAAATGTAGGAACCTATTTTATACAAACTACAATATAAACAAGAATATGCATGCAATGTATATTTAAATAATTACTAGACGATTGAAACAATGTCCATTCAATAGCACAAAAAGATCTTCCTGTGTTAGAATAAGGCAAAAGTTCATACGAAAAATAAGTGCTACAAAGAGAGAAAACAAATTAAGATATAAAAAAAGTCTGGGCAATCGAATGACGCCCGATCTTGTCACAGATTAAATTTGTAAATCTGGTGCTGCTGGAGATGGTGTAGTGACTGGTGTGTACCCATTTAGTCATGTAGCATCCAGAAAGACTGCCTTCAGCTTGTCACACAAATTTTGCGTTGTTAACGCGTGTATTAAAACTTTTAAAATCTCTCCAGGATCTTGAATGGTCGTTTGTATGTGGCTGCAATGCATGTGCTCTATTTCAAAGTCAGTGTTCAAGAAATGGATATTTGAAATTTTCAAGCTGCTAGTAGTCCTGGAAAAAACTTCTGAAGCTGTTGTCCTTTGATTTGTCCCTAAATGACTGTATCGGGTTATCTCCTCTTCGTTTCGTAACCTTTCAACAGGGGTCTCTCTCCCACGTGTATAAATACTCGTTCATCCTTCTCTCTTTCTCTTTTTCCTGCTTACGCCCACGTGTGAGCAACTACCTCGATTTCGGCCGCGGGCCGAAACCTCGCACGTAGGGCGAGGTACACAAACTTTCTCTTAACATCTCCAATATGTGAACTCTAATACACAACCAGCGTTTCCCATGTTCAGGGAACACGCTAAAAACAAAATTCACAACCGTACGGACATTTCAACTCAACACACACACAAACAACTTTCCATACAGACACTAACGTTTTATTCATGTTTTAAATGATGTATTTGTAATTCTTGTATCAATCTGTTTGTCATTAATATATATTTGTTTTGTACATATATATCTGTCTTGTTCGTTTTATTTTGCTTTCTTTGGACTCCATCATAGTCCAACATTACTATGTAGCGGGACTGGCCAGCAGGAAGTCTTAGTCCAAAGATGTTATCCTCGCATTAACCCGCCGGTCCCCTACAACTGTTAGTCCGTGCATGTGTCTTTAGCAGGAAAGTAACAATGTCACGGGACTTGGTATCTGCCGGATATTTTAAGAAAAATTAGTTTCCACTGAATGCCAGTAGTAGAGACATGAAATACCAAACAAATGCTTGCTTGAAACAATATGATATAATTCAACTGCATGTGACAATAGCAATTTAATTTTGTGAAATGGCGTCATAGTAAAAAATCTCCACACACATGGTGGTTTAAATAAATATCCTACAATGAAGGAAAATATCTCCGAAAAAAATAATATGAATGAACAATAAAATCCTTGGGAAAGCCAGGTGAATAAATGTGAAAAAAATATTTGGATTAAATATCAACCAAATTTATGTCCGTATTTAAGTAAGTAAAAGTAATGACGCCAATTGGGTTAAAGAAGTTGTACGCCATGGTGGAAGGAGTAGGAGTACTGGGGGTAGGAGGCATGAACTTCTCTGAAGCGCGCCAAAGTCAAACTCAGCTTTTGAGAAAAGTGAAAATGACGGCGATCATGTAGAAAAATATTATATTCAATGCCATAAAAATATATGAAACAGTTTCCTGTCATAAAATGTACATACAACAGCGTAATTACTGTCAAAATCCGGCATTAACGCAACTTAAAAATGCGTGTAACTAAAATTTGTCACTACTATGCCGAAAAGCAGTATATAAAAATGTGTGTCCGATACACTTCAACTATTTAATAATAGAAAGTCTCCATATTGGAAATATGATATAATTCAGTTACGTTCAATAAAGGCACATTAAGCGGAATTAGACTTCGAGTTTTCATGACAATTTAGTGAACGTAACTGAAGAGTCTTGCTCCGATTTCGTTGCTGCCAATGAGTTAATAAATGTTTTACATCATTGTTTACAAAAATGCAAACTGATTTATTCCTCTCAAAACTTTTATGAAAAACCTTAGTCTAATTCAGAGATATTGCTTTCATGTGAAAATAAGCCTTGTGGATCAACCGAAACAGCACCAAAGATCTACGAAAAGTTCATAACGATCTCTGTCATCCGGGCATCACGAGGATGATGCATGCGGTTCGAAGCTGGAATTTGCCTTTTTTAGTTGAGAACGTGGTTGTCAAAATTGCGCTCGAATAAAACTAAGGTTCTACAGACCCGGACCGGGAACCCTAGTAAAAGCTACACAACCATTTTAGAGGCTGAGACCTCTTCCATCTAAATCCCGAAACAAATATCTACTGTCATTGACGAGTACTCGCGATTCCCTTTTGCCTTTCCCTGTTTAGATGTAAGTGCAACAACGGTCATATGCTGTCTTTGCTCACTGTTCTCAATATTCGGAGCGCCAGCTTATATTCATACAAATCGGAGAACCTCTTTTATGTCCGACAGGGGGTGACCGTAAACCGGACTACCCAATACAAACCTCAAAGAAATGGACAGTGTGAGCGATACAATGGCATAATATGGGAGGTTGTTGGGATTGCTATGAATTTAGTGTGTAATCAGAAGGGTTTTTAGGTTTGTGGTAATAAACGTGAAAAGCATGTTCTTCATATTAATCACAACAATTTTAGCGTAGACATACAAAAGGAATAAATCTCAAAGGCAATATTGAACGAAGAAACAAAGGTAGTCGTGAATTCAATTAGAAACAAACATTGAATATTTATGTACAAATAAATTACAATACAATTTTTGGAAAAAGTTGTGTTTCAGTCGAAATAACTGAATTGTTGAGCAAAAGTTGAATTGAGTATTTTATGAACTCAAAGTTCATGAATGTTCCTTTGTTTAGGAAAAGTGTTCACATAAAAATTTGAGGAAAATTTATCGAGAGATAAATTTTAAAGTATTGTAGTTGCGAGATTTTTTGCTGAATTTTGTATGTTTTTGTTTTGGCAGAGTTATTCACCTTGGACCGTATTTTTTATATATATTTGTTTTAGTAATAATTTCTGTTTGGTAGTGTAGAATAACAATTTTTTAGAAACGTACAAAGATTTCAGAGAGAGAGAGAGAGAAAGAGGTTGAAGGTGGAGTCAGGTGTTGACGCGCGAAAAGTCCTTTAAGTCAAGATGTAGACACGCGTGGATCTCTGTAGAAATCTCTCTGAGAGTGAATTGCTGACTAGTGAATCGGACTAAGATTCGTCCTTTTATTTACTCTGCGAAGATTAGATCGGCTCCCAGCGCATTCCCGCCGAAATTTATCCTGGGGCGTCTCGACCAATAATAAGCCGAGTTTCGCAATGTGTGGTGTTGATTGGTCGAAACTAGCTCTTATGGAAAATTCCGCCTTTAAACGGGTTGAGTGGAAAAATACGGACGATTCTACAAATAGCCCCACGAGATTAATGGTCAACGTAGTTTGGACATTAATATGTATAAAAGGTGGTGTACTTTGCTGGCCAATGAACGCGCCTGCCGGACCTGGTCCGTGTAGGTGGGTTAATTTGGGGTTCAGGCGTAGAAGATGGGTGTTTATGTGATGTCTCAGAAACAGGTGTTGGCTGAGTGGTCACAGGTTGGTCGTCACTGTTGATATAAGCTGGTTTTAACCGGTCAATGCTGACCGTAGTTCGCTTGCCGGTGAGATCTAGAACAAAATATTTCGACGCTCGAGAAATGACCTGATGCGGTCCAGTGTAGTTGGGTGTTAAAGGTTTACGGACCATATCTCGGCGTAGAAATACGAACTTGGCTGTATGCAGATCAGCTGGGATGTAATATGGCCTGTGAAAGGCTCTGGTCGGCGTATAAACAGTTTCAGACATTTTCTGCCGAAGGTCGCTGATAAACTGGCTGCTAGGTAGGTTGTCCGATACAGGGCCGAAGATCTGTCCTGGCAAGGTTAGGGGAGTCCCAAAAACCAAGTCAGCACTGGTACAGTTCAAGTCCTGCTTGACAGTATTCCTCAAAGCCAGCATGATCAGGGGAAGTTTATCAACCCAAGTTCGGCCTTTAGTTGAAGCAGTTATAGCATATTTAAGCTGCCGATGGAATCTTTCTACGAGGCCGTTGGAACAAGGGTGATATGCTGTAGTGGAAATATGTTTAATTCCCAATAGATCAGTGAATTCGTTGAAAAGGGCTGATTGAAACTGTGGACCTCTATCGGTAGTGATTACCGAAGGGCATCCGAAGTTTGTGATCCAGTTATTAAAAATAGCACTGGCCACTGTTTCAGCTGTAGTTGATTGCAGTGGGATGGCGACTGGCCACCGAGTAAACCGGTCGATTATGGTCAAAATGTACTCGAATCCATTCACATTTTCAAGTGGGCCCACCAAATCTGCATGCAAGTGAGTAAAACGACCGTCTGGGTCGGCAAAGGTTGATGTAGGTGCCCTTGTGTGTCTGCCAACTTTGGTGGCTTGGCAACGTAAACACGTGCGGGACCACTGCTTAATATCAGCTGCCATACCGGGCCAGATAAATCTGTCCGATATGGTCCGCAACGTCGCCTTGCCTCCAGGATGTGCTTGTGTATGAAAATGTTCAAAAATCAGACGGCGCATATTTGACGGAATGTACGGACGCGGGTTACCCGTGCTGATGTCACAATAAACTGACCTGTTTGTAAACGGGAGCGGTCTTTTTTCAATTTTTAAGGAAGTGTCCGAGTGGATAGCTTGCAGGGTTTCGTCCTTGTCTTGCTCGTCAGCTAAGTTATCAAAGTTCAGTGTTGTACACTGCACTGCGCTGAGAGTTGTACGAGACAAGGTGTCGGCCACGGTATTACTAGCTCCACTAATGTAGCGTATATCCGACGAGAATTGTGATATGTAATCCATGTAGCGGATATCTCGCGGATTGTGTTTGTCCGACTTAGCATGTAGAGCGTATGTAAGTGGCTTATGGTCTGTAAAAATTGAAAAGTCACGACCTTCCAGGATGTGCCGGTAGTGTCTGATGGCTAAATAAATTGCCAACAGTTCACGGCTGAAGGTACTATACTTCTGTTGGGCCGTATTTAGCTTAATAGAGAAAAATGACAGTGGTCTTTCCACACCGTCGACTATCTGGTGAAGTACGGCACCAACTGTATCCGACGACGCATCGGTAGTTAGCGTCAGTTTCGCGTCGGGTGAGGACGTAATGTACACAAGTTTGGTACAATCCTGCAAAGCTTGTTTTGCTTTACGAAAAGAGTCCAGCTCGTCTGCAGATAACACAATCTTCGGGTTTTTTCGCTTATGATTAGAAAGAAGATTCGTCAGTGGAAGAAGTACAATGGCACAGTCGCGTATAAATCGGCGATAGTAGTTGATCATGCCAATGAATCGCCGTAGCTGTCTTAATGTTGACGGTGGTGGGAATTCACTGATGGCCTTGACCTTTTCGTCCAGGGGAGCTAAGCCATTCTCATCAATGACGTGACCAAGGAAAGTTAATTCGGGGACAGCGAATAAACATTTATCAATGTTTAACTTTAGTCCGTAATGTTGCAATCGTTCAAAGACCGACTGTAGATGGTTACGATGTTCCTCGGGCGTTTTACTTGCTATCAGTACGTCGTCAATGTACGCATAAGTATAAGGTAATCCGCGGAGGACTTCGTCTATAAGACGCTGAAAAGATTGCGCAGCATTACGGAGTCCGAACGGCATTCGGGTAAATTCGTACAAACCGAACGGTGTCGTTATTGCTGTTTTATGAATATCAGATGGTTCGATAGGAATCTGATAAAAAGCCTTCCTTAAGTCCAGCTTGGTGAAGACAGTAGCGCCTTCAAGGGACAAAGCAAAATCCTTAATATGAGGGATTGGGTATTTGTCTGGCACAGTCCGAGCGTTTAGGAGTCTGTAATCTCCACACGGTCGCCAGGCATCAGGTTCGTTCTTAGGGACCATGTGTAACGGTGTGGAATACGGACTGGAAGATGGTCTTATTATGCCCAGTTTGAGCATGTTTTCGAATTCTTCCTTAGCCACCCGTAATTTAGTTGGGTGTAGACGACGGGGTGACACGTGGACTGGGGGTCCAGTTGTTTTAATAGTATGTGTTGTGTTGTGTTTTATGGGTTCTGTATGAGTGAACGGTGCTAAAAGAGATTTGTACTGCTTAAGCAAATCTTCGCAACCGTTCGCACTAGGTACCAGAGCAGTCAGTCCAACCGTGGAAAGCTTGGATAAAAATCCGCGTCGTCGCATATCCGTGCGCATATCGGTAAGTGTCCGAGATGACAGCTCCACGGACAAGTCGAAGTGTGCGAGGAAATCCGCTCCTATAATGGGTAACTCTACATCGGCTATAGTGAAGGTCCATGTATATTCTCTCCGTAGGCCGATGCTTAGAGACATAATACGCTCGCCATACGTGCTGATGGATGTGCCGTTTGCAGCCTGTAGCTTGAGTTGAGTTTGTCTGGGCGTTAATGACGATTTCTTACAATAACTCAGCGGTATAACGCTGATCTGAGCGCCAGTGTCAACTAAGAACTTCAATCTGCTGTTGTTGTCGAGAACGTAAAATAGGCGATTTCCGTTATTTAGCCCAGCAGCACACGCCCTTAATGGCTGCCGGGTTCGGAGTTTCCCGCGTTCTTATACGCACATGGTGGCTGACACTTTCTTGCGCGGGCGCCAAACACTTCATGATACCAGCAATAGTTTCTCTGGCGGTGACGAGTATGTCTTGACGTTGATCGTCGCCTACCAGGATTGTGTCTGTTAGCTGAAGTATCGCGACTCCGTCCAGGAATGCTCTGAATTCTGTCTAGGCGTAAAGACAGGTTCCTTAGTTCGGTAGTCAGAAAATGGAGTTGCTGGTTAACATCCGGGGTCGGGTTATCTGTCACGACAGAGGAAATTTGGCGCGCTGGTCTAGTGTCCACGATTTTGTCCGCGATCGATGCCAGCTTGTGGACATCGACCTCCTCAGTTAGGACTGCTAAAATTTGCACTATATCGGGCGGCAATTTCTCCAGCCACATTTGTTTTAATACAGTTTCGGATATACTGTTGTCACCGAGTAGTGTAATCATTTTACGAAGAAGTTGGGAGGGTTTGCTGTTCCCGAGTGTTACATTCGTAAGGAGATCCTTAATCTTTCGTTCCTCGGAGCAACCTGTTCGTTGTAGGATTGCGTGCCGAAGCACCTCATACGGCTTTTCGGGCGGGAGATTAATAAGGATATCCGCTACTTCCGCAGCGATTTCAGCGGGAAGTTTCTCCACAACAAACGCGAATTTCGACTGCTGGGACGTCACGTGTCTGGCTTGGAAAATCGCGTCGAGTTGTGTGAACCACGTTTGTGTATTCGTGGTATAGGAAGGGAGTTCCATCCTGAGTGCAGCTTCAATTGGTTGTACAGGATCTGCCATGTCGATTGAGGTTTTGTTGTTTGAAATAATGTGGTTATCAATTTGTTGGTGGTTTTGCCTGTACAAACGTCGGGGTTACCAATTTGTTGGGATTGCTATGAATTAGTGTGTAATCAGAAGGGTTTTTAGGTTTGTGGTAATAAACGTGAAAAGCATGTTCTTCATATTAATCACAACAATTTTAGCGTAGACATACAAAAGGAATAAATCTCAAAGGCAATATTGAACGAAGAAACAAAGGTAGTCGTGAATTCAATTAGAAACAAACATTGAATATTTATGTACAAATAAATTACAATACAATTTTTGGAAAAAGTTGTGTTTCAGTCGAAATAACTGAATTGTTGAGCAAAAGTTGAATTGAGTATTTTATGAACTCAAAGTTCATGAATGTTCCTTTGTTTAGGAAAAGTGTTCACATAAAAATTTGAGGAAAATTTATCGAGAGATAAATTTTAAAGTATTGTAGTTGCGAGATTTTTTGCTGAATTTTGTATGTTTTTGTTTTGGCAGAGTTATTCACCTTGGACCGTATTTTTTATATATATTTGTTTTAGTAATAATTTCTGTTTGGTAGTGTAGAATAACACTTTTTTAGAAACGTACAAAGATTTCAGAGAGAGAGAGAAAGAAAGAGGTTGAAGGTGGAGTCAGGTGTTGACGCGCGAAAAGTCCTTTAAGTCAAGATGTAGACACGCGTGGATCTCTGTAGAAATCTCTCTGAGAGTGAATTGCTGACTAGTGAATCGGACTAAGATTCGTCCTTTTATTTACTCTGCGAAGATTAGATCGGCTCCCAGCGCATTCCCGCCGAAATTTATCCTGGGGCGTCTCGACCAATAATAAGCCGAGTTTCGCAATGTGTGGTGTTGATTGGTCGAAACTAGCTCTTATGGAAAATTCCGCCTTTAAACGGGTTGAGTGGAAAAATACGGACGATTCTACAAGGTCATACAAGTAGCTCTTAAAAACCATAACCTTCCAATTAGACATTGGGAAAACTTATTAACCGGGGCTCTGTACGCTATAAGAATACTATTGTGTACAAGAACTAATGCAACACTTCACGAAAGGTTTTTAAAACTTCCAAGGCGAAGTTCGGCCGTGATCACCCTGCTGCCTTACTTAGAAACCATGTTCGACAAAGCAAGTATGATTCTCCTGTGAGTAAGGTGGAATTGTTCCAGGCGAACTCACTCTATGCGCACATCCCCGATAGGAGACAATCGAAAGTTTCCCTCGAGCAGCTCCCCATTGAAGCAATATCTCTCCCTCTTGAAAGTAACGACGACACAATGTCATTGGATTCTCCTGAGGAACAAGCCCCGATATTGACGATTCAGAGATCGGCACCAGAATTGCTCCCTCAAAACGAGAACATACTGTTGTAGTAGTTAAGTCCCTTGTATATCTCGGAAGTTGAGAAGACTTAGTTAATTGGTGAATTTCCTGTAATGGCGTTTCAAAAATAAAGCCTGTGATTACTCAGCTTTCGCCTTATCCGTTCATTATCGTAGCCATCCTATCCGATAACCCCCCACAACATAACACATACTACCACAGACTCTGATAATCAGCTTTTAGAATCAGAGCGTCCCACTCCAAGAGGGAGACAAAACCAAGATGAGACGAAATACTTCTAACCGACTGTTCCCGTAACACCTGAAAGCCCAGATCAGCTGCCACCGAGACGATCCCGGAGAATTGTCAAGAGACCCAGTCACTTGAATGATTTTGTATCGAACTAGAAGTAAACAAAACCGGGGAGAATGTGGTAAAACAACCCTATTACCTCCCCTGTCTTATGATTTGTATAAATAAGTCACGCCGTCTTAGCCAAAACAGTAAAACGTGCGAGTTCAGTCCTTTTTGGACGTCTCAGCTATTCGGTCGAACTCTCTGCCTCTGAGGCAGAGGGGAACTCTCTGCCTTTGGGCAGAGAGGAACTCGGACGAGGCTCCGCCGAAGGGCAGAGCCTCGTTCGAGGTGGTTGACCACCCCGATCCCGTTTATACGGGTTCTACGGGCAATTTTTGCCCGAGCCTACGGGCTCGGAAGGCCCACATTAAACCGGCCTTGTGCCACATTTGACACACGTGGGCGTGTTAATGAATATAGTAAAACTCTTCAGTCACGTTCAATAAAGGCACATTAAGGCGAACTAGACTCTGGGTTTCCATTACACAGTGACAAAAAAAGTATGTTATTAAAATTAGAACAAGACAGCACATAAAAATTCGTTAGTCATCTAGGTAGGTTGTATTTAACTTTGCTACAGTCAAACTCAAAAATGTTAGAGGCAAAAATGTCAGGTGGACAAAGTTGTTTTTATATTCAACATCTGCATGGGAGGAGAAAATATTCACACGTAAATTACGCTAGTTAAAACGTCCAGAAATGGTAATTATTTGGCATTCTTACGAGCATGTTAGACAAATATGAGGTCTTTCAGTTGCTAAGACAATAATATCGTCCTATCAGCTCCAATATAGAGCGTGATGAAACAAAAAACGTGTTAAAACCATATTTCGTAAATTGATACGTCGTTATATTAAGCGGTTGGCTGCGAGAGAAAGGAATAACGATGATTAGAATTTGAACAACAGTTATCAGTGTCGTACAGATACCGCAAAATAGGTGGAATGTCTGTTTCTGGTGCATTGTCCGGATATCGATCAGGGTTAAGAGGAAAGCCGAGAGTTGACCTATTCTTTGTGCTAGCCGAAGTCACAGAATATGGTCGGTGTATATGTTGGTTATGCCGAGATGACAGCGTTGGGTTGGCGAGGTGTTGTCCTGGAGTGGTTAGTGAAGCTATGAATGTGACTATGATGATACGGGAGTGCGGGCGTGATTAGTTGGGAGAAGTCACGAATCTGACTTTGCCGATGCTGGTTATGCCGTGGTGACGGCGGTGGGTTACCGAAGTGTTGTCAAGCTGAAGCCGGACAGCCGAAGTGGCCAGTCAAACCTGGCAGCGGCAACAGACGGTGAGAATAGCGGTCATGTTGAGAGGCGGCGGTGATAGTGACGACAGCAGCTGCGCCCTGCGGGCCAGCCGGCGACCCGCCGGGCCGCAACTGTCCTGGTCATTCTTTTAAGCAGGTCTGATAGCATCTCCTTTTCCGGCGGGAATGTTTGCTTACGTCTTCGAAGCATGTCGTGGTCACCAATTAAACGAGAGCGAGGAAAAGAAATGTTTATTCTCCCAGTTTACGTTTCTCTTCTGGGTATTGTTATATCCGTGATATAACAACATCGTAGCACACGGATTTGACGAAATGGAATGGCTGAAAGGAAAAAGAATGTTAGACGTGCATTGTTCTCAGATAAACTTTTATATACTACGACATACACAAAATACATATATACACATGTCCCACGTGGAGAATTATATATCACATATGTCTACATAGCAAAGCAAAGTGTAAGGAGGAACAGAAGGAAAGGTCTTTCATATAATTTGGAGATATTCCTGACAAGGAGAAGACGCCACGTTTAAACGGGTCGGATTCATCTATGTCCCAAAGTGAAATGGCATTATGTGCTTGTAAGCTGGGAGGCAGATTTAACCTCAGCCTGGGTCAACGACCCTGGCTAGAAGAAAGCAACTTTCTGATTTGGTTGTTATTCACGAACTGAAAATTGACTCACGCTTTGGATCACTCTATCGAATGTCACGAAGCGGTCGTCATATGACCACGGGACTTACCTTCCACCAAAGCGCGTTCTTCATCCCTACAATATGGATGAATTATAAGAGTATGTGATTGTGCGAGCAATTATCAATAATACTCCAAAATTGTATTAAAAATGAGACAGATTTTGGTGGTACCTAATAAGTAATTAAATAAACTAAATGTTAGCAATAAAAGTTGCCAACAATTAGTTAAAAATATTAGTTGATTATTAAATTACTTTAATTGCATGACTTATATTTTAAATTAGTCACATATTCTAAATGAAAATATTATTTATTTTCTCTTACAATTTTCTGACTACAAACCGAACAATCTTCTTATCTTAATAAAAAAAGCGTTCTTCAACCATGTCGAGACATGCATTCTTAAGAAGAGATCAAAAACTGTCTTGTGGTTTTTACGATATCATCACTATTTTCTAGCTTAATCGGGGTGGGGGCAATGGATAGCGGCTCGGATTGAGGAACCGAAGAGCCGAGTTCGAATTCCACTTGAATCCATTACAATACATTCACTTACGTACTAATATTGGGAAAGGTATGAATCCCCTTCTTCTCCCTCCCCCAAGTTATGGGTAGATAGTAGAACAGACCGAGTTCTATAGCCTAGGATGGCAACTGGTCTACCGCAGAAAGAAATGGCAACCTACTGCGGGAAAAATCTGCCTCGTCAGTCATGTATCGAAAGATACATGATCGCCTCCGCGTGTATCACACATAGCACACAACTGACTGAAATATAAAATACAAAGTATTTGGTTCCAAGACCTAAAAAAAAACTTAAATAGACGAATAAATGAAAATTAATATTAAAAAAAAATTTCAAAATTCGCAAGAATTAATGTTACATATTAACAGAAAAGGGATTTTAATAATAAACACCGGTAACTTCCGTTTTCGTAAAATACTTGTAACAATTTTTCTCATCAAGTTTGCATACAGCTTCTGCTTAGCAATGTCGGAAAGAAAAGTTTTAAACGTAAGTAAATGAATGTATTATTGTGTATAGTGTCTATATTTTAAATAATTAGAAATTATTGAGTCTTAAATGACATAGTATTTTTCTGTAAACTGTTGGTTATTTTCTGATTGCGGAATGGTTTCATTTTTTAAAAATTTATAATTTCTCATTTTTTCATTGGGTTTCGTTTACTAACTTTAACGAAGTCAACTGTATATTTTTTCTTTATGCAATTTAAAATTTTCCTCCGTGAATTTATGAATCTAAATCTCCCTTGATGCGTAAATTTATGAACAGTAGTTATTAAAACATCAGTGTTCTGTTCATTTGTGCTTTCAAAAGTTGCAGAAATTTATTCAATTATAGTATACTGTAACTTTTGAAAGCACAAATGAACAGAACACTGATGTGACATAGGTTTTTAGGGTATTGTGGGTTTTAGCGTTTCAAACGTTTTGTGGTTTGTTTGTTGTTTTTTCATACCAGCACTTATTTTTTTCTTAGTAAACAAACACTAACCAAACACCTTTTTTTTTTAATTTCGTTTCTTTAATTCTGTGATTTATTACTAACAAATATTGAACTATTTTAATTTATTATTCACAAAGAAAATAGTTGAAATAAATATTTTGAATGCATGAGTCTTCGTTCACGTCCAATATAAGGGAGATAAATGTTGTATGTAAACATCGTTTCAAAATCAAATGTTAATAATCGATGATTTTTTTATGCCTACGGAACCAAAATACTAAGTATAAATTTACCTCGTAGTACTTCCCCCCCCCCCAAAGTGACAATTAAGGTTTATAACCGGCATTTAAAAATGAAAAATCTTTCTTAGATCTGCTTTTAGTTTTAATTCTGAGCTATTAGGAAATGTATTTCCAATAAACACAACAAAATACTTTGAAAGTCTTTGCTGTATTTCCAAACGAATAAATAAATTGATTGGTAATATTTTGGAAAATGGCTAAAATCGGCCATATGAACAAATTTGTCAACACAATTCTCTTTATTAAAAAAGAATTTTCAGAAATAAAATATTGTTCTAAAACTTATTTAAGGAAGATTAACCGATTTAATTAATCTGAATTATTACTTTTTAATTTATTGCAGAAAACTGAGAAAAGCATTTTTTAACACAGAAGTAGGTATTTTTATAAGGTGTAGAGTAGACAGATTTATTGAGAGCTTAAATGTTTGGCAACTTCAAGTTAAGGATACAAATGTAAAAATTGCTTGAATACTGACATGAACGTCTTTTTCAAAAACTTAATCTTTAAAATTTTAATTATTTTATTGACTTTTATTTTGGCTTTAGACTTAATTACGAAGATACTTGTTGAAGAAGTGTGAAATTACCAATAAATTTAAATTTTTTTATATAGTTACTGCTTTTTTTTTTTTTTACTGATAATGACGTGTATGGACGTCTGCATTAAAAAAATCAGCACATTTATGCACACACTCATATTTTTTATTTTATGATTCAGAGCAGATATTCTGAACTGGAGGTCCTGTTTGAGTTTAACTAAAAAAAAAGGGGAAAATATTTAAATTCTTAGACTTTTCCTTTATAAAACAGTAAAGCACTACACAAACGAATTTCATATAATCAAATAAATGAGGAGGTAACAGACGAAGAAAAAAACATTTTTCAAAAGATTTTCTAAAAAATATTTCATTTATGATGAATAAGTCTTGAAAGTTACATTAAAAACTGACAATTATTTCCAAATCAGTGTTTATCGTTGCAAAAAGATATTTAAATTTCCTATACTAATTTATGGTTCCCCCTTTCACACCAGAAGAACAAACTAAAATGAAGGTTCTAAAAAGGATTTTAAAAAATAAATTTTACATCAAAAATTCTTGTCTATCATTCTTAATAAGAAAGACTGATGATAAAATTTTTTAAAATTTTGTCCATTTTTTTCATTATGTATATACACTTGCTAGCAAATCTAATATAATGGCATTATATTAGGTATTAATGCCATGATAGGTAGAGGTTAGGTACTTAAATTAAAAGCACAAAAGTGGGTATTTTGTGAATTTTTTTACAGTTATATAAAGAAAATCCAGTGTTATGTTAAAAAGCATTATGCAATATCAAGTGTGAAAATACCAAAAATTCGTCCTTCTGAATCTTGCCAAAATTCAATTTTGGTGAGAGTTGATAATTGCATAATTTGATAAAATATTTTCTTTCAGTTTTAACAGAAAAAATCTGAATATTTATTTTTTTTTAAATTTACTTGTAATTTTTCAGTGCAGTTTTGAAATTCATTCCATTGCAATTTGTAGCAAGACTTATAGGTATTATCACTTCTTAAAAAAAATTTCAAAAAATGCATTTTAAATAAATTAAATGTCTTTGAAGTTTGGATTTATTTGAAAGATAGTAGCCTAAAGCTAATCCGTCTGCAAAGAAAAATAAATTTGTCTATATAAAGATTTTAGGAATTTTTAAAACCTTGGCACTCATCAAACCTCTAACAAATTTAAAAATCTCTTTAAAATCCAATATTTGTCTAAGAGACGTGATTCAAACTAAATTAGTCAATTTAAAGAATAATTAACTTTTTACTTTTAAGTAAAAAGTTAATTATGTTAATTCCCCAAGGAAATAACATTTATTTACACACAGTAGCCTAGCCTGTGATGTCATAGGTTAATAATAACAGTAGTTTTCTACTTTCATCCCTGGCTTCAAAAGTGCACAAAAAATGAAAAAATATATATAAAGAGATACAAAACATTAACTGTGCAATAATGAAAAAATTGATATTTGTTTAAAAATAAATTCTTTAACTAATAGTTTAAGAATATAATTTTTGTATTCTATTTGCTTTTATTAAACTTAATAGAATGAATAATTTTATTCAAAATATAAAGAGAAATTTATTAAAACAAGCGAAATGATACTGTTAAGTTTAATTCATTGCTTTTTAATTTTTGATTATTTTTTTACCTGTTTGATGTCATAAAATATTTATTTTGAAAAAAAGTTTTTATTTTTTTTTTATTTATTCTGGATTGAAGAGTTATTGAATTATCACATGATAACACTCTTCTGCATAGTCAGTCAAAAGATGTCATGCAGAATTATTTCTTTTTGGTATTTCCATACAAAAAATAATTTAAAAATTGCAAAAATGAAAAAAATTGAATTCTTTTAAAGTTTCATTATTATTTTTTATTATTTTTGTATGGAATTTAAAAAAGGAAATAATTCTGTGACTGCAATCAATTAATAGTATCAGTTATCAATTTTCTTTTTTGCAAGCATCTCCTTTAATTAATAGATTTTAAATTCAGAATAATTGTAAAAGACCTTATTTGGGTCAATTAAATATATTATGATATAAACAGGTAAAAAAAAATAATCAAAAAATAAAAGGTAATGAAATAAACTCAAAAGTATCATTTCACTAGTTTTAATCAATTTCTTTTTTATACTTCGAGTGTAGTCTAAGAAATAAAATGCATTCTAACTTTCATAAAATTGTATAGAATGAAAAACTATATTCTTAAACTATTGAGAATATTATAAGTTTAAAGATAATTTATTTTTTTCTTGAAATAATTTCTTTTTTACTTTTCAAATAATCCAGTTCACATTAGAAGTATGAGTAATGCTTTTATTAATAAGGTTTTGTTATATTTAGAAATTTTAGTATTTTATTTTTAACTTCAGTTCACCCAATACAAGGTCCAAGGGCCACTCAAGGTAGAGGTTTATAGAGTGAGATTGTTGCAAGGTAGTGTAAAGGGGGGAGTAAGAAGTGCATATTATTTGAGGCTATGTAAGATGGATTTTCTCATTGCAGTAACATAGCTTCCAGCCTCATAATAAACATTGATATGATGGCCAAGAGGAATGAGAACCACCTTATCACATTATAGAGAGAGTATAGAAACTAACTACAATTTTAATTAAAATAAATTGCATTAATGTTGTTACAATAATAATATAATGCTGAAATAAGAACAAGTGTTTATTAATGCTCATCTATTTTATTTCATAAACAGAAATACTACCCTCCAGATTTTGATCCATCAAAAATTCCTAAATTGCGTTTACCCAGGAACAGGCAATACAGTATTCGTATTATGGCACCATTCAATATGAGGTAAGTTTTTTTTTTTTTTAAAGAATAACAATTTTAAAGGGATTCAATTGTTCTATCTATTATTATAAAGCCAACATTTGTCTGTTTTATGGCTACACAGACAGCTGAATACAGAGGATGGAAAATAGTCTATAAGGATAATTTGAAGATGATTATGGAATAGTTCTGCTGACTGCAAGGTCACTAGAACTTGCCACAAGTCAATTTAGAGTTAAAACTACTATTTCTAGTCAATCTGCAAAAATGGGTCATCTTTTTCTGCAAGACTGCATAAAGTAAAATTGCTCATATAATTGCAGACATTTATACCAGCATTTTGGAGCATTGGAAATGGAATCTAGGATCAGATTTTGATGTTTGGCTGAAATAAACTGTGTTCAGTTATTGGGATTATTTACTGTGTACACATTCTCTCTCTCTCTCTCTCTCTCTCTCTCTCTCTGAGTATTTAATTCATTGAATTTTAATTAATATTGCACAGTTTTCACTTTTTTTTTTTTTTTTTTTTTAACTTGGAGGTTGGGACATGTACTTGCTTTTAGAAAATATATACATAGTGTCTGTGTAGTGATTTGTTAATGACAGCCTAATTAGCATAGCTAAGGCATATACTATATAAATACCCAAGCAGTAAGGTTGCAGCAGCTCTCAATATGCAAGATAAATGACTGCTGCTGGACTGATCAAACACAAAGGAAATCCCACTTCATAACAATGTTGCCACTGCATGCTTATGAAGTGGGGGCTCTTACTAATATTTATAGACTCTTTTTCCAGCTTGCCTA
Organism: Acanthosepion esculentum; assembly: GCA_964036315.1. Lineage (NCBI taxonomy): Eukaryota > Metazoa > Mollusca > Cephalopoda > Sepiida > Sepiidae > Acanthosepion > Acanthosepion esculentum. Next base: position 68,149,183 of record OZ038506.1, read on the forward strand.
AGATAATTTCTGTATCTGACAATACTCTGGAATTTTTTGATGAAGGGCTTGTGGCTAAGAAAAATAGGATGTACACCTTACAAGACACCGCCATATCAACTCCAGTCAAATGGGAGAGTAGAAGGAATGGTGAAAACTATAAAGCTGGGTCAAAATGCAAGTTTGCAATAAAAAGAAAAAGTAAAAATCTCCCAACTGAGACTGCTTTCAAGTTACTGCACTATTCCACATGCTGGAAGGTTAGAGAGCTCATCTGCCTTAATGGGAAGGCAAATCAGAACTCCTTTAATTATGTCCTATTTTACTGACGAAAGAATGTGGTATAAAAAGAATAAGGAATCAGGAAAGGTAAATTTCATGCATAACGGAAACAACACAGCTGTAATAAGAAGAAATAGAGGGAGCCTGCTTGCCGATGCCAATTAAATGTGGTCACAAGACAAATACAAGAAGAAAAGTAATGAAGAAATGTCTACTGATATTTCAAATAATGATTTTGTAAAACTAAAACAAAACTCACCGTTCCAGGATGAAATGTCTGAATATGAACCTATGGATGATAAAGATAGCCAGAATGAATATTCTGAAACTTCAGAAGAGTTGATGAATAAAGAAGACTGTTCTGAATATGAGACCTTGGGAGGCAGGTTGAGATCTCTCCATTAATACCTCAGGAAATAGTGGATATCAAAGAAATACCAAAAACGAATTAAGGATCAAAATAAGTGATCAATATCCAGGACATAAGACCCTAGAGTTTTAGGGAGATGAAGTGGTATATAAATGACTGCCTAATTAGCATAGTTAAATGCCCAAACAATAAGGGTAGAACAGTTCTCAGTATGAGAGATAAACAACTACCACTAGGACTGATAAAATACAAAGGAAATTCCACTTCATAACGATCTGCTTAATCATTAACTTAATTACTTGTGAGCAAGATAAATATGTATTTTTTTGTTTGCCAAGATACATAAAAGAACTAGTCCTTCCAGAAATCAAGTACTCATTCATTGCCGACAATGAGAGAATTAGCACAAATATGGATTTATATAATTTGATGTGTAAAGATACAACAGGTTGCCTTCATCTGTCAACCACTGCATAGCATTTATTTTTAATCATTTTACCCCAAATAAGGCAATAAAGCTACTTACAATAGGTTACTGAATATGAAATAATCTGAGAAAAAGAAAAACATAAGAGAGAACAATAAAAGAACAGGAATGAAGAAGATAATGATTGACACTGAATTAAAATTTTTGAAGACCAAAAAGTTGACTGGAAAGCAAGAAGCCAGAAGAAAGTTTCACAAGGGAGAAGTGCAAAAGAAGAAACTCTTAGCATAGAACTTACAGTTACACCCGTCAATTTCAAATTTAAATTTAAAGTCAGGATACCAAAGAGGAAAGCTCATCAGAACAATTTCCATGAAAATATAGAAAAAGCACAGGGAAGCTACATTGCTGTGGTGGGAAAGTGACTGAAGCTGAGTTGCCAGGCCAGGGCCAATAACATTGCAGATTCTTCTTAGAATCTCTAAATACATATCAGAAGAACCAGACCATATGTGGCAACAATATTCAAAGCTTGGAAAAATGGTATACTTATAAATATATAAGATAGATTCTTTTGAGAACAATTCTCTAGTATGGCATGGTGAATCAATTTTCTTAACAGCAAACCTAGCAATTGATTCAATATAATCTTTCTGCTTTTGTGGTGAGAAAAGAAAACAGCAACCAGCAAGTAAATTCAAGCTCTCCCAACTGGTATTCCAACCTCTAATCGTTCCTTCTTGAGTTCTGTCTCAAAATCACACTAACAGAATTTTCCAGCCGCCAACCTTGAACGTCACTCCAAGCACCCAGCACGAGGAAAAATTAGTTGCTTTTATATTTGTCCATATACCCATCATCCCTTGCATCTTCATGCGATCCCATAATTCATTGCATCCCTGTCCTATAATGCATTGCATCTTCAGTATATCATAAAAATGCGATGCAAGTCCCCCCTTATTCTTTTACGTTATCTGGCCGAGGACGGATTACGGCAGAGCGGTAAGTGCTTTTGTTCTCCTTCATTTTAACTGCAGTAGCCTTACATGCTAAGCAAATACGGGCTCCTTTTTTGGCGGGGACAAGGCAAGTCGCAACCAGTTGTGCTCGTCCAAGGTTCTGCCTCATCACGTCTGCCACAGCTTTATGTTAACAGAAAATGTTAGCCCAAAAAGGATGTTTGAGGTTGGCATCAGCCATGGTGATGGAAGACAAAAAAGGGTCCTCTAAGATAAACAGTTTCATTTTGGAGGCATTGAAATTAACAAGCCATGTCTTGCCCCAGTTAATAGATTGTGGATTGCGTTTGTATTTTATTTGCCTATTTGATTGAACCAATCAGACTTACCATTAAGACAGGAGTGAAGAGTTGGATCATCAGCATAGATACAGAGTTGAGAACTGATGTCATCAGGAAGGTCATTGATGAAAATTAAGAATTAAGTAGGTTCAAGGATAGAGCCCTGGGGTGACACCTGCATTAGTACCAGAAATCTAGAAGAGTGGTCATTCAGGACAACTTTTATTCCATTATTTGATTAGAAAGACTGAATTGGTTCAAAAACTCATCCAGAAATCCCATAACCTTTCAATTTGTGAAGACCAACATGCTAAACCCTATCAAAGGCCTTTAAGATATCCAATGTAACAGACTTTGTATATCTTAAAGGTATTTGGCAGGGTATGACTCAAGCTTCACCATTCTTATCTAAAGTTTGATAGACTCTTTCAGCAATAAGCATAAATGCATCAGCAGTTGCCCTCTATATTGCTTGTCTGAAAGAAAACCCTGAGAGATGAGATGCTTAACCAATTCAAAGTTGATTAGAGCCAAAAAGCAGTAGAAAGTTGATAGAAGGATTAGATGGTTCACCTGAGTTCTTAAAGACTGGAACTACAGAAGAGGATTTCCAACAGGTAGGAAAGCAAGAAACAGCAAGGCATTTATTATAGAGTTTAGAGAGAGATGGGGCACATCAAGTCCTAGTTTCCAGCTACTTTCAACTAAAGACCAACTGAGGACATTAAAAACATTTTCTGTCTTTACAACTTAAGTGTCATGGTGCTGTCATTGCATCACTAATTTATATAATATTTAGCCCAGTTCAATTTGAAAAAATCCACAAAACCTATGTTAAAAGTATAGGATCCAAAAATAAATGAATTCTTTCACAAACAATATCAAAGTCATGGTTACCTTTTGTATGTCCTTTGATATTGATGAATACTGCATCAGTTATGTTGCAGATGATATTTTAAGGAAAATGCAAATACCATGTGATGTAATTTCTAAATGTCTGTGATAATGAAGATTATTTCTTACTGTTCAGTTATTTGGGGTATTTTGCCTTTTTTGCCTCCTTTTATATAATTGTAATGTAATATGAGGGAATGCTGAAAAAGTTGTCAATTCAACAAAGTTGAAAAATAATCTCATGTTTAATTATTTGGTCAGATTTTGGCACGTGGGTTGGAGCAAAACTTTTCAACATTTATGTATGAATTTTTTTTATTCTTTTTTAAAGATGTGACACTTGTGGAGAATACATTTATAAAGGGAAAAAATTTAATTCACGCAAAGAAACAGTTGAGAATGAAGATTACCTGGGCTTAAAGATTTTTCGATTTTACATCAAATGTCCTTGTTGTGTGTCTGAAATTGCATTCAAGGTAAATCTATTTCGTTTTTATGTCATTGCTTAAGACTGTACTTTCACTTTTTTTTAGAATTGAATGTTGTCTTTTATACTTAAAAATTCTTTTGCCCTTGTCTGTCTGTTAAATTTTTGAAGAAATGATTGGCATTAGCAATAACTGATAGTTTATACCTGTTACTACAAAATTTTAAAAATTCTACCAGTAAATTGATTTGCTGTTTACTTTTACTGTAATATTTCATTTTTCGGAAATTTTCTTTTCTTTTGGAAAATTAAACCTACTGCAATAGTATTTTCACTATTGCCTGAATTAATAACGAAAAAGAAAGAAAAAAAAAAGCAAATCAGATTCAATTACAAAGAAAAAAATATTTATTTCTAACCAGCTAAATAAGGGTTCTTGCAAAAATGTGTCCCTTTTTGCTGAGAATAAGATAACTTATTCTCTGAGTAACACAATGTAAAAAAGCATAGCAGAAAACAAACTTAAAAATTACAATGCACAGAAAAACAAAAAAAAGAATTGCACCCACCTGCTGTGTCAATGATAACAATAAAAAAAGTGGGGAGAGCCTTAGCTCTACAGTACACTTTTAGTCCTTTCAAGGTTCAAAGGTTTTTATCGTTTTTCTTTTCTCTCATGTGTAGACAAGGTTCTCTTCTTGGAGACCAAACTCCTTTCTTTCTTCACTTATTTTCCTCTCATCCGCCTGGAAATTATGCCTTTCTTTTATGGCCGCTAGAAGGTGAAAATATACTTAAACACGTGGTAAAACACTTTTTGAAAACACACGTGTTTGCTCCTTTTTCTTCTTCTCAAATGGCTTTGGCTCCAAACTCCACTTATGGACTTCTTTTCAAACTTTCTTTTCTGGGGATTCTTCGAGAGGACTTTTCTTCAAAACTTTCTCTGAAGGGGAAACTTGCCCTCAGCAACTTTTTGCTCATGCATCCTTTACTTATGAGCAAACGCTGCCTACTTTTTCAGCAGGGAGAGAGAAACGAACCTCCGGTTTCTAAGCTGTCTCGTTTCCAACTGCTGCTAAGGTTTTTTCCCAGTTCTCCCTTCCCCTTCAAAGGAGGGTGGTTCACCTTTGAACAGTCACAGTCCATTAAAAAAAATATCAGCAGGTTCTTAACGCCAGTAACACATTGAGTGTCTTTTGTTCTCCCTTGACCTAAAAATTTTCAAACATTCTATAATATAATTAATAAATCATATATGAAATATTCAGTTTATGAAGCATAATTAAAAAATATTATTCTTTCTTTTCCAAGCAATGGTGTATCAATTGGAGAAAAAAATGGCATTCCAATAATTTCATCTTCTGGTAATCATATAGTTATCATGGCTTGGAATGTATAAAATATTTTTCTAACTTGCTTCCCCATCTATATTAATAAATATCTACAATAATACCTATTACTTCATTATGTTGTACTTCTTGATACGATATTGTATTGAGACAAGTCACCTTCAATGTTGAAATAAACTGTTGACTTGCTTAGTCTGCATTATTTTACAAGGATGCTGCAGTCTGTAACAACTGTGGAACTGGAGAGAAGTGCACATACAATGGAAATAAACTATAGAATGACAACTTATAGACAGCTGCTATTCAATGTCACAGCCAGCATATAATGACAGCAAGCAGTCACATATGTAAATATCACAGTGTGCTAAAACAGCACATTAAGAATTTTAATCTATGATCAGGCAATATCATTTTACTTAGTCCATAGTTAGTCCCCACTAAAGCTATCCATGTGGCTTATATATGTAGATGACACCTTTATATACTAGCTCCTCTATCAAGATATGCAAGCATTACTGGATCATGTAAACTTCCTGAATGAGTTCAAGACATTTGTATATTGTAAGCCAACATTCACTGGATGATACCTGAACTTAAATTCTCACTAACCTAAAAGAAAGTGTTAAGAATGTGATCACCTGCGGTCTATAATACCAGGCCAAACTCATATCTGACAACCCAGATGAACAGCATTGGAAGCACCCTTTATGGTTACAACTATACTGCAAACATAACATTAGCTTCCATAAACACAGAAAAAAAATTTTTTTAATAAGAGAAAAAATGCTACATTCTATCTACTATATGCAAGGGATACATCAGAAAAGATTCAAACAATCTGCAGTTCATATAATATGAGGACAGTGTTCAACAAAAGCAAGTTCAGTCCTTCAGAGATCTGCCTAAGAAGAAAAGATGCTAAATGACTGTGTTTATTCCATTCTACATAGTAGTGGCAAGGAATACAAGGTACTAGAGATGGGCACTTCAACCGAAGAAAACAACTTCTTTCGGTTTCATCTTCACACCGTGAAACTGCATCGAAATTTTTTATGAAACTGAAATTGTTCATTTTTTAAAAAAAACCTACTGAGTGACCATATCCAAAGAAACGTTATTGAAAAATTCTTTCAGGTGTTAATTAGTTAATAAAATTAAATTTATCAACATTTATACCATTGGAAAAGAAAAAGATTGGAAAAAAATTAAAAAACATTTAATTGACTAGTTTTAGGAAATAAATGTGAAATCTGTTTGTTTACCAAAGAAATGAAGAAAAAAAAAAGGAAATACATGTGTGAAATCTATTTGTTTCAGTTTTTAAAAAAAAAACAAAAAACTTTTTGTGGTAAAATTAAATTAACAACAAAATAGCAAGTAAAAATTTTTAAAAATAGTTGCCAGTTTCGTCTTAAATGTTAAATTTCATGAAGTTGGATTTTTTTGTAAGGGTTTTAAGCAAGTAAGCCAATCACGAAATAAAAGTTATTGTAAACAAGAAAAATGAATGAAGATCTTTTTTTTATGAATAAATTTGTTTTTTATCTAGGGAATGCACCTAAATTAGATATTAAGAATAATCAAAATAGTTCTTAATTTCACTTTTAATGTAGATACCTCCATGATATCGCTAAAAAAAAAAAAATCGCATGATGAAAAAAACACCAAACTTGACAAAAACAAAATTTTATCGTCTAAAAATGTTCATATTATTAAAAAGGAAAGATCAAAGTATTTTGGGGGTATTTTTTTACATTTTTTTAATCGTTCCTAGCACGTCCAAAATTTTCATTAAAAATCTTGTTTTATTTTTGTCATCAAAACTGGCTGATAATTATTTTCCATTTTTTTTTCCATTTTATAAAAAAATGAAAATCTCACTTTGAAATTCTTTTAAAAATCAATTATCATTTTTTCAAAACTTATTTTAAGAAAATCAGAAATTATAATGTTTATTTAAAATATTTTGAACCAAGCTTAACTTAGCTTCTGCGCTGAAAAGATGTAATTTAAAAATGAAACAAAGCAGGTCATAACCTTTCGCGTCATTTGACAGGTGACGAAAGACATTTTCATGACATTCAGATAGCTTACATAAGGATAATTCTTTCTCCGGATGGAGAGAAGTAAAGTTATTTAGATTTAAGTGAACAAATTATTTACCTCATTATAGCGCTCTAATTCTTTCTTTTTTTAATTTTTTTTTTGTACTTTTTAATTCCGGTGGTCTTTAATGCATGTCTATAAATTTTTATTGGCCCTTACACATCCATTCAGACTTCCACAATGACAGACGTTTCAAAAAACAACATTCAAAAGTCGAAAAGTATACGGGGCATTTATTTTATGCAACATGGCAGTAGTTTCAGTATTTGAAAGTTCTTTTAGCACACATACTAGCAGTTAATCTTTTTCTTTTTTTTTGCTGCTTACTTTATAATTTTTGGAGGAATTTGCTTCCGCAGGTCAGAGAAGAAATAAACATCTTGCTAGTTATAGTTTAGTCACAAAGTGTCTTCTAATGAGTGTTCAATTTCAAGAATATTGATAAAGATTGGTCACTTTGATTTTGCAAAACAAAGTAACATGTAAAATTTAGTCTCAAAAAAAAATAATTCAATGAATAAAGGAACATACAAATTACATATTTAGAAAGATTATTTTCTTTCTAGCCATATGAATATTTTTAAGATTGGACCAGAAATACACAAGAATTTGTGAGTTGAACGGACTAAGTTCCAAATTTATCAATCTCAAACGAAATCTGATATCAACTGGAAATGCTATCATTACACAAGAAAATGAATGGCTTCCTTAGAAAGCAAAAGATACTAAACTGAAAACCGGTATCATGGGGAAAAAACTGGAAACTGATACCAAAACATAAATTGCCAAACCAACCAACTCTACAAGATAGAATAGAGAGACCAGCTGCACCCAGCTGAGTGAAGAAACTTTGAAAGACATGGCAGATCATATATAGATGGGAAAGGTACCCCTGTAAAATGAAGTCAAGATAATATATGACAATGGTGGATAAACTAACTGAAAGAATCAGTGCACGTGTTAAGCTAGGTAACTAGATTGCTAAAAAAGAGCATAGCATGGTGAAAAAGATGCCAAACTTGATGAAAACAAAATTTTATCATCTAAATGTATGTTATTATTAAGAGGAAAGATCAAAGTTTATTTTATTATTTTTAAAAATTTTTCCTTGTTTTTAGAACAATCTGAATTTTCATTTAAAAATCCTTGTTTCTCTTTGTATCACTGGAACTAGTAAAATAACAAATAACATATACAATTTTTAGCATATTTTTTTTGTATGACACACATTAATTTGGAAAATCTTGCAAAAATAAAAATAATTGTCGGATATTAATGTTAACTTTCAGAAACTATTCACAGATGATCGAAATTATTAAATGTTTTCTTTTATTAAAGTCATGGCAGAAATATTTTTTTTTATATTTATTACCTACCCATAACTAATTTTATGAAAAGTCTAGAAATTCGATCGAGTCCACTTTAGTGATTACAATAGTTAAAAGCACAAGGCTTCGAGGAATGCAAATCATGTTTTGTTTTTGTTTTTAATTGGATCCCCCCAACCTGAAAATCAGCTCTGAATTGTAACATATGTGACATTAACCCCTGGATGGTTCGGGTGGTCGCGGTCGATGTCTTGGTCACAGCACCAATTGTGTGACACCCACAACCACTCGAGTGTCGATCACTGCCCCAATATGTGACACTGACATCCCTGTGTCCGGTTAGATTCGGTATCAAGTTTATCGTTCTCAACTCACCTCCAACGTCTGGTCATCAAAGTGACTGCTTTGATCTCTAGTCTAACCTACCCATGTTGTGATTTGATCTGAGGTAGACGAAATCAGTCAGGCGTCGGGCCATAGTGCAAGCTGAATCCAGGGTAAAGGTGACACTGCACAAGTGTATGTAAAAGAAAAATAATGAAACAAACTCAAGAGGTTCAAATGTGCTGAGAAATAACAATTATCTTTATGTCTGTCTGTTGAATACAGGAGTGCGTCTCTCTCCCAGCCCGCTTCTATGGATTTGTGACACTTTTTGCTTTTCTTAAGCAAGTTCTGATATCTTAAGTTCTTTTTCAATAAAACTGCTTTTGGTATCTAAGTTGATATTCAGTAAAACTTGCTTCTGGTTAAAAATCTAAGTCGATCTTGGTCTAAAGTCGAAAAGACGTGGAATGTTGTGGTCAGCTTCTGCGAGGCATGGTCTCCAACTCAACTCAACTCAACTCCTGAACTGGAGCTTAACTCAAACTTAACTCCAACTAACTTGGAACTAACTGAACGCCCAGGGACGTTCGTTTATATGGACATCGACCAAAACCCAGTGTGGTGTCGGACATGGTTTGGGTTCTTCGATAATTCCAAATCCCCAATAAGGATTCTCTTTGTCTTCAGACAGGAAAATTTATCACTTCCCATTTTTGGAAGTCAATTACTTTCTGTTTTAGAGGGGTTCTCCCCCTTCTGTGAGGAGAGATCAGAGGAGAATTATCTTCCTAAACTCTTCCTTTCTCATATTGGTATCTCACACCAATCTCTTCAGTGGGCGTCAACAAATTTCCCTTCATTCTCATACAATCACCTCTGCCTATCACCCATGCTACCACTTAGCCAACGATCTTTTGGCGGTGTGGGTGTGGCTAGACTAGCATTAGTTTACATTATCGCCTGAGAAAAATAATTATCTTCCCTTTCTTTTTTTCTTTCTTTTCTATCGGCCAGAATTCTTATGAATGGCATATTGTGGGTCATTAGATTTTTATCTTAACCTGAGGCACCTGGAATTTTTTACCGGAATTCTTCGCCAACTCATTAATGATCGCAGTCAACTTTTATCTTGAAGGCCGAACCTCTTTGTCTTTCTCGTTTACCTGTCCAGATGCCCTTTTCTTGGCGACCGAAGGTCTGTCGCGAACAGTTTGAATAAGCAATCTTAACCAAATTCTTTTTTTTTTCATATCAAGACCTGTATCCATACGGCTGGCTTCCTTGTCGGTTTTTAAGATACCAGAATTTCGATTTATCTCTTGTTTACATGCAGCTGGCCGAATCAAAATTTTTATTATTGCCACATGTGTGGTGAATCACAATTCTTCTCCATATTTCTGTCTCCCTTGTTGTGTCATGACATTAATTAATTCTGACAGAATCCGAAATCATTTTCTCTTACGAATTTTTCCGTCTTCTGTGAAAAGAAAATATCTTTCTTTGTAATTGAAATAAAAATTTTTAACCATTTTTCTTTTGTTTAAAAAAATAATAATGTCGCTCGGTATGTCTTTCAATCTAGCTCTTTCTCACCTTAAGTATTTCCCATTTTTAATTTCTATGATTAATTAATTAGCCAATTACCATAGCTAAATAGTGTCACACATACAAAATTCAATAAAACAAATATATTATTTAATTTCAAATGCTTTTATTTGCTTTTATGAATATGGACAATATTTTCTGGAAGCAAAAATTTTTTTCGATGTAAAATGAATTTTTGATACAATTATTTGTTATATTTTAATTATAATAGATTTTTACATTTAAGTTGTTAAAATATTATAAAATTAGTTAAAAGCCGCATCCAATTTTGTAAGTGTCCTTACACAGATCTTTTTTAGTGCATTGTAAATTGTATCATTTTGACTAATCAGAAGACGCACAGTAATTAAGAAATGAAATTTTGTGTTTATAATCGGGCTGTAATTATAAAGTACAGACGACCAACCAGAATACAATTAAGTTGCGTTATTTGAGTTAAGCATTGTTCTCTGCTGTTAAGACCCTTGCTTTTGAGAAACACGTGTGGAGAAGTTTATTTGATTTTTTCAATTGAGAAGGGTACCTATAAGTATCAGTATCATCTTATAAAACATATGATCTTATTTTTATATTAATCTCAGTTATGGCATTTTTTCCATAAATGAAATATCAAAATTAATAATAAAATGAATGGAAATACAAATAACACAGTAAAATGTAGTAAATATACATAAAATTAGAGTATTTTATGTACACTTCTGATAAAATTTCATAAGAAAGGTATCTATAAATTAATTAGATACCTTTCTTATGAAATTTAATCTCATTCTTAACAGTTTTATTTTAATTTCTTTATAATATATTTTTCATAAAGCATCATAATCGTAAAGGTGAAAGCGAAGTACACAAAACAAAAAAAAAGAATTAGAGCACTGAAAGTTTTCCTTAAAAATAACGAGGTAAATAATTTGTTCACTTAAATGTAAATAATTTCACTTTTCTCCTTCCGTAGAACAAATTATCCTCATGGAATCTGTCAAAATGTCATTCATCACCTGTCAAGTGACACGAAAGATTTTAACCTGCTGTTTTATTTTCAAATTACATCGTTTATGTGGCACCTGACTTGTGTGGTGAGCTAATTTTGGGGAATGACTGGCTTAGGCAGAATAAGGCACAGATCCGTTTCAACCCTGCAACCCTAACATTGGACAGGATAGAGATACTGTTGGGAGAGGATAATTATGAACAATTGCCAGTGGTGGCCCAGACAGATATAAAGCTTCCCTCCTAGGACTACTGTATCTGGGAAGGGCAAGATTATAACAGAAGTGCTGAACACTGACCTGTACCAAGTGGTTTCCTACTGATAGGTATGATAATAGTGAAGGGGAAATAACCATGTGTGATTCGTTGGTGAAGAGGTCGGGGACCGTTCCCTTACTGTTAACCAATACTGCCAATAACACTATTAAAATAAAGCAGGGAGAGGAGCTGGCACAGGCATGCCCAGTGAGAGAAGTCGAACAGGTGAGAGTATGGAATGAGAATAGGACTGGGAATAAGACAGGTAGCAATGAAATAAGATATAACAGCCCCTGAGCATTATAGGAGGAAATTGAGGGGGTTCCTGAACGGTAATTGGGAGGTAATAGCCATTACTGATAAGGAACTGGGACAGACAGAGACAGTTGAAATGAAGATAGACATGGATAATCACTCACCTATTAAGTTGAGACCGTATAGGACCCCAATCTACAAAAGAAAATTAGTAGAGGACACAGTGAATGAAATGATGGAATCAGGGATGATCGAAAGATCCAAATCTCCCTGGAGTTATCCAATAGTGATTGTTGAAAAGAAAGATGGAGGGCATAGGTTTTGTGTGGATTTTCGTCAGTTAAATGCCATGACAAAACCACTGGCAGTGCCCCTCCCCTTGTTTGATGATATTCTAGCTCCTTTAGGAAAGTCTAAATGTTTTTCCACCTTGGATTTGAGGTCGGGATATTGGCAGGTAGCACTTAGCAAAAAAGATCAAGAAAAGACTGCTTTTACCTGCCACATGGGTCTCTTCAATTTTAGGGTTATGCCATTTGTGCTGGCAAACTCCCCGAGTTTATTTAGTCAGTTAATGTCCATGGCGTATCTAGATGACATCATGGTGTTTTCAAAATCACCTGAGGAGCATTTTAAACATCTGCGGAAGGTGTTCAATAGGTTATGGGAACATGGATTGAAGTTAAAATTATCGAAGTGTCAGTTCTTATGAAAGAAGAGACAAAGTATTTAGGGTTTATCATAAACAAAGAAGGAATAAAAATGGATTTAGACAAAGTTGAGGTTATAAGAGCCATGCCCACACCGAAGATCGTAAGAGAGATAAGGGGATTTATTAGAGCTATCGAATATTACCGGAGGTTCATACCAGCATTTAGTTGGCTAGCAGGCCCTCTAATAGCTCTAACTAAGAAGCATGGTAGGTTTCAGTGGACCGAGGATTGTCAGCGTGCATTCGAGGCTCTAAAGGACCAGCTGACAGCTATACCCCTGTTGGCCTACCCAGATCTGAGTAAGCCCATGGTGCTGTACACCGATGCTAGCGATAAATGCATCGGGGCGGTTCTTACACAACCATGTCCCGATAAGGATGGACCAGTACCGGGTGTGCCTGAGGAAGTGCAATCTATTTTCTGTCTCATTGGCTCTCCGAGACTCAGCAAAGGTGGCCAGTAATAGAAAAAGAGGCGTTCGCCATTCTGTATGCTGTGCAGAAATTAGATTATTATTTGAGTGGGGCTGTGTTTACCATTAAAACAGACCACCAACCCCTCAAATATTTGTTAGAGGCGGAGTGGAGGAATAAGATACAACAGTTGGCATTGAAGTTAAGTGGGTATAAATGCAGAATAGAATATTTGGCAGGGAAGGATAATACCTGTGCTGACCTGTTATCGAGGATTCCAAAGCAATTAGAAACCGAATCTGTCAGGTTGGAGCCGGGTGTGGATGATAAAGCATTCCAAATTAATGTGATCAATTCACAGGCATTGAAGGAGAGACTTGGTTGGGAAGATCAGGAAACGAGTGAAACAGAGATTGTTTCTGACCCCCACTAGAAAGACATTATTAGGTGAAGCCAAGAGGATAGCGAGATAGAAACTATCAGGTCCAGGGTAGAGGCAGGACGTACCTCCAAATATATGGTGCACGATGGAGTGTTGTATTACCTTTCAGGAAGAGATGAGGTAGTAAGTTTTAAAATGATGATACCTGAGAAGTTGAGAGCTGAAATTCTAGACCAGTGCCATAGGAGGTTAGGACACCTGGGAATTGATAAGACGTATGGATTAATAATGAGAAATTACTACTGGCCTAAGTTGTTTAATGATGTTGTGAACCATGTAAAAAAATGTGTGACATGCCAAGTACAAAGTCGAAGGAGTAGGGTTGCCCCAGTATTAGAAACGGACGTTTCAAATTATCCATTTCAGAAAGTAAGCATGGATATTTCCGGGCCCTATGGAGAAACACATAGAGGTAATCTTTACATAGTGAGTTTTGTGGACTGGCTGATGAATTGGTCTGAGGCATTTGCCATACCGGATAAGAAGGCACGAACGGTGTCAGATATAATACTGAACGAAATATTCTCTAGGTATGGGGCCCCCGAACAGTTGGATACCGATAATGGATCGAAAAATTAATCAGATTATGAGAGAGACGTTGGCCGAATTAAACATACAGCACATTACCACCTCTCCATATCACCCCCAAAGTAATGCTAAGTTAGAGAGATTTCATAAGACCCTCGCTGATGTGTTAGCTAAACTAACAGAGGATAATAGGGAAAATTGGGATTTATTTGTAACCCAAGCGATGAACGAGACAATAAAATTTTCCCCTTATTACTTGATATATGGCAGGGATGTAGTCTTAACTATAGACAATCTGTTACGACCTAGGAGGAAGTATTTAGGAGAGGATCATCACCAAATAGTTTTAGAACAACAGCATAAAATTTTTATGCAGGTGAGGAGGATTCAAAGAGTCCAGAAGAGGTGAAACAATAGAGTAAATAAAAATAGAGAAGTTTCCTTCCAGATAGGTGATCCAGTGTATTATAAAATACACATGAGAGAAGGTAAATTGAACCAGAGATGGCGTCCATACTGTAGGATCGTGGAGCAGACGGGTCCGATTTCCTTTGTGATCTGGGACCAATTGACTGGACAGGTAAAGAGAGTGCATGCGAATGATATAAAGCTAGCTGAAATAGGAGAATGGAAAGGAACAAAAACTCAACAGAGAAGGCTGAGGAAAACTACGTTGGTAGAACCTGAAGGATTAGAGACTGAAAGTGAAGAGAGCGAGGAGATTGAAATTAGCCCAACTACCCTTCGAAGGCTGAGGGAGGTAAGTCGGACGCCAGCGGGACATTCTGAGGAAGCAGGGATTAAGCCTAACCTTAGGGAAGAAGAATGAGTGAATGGGAGGAAAAGGATGAAATTCCATTAGCTCAATTGCTGAGTAAATTGCGAGCTGAAAAAGCACCTAGTGTTAATGAGGAATTACCACTAAAACAGCAATTGAGGGGAGCGGTGCAGCCCGAGACCAAGGATTAAATGAAACCAGTACAGTGGCTGTGGTGAACAAGTGATGGTCTGAGATTAACTGGGTATTTATCATAATTGCTGGTGAACTGTGTGGACGGGCCCCATGCATGCATGGCGTTGGTGGAGGTGTGGGTCGGTGCTTAAGTTATCACTCTAAGATGAAACCACCCGCTAAAAACAATAAGAGAATGATTGAGTGAGACAAATTATTCTCTCCATCTCTTTGCAGACATGGATGAGAGGAGGCTTGTGGTACTGGCGATGCTGGTTGTGGTAGCTAATACCTGGGAACACAGTGAGAATACTGTATTTAAGAAGACTAGCAAAGTGATTATTACTAGATCAAAGTGGTTGATAACTTTGGTGATAGATCTGCAGCCATATGATAAGTTACTGGCTCAGTTGAAGACCGAAGTGGACAAACTAGATACAGCCAGGACCCAAGTCGCCAGAGACTATTTACAGACTCTGGAATACCACCGTATATTATACCCCTTAGCTCAGGAATCCCTAATACTTGAGAGAGAATGGGAGGATATGAGTTACTACTTGAGAGGAATAAAGTTGTTACGGACCAGGCAAAAGAGGGCAGTATTACCTATAATGGGAAAAGCATTAAGCGTGTTGTTAGGTACAGTCTCCGAAGGTGAAGTGAGAGTAATTGAGAGGAAATTAAAGGCGGTAGAACAAAGACAACAAGCAATGGCTCAGTCGGTTAGAGAGAGCGTATCTATACTCAATGTTACTAGGCTGGAATTGGCTAAGAATAGAGGGAGTATCAATTGGTTGATTTCTCACCTACAGGTTTTTAGAAAAGAAGTGATAAATGTAACCACGTCTGTAACAACCGAATTACAGAAATTAGAGGGGTTTTTGCAAAGGTATTTTCAATTATTAGCTATAATGAGTAAGGTACGTCAAACAAGTCACTCTTTAACGGTGTTGTTAGAGCATGTGAGAGCACAATTAGACATGCTGTCGCTGGGACACCTGTCTCCGAGTATAACTCCAGAACAATTAAGGGAAATACTACTGGAGATACAAGCCAAACTACCCCATCACCTTAGATTACCTGTAGACCCCACCCAGCAGTTATGAAGGTATTATAGTGCCGTGTGATGTACTACCTTGTTGGAAGATGACAAATTGCTAGTGCTAGTTCCATTACTGGGCAGAGATAGTACCTTTGAAATTTATCAGGTGATGAATCTTCCCCTTCCCTATCCAAAACTAAGGCCGAAGATAGGAGCGGCGGCTAGGTACAAGGTATAGACGGAATTTGTTGCCCTAAACCTAGCCAGGACAGAGTTTATGCTATTAACAAAGGGAGAAGCAGAAAAATGAAAGAATGATGCCTTAGGTACCTGTGGGTCTGTAAGTCCAATTTACGTGACAGTCACAATCTGTGTGTACTAGATTTATTTAAGAAAAATATGAAGGGAATTAGAGATCATTGTCAGGTAGAGGTGTTGGCTAGTGTAATGTTATCTAAAGCAACCAGTGTCTCTGACGGAATTTGGGCAGTGGCCACACAAGAAGAGATCGAATTATCTAAGGTGTGTGAAGGGAAGTTCACCACTACGATAAGAGTTATTCCCCCTTTGTTTTTTGTAGAGCTACCCATTGGTTGTGGAGCTCATGGTCCATCTATCTCTTTACCTCCCTACTACCAAGCAGAAGTGAAGTTTGAAGAGAATGAGGCTTTGTTAGAGCTAGTAGGAACGAATGCCAGTGGATGGATGGGATTGTGGGAATCCATTGTAAGAGAGATTCCTAAGAGGTCACAAGAAAAGGTTGCCGGGGTTGTTAAGGCCAATCGATAAGATTGATCTTGGACGGTTGAAGTCGGAGTTAGATAAGATAGGTACGCCGAATTCGGGCTGGAAAGAGAATTTGGTTGCTATAGTAACCTGGCCGACCGTTGTGGGAACTATACTAATGATAGTCGTGGCCTTGCTAGTTTGGTAGTGGTTGAAGAGGTGTGCGGCGTTGTCGACCAGGCAGAATAAACTGGCACGGGAGTGCATGAGTGAAGGAGGGATTCCAGTTAGTGCACTTTACCAAGGTAGGTCCGACCCAAGTGCATTGGGACCCCTAACTGATATTGAAGAAGAGTCCATGATTGTTGTGGAAGGACTTGAACCAATAAAAGATTCGACAAAGCCTGTTGTGAAGGCGAGACAAAATCGAAGAGACAGATTTACAAAATAAATCGATTTCTGACTGAAATAATTGGTAAGGAGTGTTGCGAACCCCCCCCCCCCCAAGGAAAGAACACTTGAACTAGTGAACAATGTGAAAAGGTTCTACAGTGCAAGATCACTACAACAGTGAACTTTAGCCAGTAGTTTCATGTGAATATGTATCATAAGGACAATGAAAATGTAAGTGGGCATAACGAGCCCTAAGGAGAACTGAGGACTCTACCTTTGCATGCTGGGAGAGACATATGTTTAAGTTGACCCTAGTTAGAAGCATGTTGGGCTGGGTTTTCCCATATTTTATTGATAGGAAAGCTTGTGTGTCATTTACTAGTAAATGACAGATGGGTAGGGGAGGAAATGTAACAGAGAGAGTTTGGGAACACACACACACCCATTTGTTTTATTGAAATTGGAGTAGAACAGCGAAATTAGATCAGAACAATTTTGTTTACTGATGGGAATCTGATCTAGCCCATTTGGAATTAGGTCACTAGGAAGACAATGGGAGATGATCGAGATCATTTTTATCAGTTAAAATTTGAAATAGAGCTTACTAAGGCTATGAGGAACTTTGAAATTCACGTGATTTTGGGTTGAAGGCAGCACTCGTGATAATAGGTGCGGGCCAAGGGTCGATTTATGATCAGCCAGGTTTATCTATATAAACGCGCACAGAAATCTGTTGACAGAGTGGTTGGCTCGTCTGCCATCGAGTGCAGTCGAGCTGGGTAGAGAGAGGTCGGAGATTGAAAGCGACATCAGTGATTAGAACCAAATGTCCGCTAACATATTTTGTTGATATAAGTACGAAGAAGCAAATTACTCCTCCAACAATCTAAGACTGCTACTGCTACTATTATTACCACCACTGGAAATGGAAACATTGAAGAAGCTACAATAATCAAGAGTTGCGGTTTGGCTCGTCTGTCGTCAAGTGCATTCGAGCTGAGTGGAGATATCGGAGATTGAAAGTGAACAGAGTTGAATTGAAGGCTCGAAGAAGTACGAAAGTGACATCATTATTGGAACAAAACCCCCACTAACATGTACTGTTGATATAAGTACCGCTGCTCTGGCTACCACGAAGATTACTACTACTGCCAAGGAGGAATGCAACTATAAACTTTAAGCCGCGCACAGAAATCTTTATCTCTCCATTGCAAAAATCGTATATCGTTCTGAGACGATTTCACAACAAGCTAATCACAACCCACCCTCTCTTTGTCTAGTATCCAGTGTATGAGTTTTTGCATCAATTATTTTCCTTTTTGTAACCCGTTTCTTTTCTATACTATTCTTTTCTGCTATATAAAAGACATTAACAATTCAACCATTGAATAGCTGTTTGTCCGGCTTTCTGCAGATATATATTTTTTTGGTGCATTCTAAATTTCTTAGCAGAGACTCTCCAGCCATGTCTACATCTTCAGTCGACCGTGAATGGATGAACATCACTTCTGCTTTCTGGATCAAACCAAACACAACGTGGGCAGGAAGCAGAATTAAACCAGTGGACCGGTCGGGTGATCTACAGATGCTCAGGGGACCCACGGTCACTCCCTTAAGTTCAGTTAAGACCGAGAATACACCTCAACCCAGAGAGTAAGATGTTGGAGGTTGAGGAGCTGGGGCGAAAGTGTTAGAATATGACCTTATTGGCAATCTGTTCCAAAAGAGGAAATCTGCTCTTATTTGCATTCCAATATGATGGGATATTAAAAGGTTTTGGTAAATCATCTTGGTAATTCACATATATTTGGAATTCTTCAAGAAGATCAGTAGAAGGACATTGCAAGTCCTTGATGGCTGCAAAACTGTCTAAATCCTGACCTATATAGGGTAGCTGTCTAAAATCAAACAGGTGAGCTGCCTGGTAAAAGTTATACACAGGGTGGGTATCCAGGTATTTATTCAGCTTCAAAAAAGATGTGCTGACAAAATCTTGGAAATTTGAGATAACTCTCCCCTCTTGGTTTTTTTAGTTCAGACAAAAGACAATCAGTTTCTAGGCCAAATGTTGATTTTGATGTACCAGTATGCAAATACTGTTTTACATCCTCCATCATGTTATATACAACACCTGCAAGTGGAGACTTAGTTTATTCTAAGCTTGTCAAGGCTGTTTTTAAATGACTGCAGTTCTCATTCATAAAATGCTGATTTAGGCACAAATTAGAGAAGACGTGGATTCATACCTTTCCCTGAGGGTATATGCATGTAAGCAGGGCTTTACGACACACTCCTAAAAGGAGTGTGCTCCGTTTTACTGGAGCAAAGGGGAAGAGGGCTCATTTTATATTCAACCAGAGTGGAGCCTGAGCAGCTCTATTTGGGATTAAAGAGCAAGGGGTTTTGCACTCTGTGCTCCTCACTCCCAAATTATTATAAAATATATTATATTATTATAAAAAGAAAAGAAAGGAAAATCTGAGCTAATCGGTTTGAGTTGTTTTTTATTATTATATCTGTGGCAAATGTATGAGAGAGAGATAGTGAGAAAGTGTGTTTGTGTGCGTGTGTTTTAGTTACACATGAAAATGGAAGCTATTTCAACTTCTACCTGTTTTTTTGGAAAGAGGCAAGTGACTTTGACACCACATGCACTGCTCTTGTTTCATCGATCTGTCGTTCCCTGTCACAGTGCTATCAAAAAACATAGTATTCTTGGTATTGTCACTTGGTCATCACATGTCAACAAATTGGAAGGTAACCAGATTTTACAGTGATTTTTTTTTTTTTTTTTTTTTTTTCCCTCCCTCCTCTCCACCCAATGGTGGTTATGATTCTCCAGAGAATTTAGGTGTGAAATCCTTTCAGTCATGGTAAATTCTTCGTCTCTGCTGAAAGCCAATTTCACAGTACACACTAACAAACTAGCAAGTTTAATGAAAACAAATTGAAGAATTTAAAAGTAAAGGAGTAAAACATTAATCTTCCTATGTAGCCTAGTTGGCAATCTATTAGTGGGAAAATTATTCTAAGATTAATTCATAATAATTTGAGAGATCTTGATTTTGGCACTTTGTCAGCTTGTTTGTGTGTTAATGACAGAATCAGCAACAGTATCTTAAGGTTTTATTTATTATTATTTTATTTTTTTTTTTTTTAATAAGATACTTATGACCTTCCTTTGTTCAATAACAGATAATCTTCTTTGGAATGTGGTCAGGCCAAGTCCCTGGTTTGAACAGTTTGGTAACAATATGAACAATTGGTGGACTAATAGTATTTTATTAAGAATTCTTACTTGGAATTTGTGGAAATTTCAGATGGACATTTTTTTTTTCAATGTTTAGATTTAATTTTTTCCTGCTTTAAATTGTTATTAGGCATTCTCCTTGGACCAGGCTTACCACCTAGATGTCTGGGGACAGAAACATTTCAACTGTGTAATTAAAAATCTTCCAAATATGAAGTAGACATGAAAATATAGGATTTAATGAAAATTAGTTAATTTAATGATTTACTTTGAAAAATATTGCTTACTGTATACTTAAAATATATTGAAAAATACTTTTGTTTACAGCAAATGTCATTTCAGTAGAAAGGTCAAGTGGATACTGGATCAGTTTTCCTTACCCAAATATAATCAAAGCCTGCTTAAATTTGTCACATAGGACAGCTGTAGTATGGATGACCAAAAATGGCAGAATCTCATGTTGTCCACAAACATATATATATATATATATATATATATATATATAAAATACTCTATGATGGGCAACATTCCAGTATATTTTACATTTTCATTCTTGAAGTTAATTGTACATTTCTTTATAAAAGAAACATTTGATATAATTATTTGGTGTTTGTCTGTAAATACTCCTTATATGTGTAGCAATATCAGTTGTCAGCTGATGACTTGTTAAGGGAAACATCTGAAAGATGTTACAGAAATCATTTTAACAGTTAGCTGACCTTTTTTTGTCAAGATAAGTGAAGTGGCCCTCACAAGAACCATGTCAAAGGTCAGCTGAGTGGAGCAGATGAATGACTCTTAGATGAAGGCTGACAGGACAAAGAATGCTTGTTCTCTATGAGACAGTGTTCCTGAGCATCTGAAAACAGAAGACCACTCATCCACCATGCAAAAAGGAAGGCAAATGCTGGTTAAACTGTTTGCCCCCCCTCCACCCCTCACCTCATTCTTCCTTGCTTGCCTTCAGCTGACCCCTGTGAGAAGGTTGCAACAGAATAAAATTTGCTGACTGCTACAGTTTTGTCTTGTGGTTTTATTTTGTGGGTAACGATCTGACCAAAGAATTATTTTTTCCTGCATTGTGCCACAGGCATTCAACTGGAGAAAGCTGCACCCAGAGAACAAACCTGATGCCTGCTCTGTGTTGCAATGCTACATATGTTTAATTATTTAAAACTAAAGCAATTTTTTTTTTACTTATATAAGAAAAAATGACTGTAGTAGCTTTCTTGGAAGATGACAAAACTGGAAAGTTTTAAGCTGTCCTTGTTGAATGGTGGAGAAAAAAGAATGGAATTAACATTAATGACTGTTCCACTGGGCTTAGGGTGAAAAAATGAATTATATGAGACTGGCTGCTGAATACCTGAAGCCACACAAAGATGACATAAGATGTGCTAAACTCAACTACTGTTTTATTCAAACTACCGTTTGATATGTTTGCTCCCAGCATTCCCTAGTGGGACCAGAAGCGTTTACAATCATCATCACTGCTGTTATATTTAACATTTAAAAAGTCATTTAATTATGACATGCTGATCTCTAACTTCCTTTTTTGCCTAAAAAAACTAACCAATTAAATTCTGTAAAAAACCCAAAAAAGAACAGAAGAAGCATAACAATAAATGCTGTAGAATGTTATTTATATTAAACAGTCTTTTAAATAAATACATAAATTATTCTCTAAATTATTCAGCATATATTTGAAACATTGTCCTGCAAACAGCTTTTTGTTTGTTTTTCAGACTGATCTAAAGAACACTGATTACACCCTGGAAGCTGGTGCAAAGAGAAATTTTGAAGCTGCTAAATTAGCTGAAGAGATGGAAGAAAGATCCCGCAAAGAAAAAGAAGAAGAAGAACTAAACAATCCAATGAAGGTATAGTTTTTATGTTCTTTGCTGAATTGACAATGATTATGTCCTCTTGGTATACTTTCATTCATTAACATTATTTGCAAATAGATAGTACATAACTATAAATAAAAAAAAATATATAAAATTTTTGTTTTATTTTTACTTTAGAAATTGGGTAAATATAATATATAAATTTCTATATATCAAAACAATGACTAAAAAAAATGGTTAATGTGTTTTGTCATTGAAAAAACTTCATAGGACTAAAATAATGTTCTTATTGATGGAATTGTATATATGTAGATTTCTGAGTCTGACAAGGTAGATATGTGTCTAGGTTCTTACAACATTTTACCTTTCTTAACTGTTTTTGCAGCATGAAATATTTACAAACATTGATAGAAATAAGAGTTTGGAAACTAAATGAAATTGGCTTAGTGTTTGTCTACACATGTCAGATGCTAGAAAATTTTTCAACTTAAAATTTAGCATCTTCAGCATTTTCTGTTGGTACATAAGTATAACTAACATTTTCGTTCATTTTTCCTCCTACATATAAATTATATGCTGCCTCCTCCTACATATAAATTATATGCTGCCTCCTCCTACATATAAATTATATGCTGCCTCCTCCTACATATAAATTATATGCTGCCTCCTCCTACATATAAATTATATGCTGCCTCCTCCTACATATAAATTATATGCTGCCTCCTCCTACATATAAATTATATGCTGCCTCCTCCTACATATAAATTCACTAATAAAATCATTATTTTAACCTGACATCATTTTAAAGGACAAAATGAATTACATCATTATGGTTTTTTTCCATTTTGTCATACTATTACTTCAGAAATTCTATTTAATGTTTTAATCTCTTCACCATTTGAAAGTTGCACAAACTGTTATAGAAACTGTTATAGAAAAAAATGGGTTTTTTTTGTTTTATTTTTTTTATAAAAGATTTTTGTATTTAAAATGCCTATAAAAATAAATTTGGAAACTTGTTCAAAATAATTTTTTTAATGTAATTCTTTTAATAAGAAAATCAAATCTATTAACTAAAGTATTTCTAAAATTTAGGTTTTGAAGTGTAAAATTAATGCATTCTGAGAAATCAGATTAGAAATCAGATTAGAAATATGCACTTCATGAGATTCTTTTTATTGCTAATTTTCAA
Source organism: Acanthosepion esculentum (assembly GCA_964036315.1). Taxonomy (NCBI): domain Eukaryota; kingdom Metazoa; phylum Mollusca; class Cephalopoda; order Sepiida; family Sepiidae; genus Acanthosepion; species Acanthosepion esculentum. The sequence goes on from OZ038506.1 coordinate 68,172,578, forward strand.
GTCATATTTCTGCTTCTGAAGAAAATTGTAAAATAAGAAAAACATACTTTTACTTAAGTAGTATGGATTTTTTTTTTATATAAATTTCTTTGAATGCCTTTTCAACACTCATTTATAGATTTTTATTTTTTAACATAGTGTGATTGCAAATTATATATTGCTGCAATGCTATACTTTGAATTAAATTTGCTGAGAGTAAAGTTTTTTTGTTGTGTTGCTTTGTAGGTATTAGAAAATAGGACAAAAGCCAGTCGTCAGGAAATGGAGCAAATTGATGCTTTGGAAGAATTGAAAGATTTGAACATGAGACATGCCACAGTGGATCATGAAACAATGCTCAAGCGACATGCAGCTCAGGAAGAAATTCTAATGAAACTGCAAGATGAAGAAGATGAAAAGTTGATAGAGTGAGCACATTTATTTTAATTTTTTTTTTTTTTTTTTTGTCAAGTAAATCTAATAATTGTCTTAAATGGCCACCAACCCTATAATTCAATTTATAGTAACTGGAAGGTAACTTGACACTGGAAATTGCACATATACTAAGAGCTCTATGCTTAATGTTAAATCTAATCTCACATTATGCACCAACAATTCAGCAAAAATGCTATTTCTTTAAGTAACTTTAAATTCTCAAATAATCATTATTATCAGTGTGTGTGTGTGTGTGTGTGTGTATATATATATATATATATATAATAGTTACATAAATGAGTATTGATGTGTAATTGTTGAAAGCCTTGTTTTCAAACTGCCATATAGGAAGAAAATGAGTAACTACCGACACCGAGGTCTGAGCATGACACTCTGGACTTATGAATATGTTTTTTGCCAGGTGTATAAATAGTTGTCAGGCTACTGACTTCAGTGATTATTGAGTGACTATTGATTGGAACTATCCAGCCAAATTAGTGTGAATTATTGTGCATTGGTGATTTGGGTTTTGATTTACAATTTACTGGACATTAAGCCAAACTTTGCTACTAACAAGGTTAATTAAGCTTAAATGGTTAATTATCTTTGGTTGACTTTTACTTTGTTTTTGTAAAGTATTTATTTGCAACAAGGAATTCACGTTAAACTCACGCAAGAAAGAAAAAAAACCTCTTAACAGGATATTATGTAAATATTTACCACTTCAGAAAAGTGACAATACATGAAATTAGGAATTTCGCAGAACTACAAATAAATGGCAAGGATATTCAAAAATCAATTTGGCAGACTACAGAAAAATGGAAGGATTAAAGTCTGTCATGGTTCAAATGTTGGAACAGCAATTGCAACAACAGCAACAACAACAGAAAGTTCTGGAATTATTATTACATCAAACTTTACTGGAAAGAACATCAGATTTATTCACTCCAGATGCTGTTGCCAATTCAATTAGTGATTTTTTTTTTTTTAATATATATATATATATATATATATACAATGCATACGAAAGAATTAATTACATTTCTAGAAGACAAAGAAATCTCCAAAAAGTATTGTTTGCACATGTATGATTGAAAAAAGTTTGCTTATTATTAAGAAAACTGTCTTCTGCAGAACATGAAAAGTACATGAATTTTATTTTGCCAAAAAAACCATGTAAGCTAAACTTTGATGAAACTGTATTAATTCTGTTGGAAATTTTCAATAATAGGTGCTCACAAGTAGGCAATGTCTTAACTTAGTAAAGGATGGCAGTGAAGATTTTGTTACTTATGCTGGAATAGCGAACCTGAAATGTGTGAAATTTAAATTGAATGAATTAACACCGAATTTATTTAAATGTCTAATATTTGTACAGAATTTAACTGCTAAATAAGGATACTGAAACAAGAGCCAAAATACTGTCTAAATTAGAGATGGATTCAAGATTAACTCTCCAGAAAATAGCTGAAGAGTGTCAACGCATGGTTAATCTGAAAAAATGATTACACACAATGCAACACATGGTTGTGGTGGTAAACATTTTAAAAGTGATTGTTTTTTCAGGAACAAAAAAATGCTATGAATGTGGGAAGATTGGACACAAATTTATTTGTTGTAAATACAAAAAAGGGAAAAAATAAAACATATGTGACCATGGTAAAAGTACTTTGTGCAAAGTAAAAACATTTAAAGGGAAAACTACAAAGAAACATTTATCAAACTGAGCTAGAAATATCTCAAGAGGAAATTTGTTGTTAAAATTAATAAAGTAAAAATAAAATTGCAACTGGATACAGGGTCTGATATCACTGTTATAAATGTACAGACATGGAGAAAAATGGGTAAACCCAGTTTATTAACTTCTGAAAAATTGGTTGTGGAGTTACAGGGAAGAAATTGAACTTTATGGGTGAGTTCACCTGCAGTGCTTGTTTTTGCAACAAAATAAATGTTGTTACCTCCAGTACTAATATGGCAGCTGAAAAATAAAAAAAAAGGTTTCCCAGGAGTCTTCTCAGAAGATCTAGGTAGATGCACTAAAACAAAAGCTAAATAAAGGAAAAATTAGGAGTTATATTAAAAGTAGACTATTCCGAATGGGTGTCACGAAAAGTTTATACAAAGAAAAAATTAAAATCCATGTATTTGTTGATTTTTCAATGGGATTAAATGAAAGTTTGAAAGAGTGTAACTACCTGTTACCAAGTCTGGAGGAAATTTTTGCTAAATTAAATAGTGGTAAATTTTTTTCTAAATTGCATCTTTCGGATGCTTACCTACAAGTACAAGTAGATGAAGTGGGTTCTAACCGCTTAACAATTAACACTCATAAAGGACTTCAAATTTAACAGACTTCTTTTTGGTATAAATGTAGCACCAAGTATATTCCAACAGATAATGAATACCATTCTTGCCGGTTTGGATTGTGCACAAGCATATTTGGATGATGTAATTATAAAAAGTGAAACCTGAAACCAGCATATGGAAGATGTGAAAAAAGTTCTTTTGAAAGAATTAAAGACTACGGTTTTAACATCAGTAAAGAAAATTGTGAACTATTTATGAATAGAGTGAAATACCTAGGATAAATTATCGACAAGAATGGAAGATGACCAGATCCTTCAAGGGCAAGCACAATAAGGGACATGCCCGCCTTAACAAATGTATCAAAATTACAAGCATTTTTAGTGTTAGCTAATTACTATCATGATCGTACATACCAAACATGCATAAATTAACAGCACACTTGAATAACTTTCTAAAGAAAGACGTTAAATGGGATTGATCAGATAAATGTCAAAGTGCTTTCGAAGAGATCAAAAAAGTCCTAATGTTGGACTTGTCACTAGCTCATTTTGACCCTAAATTAGAGATTGCGATTGCAGCAGATGCAAGTGAGTCGGGTATTGGAGTTGTGATACTACACAAATATGAGGACGGAAAAACTAAACCAATATCTCATGCTTCAAGATCATTAATAGCAGCTGAAAAAAACTACAGCCTGATTGAAAAGGAAGTATTGGCTATCATATTTGGTAAAAAAAAAAAATTTTACAAGTTTATTCATGGTAGGCAATTCACACTACAGACAGATCGTCATTCATTGTTGTCCATTTATGGATCAAAAAAGGGTGTTCCCACACATACAGCAAATAGAGTGCAGCCCTGGGGCACTATCTTATTAAACTACAATTATAAAATGAAGTTTCTACCATTCAAAAAATTGAATCATGCAGACAGACTATCTAGATTAATACCAAAATTCTGCAAATCACTAGAGGACACAGTAATTGCAGCAATAAGGACTGAAAATCAAATTAAGAATGTATTATATAATACAGTGAAAAAACTGCCCATAACATTAGTGAAAATAAGAGTCAAAGTGGAAAAAAGATGACGTAATAATGAAAATGAAGAAACAACTGAGATTTAAAGAAAAAAAAATATTACCGGAAGCAATTCATTTTCTATATGTGACAATGTACTTATGTATGCAGAAAGAATTGTGATACCAGCATTGTTGCAAAAAACATATGCTAAAAGAGTTTCACATAGGACATCCAGGAATTCCAAGGATGAAATCCTTAATGAGGTGTTATACATATTGGCTGAAAATGGACCAAGACATTTAAAATTTAGTAAAATCATGCAGAGGTTGCACTCTGGCAGCAAAGTCACCACCTATTAAATTTCAACCTTGACTAAAAACTGATATTCCATGGTCCAGAATACACATGAACTTTGCAGGACTGTTAAACAGAACATACCATCTAGTTGTGGTAGATAGTAAATGGCCAAAATTATTAAAATGTAGAAAACCAACTGGTACGGTCAATATAACCTTCTTACACAAGATTTTTGCAAGATTTGGGGTACCCAACACTATTGACAATGGCTCACGATTCACATCAAGTGAATCCGAGGGTTTCTGTAAATGATTAGCAATAGAACACATTACAACAACACCCCCCCCCTTATCACCCAAGAAGTAACAGACAATAAATATTTTAAACCTGGGGATAAAGTGTTATTAAAATGTACCAACATGGAAAAGAATTCTGGAAAGACGGCGTGATAAAAAAACAGATTGGAAAAATGATGTACAGGGACAAAGGTGAGAACATAAGCGACACCTTAATCAGTTAAAACAGAGATTCACTGATTTAGTAAGTTCACAAAAAGAGGTATCTATTGAAATATTGTATGGCATATTAGCAAACCAAGGAAGTACAATAAAAGAATAAGAATGGCAATGGAACATTTTAATATTGAACCCAAACTGAAGCGATATAAACTCTAGAGATATCATGAAAAGAGGAGGTGTCATATAGGAAGAAAATGAGTAACTACCGACACCGAGATTCGAGCGTGACACTCTGGACTTATGAATATGTTTTCCACCAGGTGTATAAATGGCGGTATCGGGCTACTGACTGCAGGAATTATTGAGTGACTATTGAGTGGAACTATCCAGTTGAATTAGTGTGAATTATTGTGCATCAATGAGTGGGGTTTTGATTTACCAGACATTAAGCCGAACCGCACTACTATCAAGGTATTCACTGAAATGGTTAATTATCTTTGGTTGATTTTTACTTCTTTGTTCTTAAGTATTTATTTGTAGTTGTAATTAAATACTGTTTTATTTAACATTGAAGTCTTGAGTTATACTTAATTATTAACAGCCACCATATGTCACAAAACAAACTGAATAAAAATATTTCTTTCTTAACCATGATTTAGCATTTCTTTGTTCAAATCTTATTTTAGGTCTATATTCAACAAACAAAGGAATATGGTTAAGAGACTTGATTCTGATGATGTAGACCCTGATCCTCCAGTCAAAAAATCAAAGAGAGATAATGCCACAGATATTTTAACAGTAAGTAATGCATCTTCTTCAAATTATTACCATTTTTATGCCATGTAATATCTAAATTAGTATGAAATTAAAATATTAAAAAAAATGATTTAAGCTTTTATGATTGTTCTGGTCTGTTCATTTTTATTTCTTTATTTTGATCAACTTATTATATTGTAAATGTTTAACCCTTTGAATATGAGTAGTTTGTATACCAGCTTCTGTCAGAGAGCATATACCTGAGAAGCTGTTATACCAGTCAGTTATATGTACTTATAAATGCACTGATGTTCCCATGCCCTCAGCATTTGACTTGGAATTTTTTACCCAACCATTTTTCAGACTGGGTCAGAAAAGGAAATTATCAGCAGTAGTAGTTTTGAATGGTGTCTTGGATAGAAGAATGTCTGATTAGCATCATAGAAATTTTGTATCAGAATATGACACAGTAATGTATTCCCTGCACATTATAGTGTAAGGTTACCAGTTATAAATGACATTAGCTCTAGATTGACTGATAGCAAAAATGAGATATGAATTGCGGGTTCTTTCCAAGAACTATAATAAAAGGAAAAACAAAATGGTAAAATAGAGAGAATGGGATGTGCTTTATGATGGCAATGACATAGCTGTTATAACTTGATGAGATAAAAAAACAACAACAATCTACTTTGTTACTACTATGTAAATTTCAGCTCCAGCGGAGAAAGTTCTGAGATACAATGCACATTAAGGCATATGACTGCTATTAAATTACCTAAAAATGTATATGGAGAAGGCACAAAAATGGCCAAATGATATAACTTCAGAAATGTAGATGTTTCTACAAGTGGCCAAGACACTTTTTGATGAAATCATGTAGCCTACAGTGTCTATGTAATAATGAATTTCGCCAACCTCATATCCATGACAAAAAAAGAATGTGTACTTTTCATGTATTTTTGAAGGACTTGTTGGGGTTGGAAGTCATTTAAGGTTAAATCAGTAAGTGTTAGTCTCAAAAGTTCCTTGACACCTAAAAGTGGATATTCACCTCATATGAGTGGCCCCTTTTGCAAGTTTGGTTGGGTACAAAGTAGTGTCTTTAGAGATCATGTTCTATCAGTATACATCTTCCAGGATAGTGTACTGTATTCTGGCCTCAATCTTTTTTTACTTTGATAATTTTCTGCTATTCCATTTTCCTGAAGAGACATGCACACATTGGAAAGGCAAGGGCATGTCCTGAACTTCTCATTGCAGAGCATGGTGTCATTTTCCATGAGGAGCTTGTGTGGCAAACCTCGTTCACAGAATGTAGACTCTAGCTGACATGTAACACTCAACAAGTTATGGTGAACCAACAGCTGCTGTACAGCTTATTGGTACAGTCCACAGTTGATGAGGGTGAGCTAATGGCCATTGCTGCCCATTACTAACTGCTTTCTACTATCAACTGGTACTAGGTCTATTGTTTGACACTCTGTTCACATGTCCTTATTGCCAACTTGATGGCTGATTTAGACATGGAAGGGTAGATTCTCTTTCTGCATCTTATTCCTTAATGTGCACTACATTGGTGTATGACCAGAGTCAAGCTCATCTGTAGTCGTGGCATGCACTGATGGAAGAAGTTCAGCTTCCTTTATCTGTTTTGACCTGATATCTTCAACATCATATCTAAAGATGACCCATACTTTTAGACTAGCTCCTTGAGTGTACCCAGCCTCTTCCACATTAGCATGTCATCAGCAGATTTAGTGGACAAGGAATCAGTTTGTAAATGTAACACTTTAGCCTACAACTGGAGGGTCAGGTTTATGTGCAATGTGTCATTCAATGGGTCACAACTGATACATTTTAGGCCAGAGACCAAAAAGTTGGCAAATAACCCAATTAAAGACTGACATTTGAAAAAAATGATAGTTGTTACCCATACGTGGTACCCAATCTTGCCCCAAATTTGCAATGGGTCAATCAGTGCCAGATGATGACCTTTTGGAGCCCCCTAGGCTAATGAGATTATGCCACCCTTTAACTCACCTCTACCTGTCTTGAATATTTTTTACTTCTGATATATTTATTTAGCGACATTTACATAACTTGAAGTAAATTTTTGTAAATTCTTTAAATAAACCAGAATATCTGTCTTTTGTTTGTCAACAAAAATATTCTTTATGAAATGTCACTATTTTACTATTTATTTCAAACTAGATTAGAACTTATTTCAGCACAACCATAGTATTTTTCTAAGCAGCATTATAATCAAGTTTGAGAGGCCCTAGACCTCCAAAGTACATATCAGTCTCCTATATGTGCGTACCTCAAGACAGCCAGATAAATGTCTTACTGTTGCGGTGTCAGTTCTCAGAAAGGGTGAAAGTTACAATTTGGGAACTGCATAAACAGAAAACAATGAAAAGTCTTTTACATAGAGAGTTATAAGTGTAAAAAAGATGTCTATGTTAAATAAATGTTCCAATAATACCATAAGAAAATAAAGGTTACATACCAGCAATGCTATCATTGGGGGCAAGGTTTAGGAGGATGAGAAAAATATGAACTGTGTGCTTTATTGTGTTGGTTCTGGGGATAATTAATGGCTAACAGGAAGAGGTCAAAAATGCTGGCCAATCTAAAAAGTGTGTAAACTGAAAAGGGGGACAAACAAATGGAAAGTAAAACAATAGAGGTTTGTATTGTGGTAACAGAACAATCAATGAGGAAAAGGAAATTTAATGCTGATTAACTTTTACAAAAGAACTAGTCTTGAAATGAACAGTTTTTGTGCTATTAAGCATTTTCTGATGATGTTTCTGATATAGACATGAGAAAGAAATCGTACACAAGTATCAAACATGTGAATAACTGGTCTTATGCCATAAACCTTCTGGAAAATTATTCTTGGCAACTGGTTTTGGTTTTCAAATATATGTCTTGGATGACTCACCAAAGTGAAATTCTTGCAAAATCAAATAATTGTCAGATTTTAATGAAAGCTGCAAAGAACGATTGTGAATTTCTGGCAGATAGGGTTATGCAAAATTATCCCCAAAAAGAAATGTGTCAACAAAAGAACTGTTTGCATATAGAATTGCAACAAAGACAATGTTCATCACCATCATTGAGAAACTTCTGGTAAGTTCACTTACATGGCTGAACTCTGGATCCATTTGTGAAAAGCAAATTGTCACAGAAGATGGTCTAAAAAGAAGTCTTTCCCACATGATGGATGGAAAACAAGTCAGCAAGTTTGATTGTGATGACATCATCAGTCAGTACAAAGAGTCTGAGGAGAAGACTGCGGGAAATATTGCTTTCAAGAATTTCAGCAAGTATGAAGACTGTCTGGACACTTTGTTCTACTCTTTGTCTAGCAACAAAGAATATCAAAAACTTTTGAAAGTTTTTCACAGGTTGCTGGTACTCTCTCATGAAAAAGTCTTAGTAGAAAGAGGCTTCTCAGTCAATAAGGAAATTTCCACTGAGAATATGAAACAGCAAACTCTGGTTGCACAGTGCATTATCACTATTCGGCCACACTTGGAGGTGCTGGGAATGTTCCCATGACTAAGGTTCTTCTCTGCAGTGCTTCCAATGCCAGAGCAGCATACAACCAATCCCTTGAGACTGAGAAGAAAAAAACAAAAAAGAGTGGGGGGGCAAGAAGAAGCAGCTTGACAAAAATAGAAATCCATGCTTATGAAAATTGAAGAACTGAAGACCAAAAAGCACAAGTTTGAAAGTTGCACACGAGATTTGCTCAAGTCAGCTGACCGCTATGCGGAGAAAGCTGAACAGTCAGAACTTCACACTTATTGCAAAGTCCAATGCCATGTGAAGATCTACAAAGGACAAATCCATAGAGATATTCAAATTGGAAGAGGAACTGAATGTTAAACTAGATGAACTGAAAAAATGCTAACAGTATTGTGTTCTGTGCCATGTGCAACAAAAGCGAGATGTGTGGTAGGGGTAACTAAAATGTGTAGTCTTTTCGGGAAAATTTCTATTTGTAGTTTTGTTCCTTAAAAGCATTATATTTAACTTCACAGGAAATGTGCAGCAGTCAAGAATTTTTGTGACATTCATAAACCATGGGTTGTCTAGATACCAAAAATGAAAAGCGTTTAGTATTAATTCCACATTCTGAAGTTTTTTTTTTTTATGGATTCAGGGTAGATGCAATCACTGCTTTTATTCCAATTTCAGATCATACTTTCCATTTTAGAAAGGTTTTTCTTGGAACATTTGGTAGAGAATGCTGATTTTCTGTTCATTCTTATCCCAACTATGAATATCCATGTCACCGGCCAGTAGATTTCTGTCCCATTTCCCTTGAACAGAGATTAAGCCTTTCCCATTTCCACCTAGTTGACGGTGAACATCAGTAGTTGGCCACAAATTCTGTTTTGTATCCCTATAGAAAATCAATGAAATTGATCTCGCACAATGTGGTAACTCTTCTCTTCTGGTTGCTGGTTACAGTTGCATCGTTGATGATTGGCTTGAGGGGGAGAAAAGTTCTTTGAGAAACAAACCAAATATATTCTGTAAAGTTAACAATTTAATTTGAAGAGAGAAAAAAAGTCTACAGAATTTAACTTCTACGAAATGACGCTTGAAGGTTCTCTGTCTGTGTGTTCAGCAAAATGTGAATGTCATTGAATCTGGCTTGTTTGCTTCCTTCACAGAAAATGACTGCCAAGTGAATTGCGCACTTTTGCTCATATGGGGAAATCTTCCCTGATAACAATGATTACTGGCTTCACTTTACCTAGCCAGGTTTTAAAAAAATGACAATTTACAATGCTAATAGCCCATATTTCATTATCTCCATATTTGCTTAAATTAACTAGACAGACCTCTTACTGGTAAAGTAAGAGAATAATAATAATTATAAAAATTGCAGATGATTGTCACTGAAAAGGGACATCTGGTTTCTCTCTAGTCATCAGCTTCAAATTAATTTTGCCATTAGCAGTTTTCAAACCTTGTACTAATCATTTTCAAACAGACATTGTGATCACTCAGGTGGAGTTCATAAATATCCAAATTCCACACCAACACCATTTTAGCCAAAAGGCATTTCACATTGATATCTGCACATGAAAATACATTTACTCTTACTTTATCAACATAATTTCTTACTTCCTCCTTCCAGCTTCTGGTTCAGGGTTTGTAGCCTTCTGAAAGCCAGAATTGAATTTGCCAAAACATGTTTTAATTTTCTGTTTATTTAAATTTTCACCCTCAAATGCCATCTTTACATTTCTACTTATAAAACATTGATTTCAGGCTCCTTACCTTATTACAACTGGGAGACAACCCTTCATTAGCTGGCTGTTGGCTCATTAACTTGTTCCATGTTTTCATTGGTCTTATTTTTCATTCTCCAGGATGGCTAACAACCTGCCTCACAATACATTGAAGGGGGGGGTGCTGGTTTAGTTACAGTCAGTCAACAGTAGATTTCATATAAGTTTTAATTTAGTTAAAGTTAAAAAGTCCATTTTTAAAAAAAAATTTGTATTCTTCTCCTTTTTACTTAATTTTTGGGACCATTGGTGTATTGGGTTCTTAACCTTCCCTATGTGACCTGCACAAGTTTTTCTTGTGGGTGGGGGTGCAAAAGAAGAAAAATTAGCCAAGTTTTTAAAGTAAAAAATTTACAAAATATAAGTCAAATCAAAATGGTACACAATTAAAAAAAAAAAAAAATATGGTATGGATCTGAATAAAAGACACACACACATTTTATTTATATATATATATATAAGTCTAATTTTCCATCTCAAAAATTAGACATAAAAAAATGTTTACAAATTTTTTTCAGATTTTACAAACCCGTTTGTTGAAAATAACAACTTTGTGTTATTTTTTCTGGCTAAACAAAGTTTAAGAAAGTTATTTTCTTGAATTTTTTCAAATTCTTAAAGTTTTTTTCTTTTTGTCTTTTACTTTCAGTTGGAATGTAATTTGAACTCCTCGCTTTCTAACAGCAGCAGTGAAACTGTTGAGGAAAAGCCAGCCTGGGAACGCAGTGTTGGTTTGCTATCTTCCAAAAAGTGCTTGCCAATGTTGGTAAAGAAAAAAACTAAAAGTCTGGAACAAAAAACTAAAGTTGAAACTTTTATAAAACCTGCAAAACAAACTTTGACCTCACAAGGTGGCATTTCCTTATTACAACAAAATGTAGATGTTAAAAATATCCCTTTACCAAGCAAAATTCAAAAGCTGGATACAGATAACAGCAAGATTATTTCTTTAAAGTCTTTATCAAACTCTACTTCAGGTCTTGGTCTACTGGGAGCTTATTCTGATTCAGACAGTGATTGATAAATTCTGTGAGATTTAAGTATGTTTCTAAAATCTATGAACTCTTATCCCTTTATGATATTGTCAATGCTAACAATAACATTTCATACAATATTACACTTTACAAATCATAACTTCTTTTTTCATCGAATATCAGGAAAACTATTTATACAGACACATCCATACAAATGTATATGTTGTTATAAAAAATATTCTACTCTGTAAGAAATAGAAGGCCAATAAAACCGACAATGGTGAATGTGAATTTCAAGTGTTAGTCAGACATGAACTGAGTCATTGTTACCTTTGTTGTTAACACATTTCAACTGATCCATTCTGCAGTCTTCTTCACTATGATGGCCATGGAAATGATGAATATGAAAATCCACATCAGAATTTGGCATAAGAATGGATAAAGGAGACCAAAATAATACTGCAATTATACAATTGTGTTAAGGCCAGGATCATGTGATCTTGTACTCACGAATACACTAGTTTTCCTTTGCACCAAAAATATTCATTTATTGTTTACAGTCATTATCAATTATCGTAATACAATATTTTCTTCAGGGTCTAAATCAGGGCTCTCAAATTCCAGGGCACAAAAATGTGCTAAGGGAGAAGTGCAGTGAGACGGAAGCAGGGCCATTGCTAGTAGCATATTACCAGTGAGGACAGGATCATCTTCAGTAAGGGATAGACATAAATTTCAAAGGGGGCTTACATACAGGTACACACATTTACAGATGGAGGGCAAAAACATTTAGGGCAGAGGTTAGTTTATCTAATATGAGTTATCAGATTTATTTCTCCTTATTTAAAAAAAAAAACAAAAATGACTGAGACTGTATATTTGTACCCTCTCATCAGGTAGTTAGTTAAGAATATGTGGCTGTCAGGAGGTTGAGTTCATGGAGAATAACTGGAACAGACCTAGCTGACCATAAAATTGATTCACTGTTTGAAATTTGTGGGTAGATCAAGCTCAATACTAAGACTACAAAAGTATGGAAGGGACAAATTAAACTTATTAAATTTTGAGGAAAACATTCATCAGGAAATGGTTCTCTACAGGTCACATGTTTGAGATCTGGTCTAAACTGTCTTTCCAATATGTACAAAGGAGTACTGAAAAGTTCTGAACCCAACCCACTTCTGAAAATATGACCAATCATTAAAACATTTTCAAAAAATCTTTTATTGATTGGGCTGATAACTTTTAATTCTTTGTATGTGTAAAGAAAATCTGGAAAATTGTTTTGCAGTTGACCCAGTGTCATCAGAAAAATTTCTCAAAAACAAAATCTGTTAACAAAAAGAAATCTGATTCACCTTAAGAAGCTGAATGTTTGATTCTTACTGTATCTGTATCATTACATAAATGAGATTTTAAGTAATTTATAATATTTATATAATTATAATAATTTCTTATATCTCTTTTTGGCAAATTATTTGAGGTTCAAGTCAATTTTGAATTAGTTAAGCATTTCACATCACCAGGTCTTCTTTCAGATAAGCAATATGGCTTTTGCTTTTCTAGGTCAATTACTGATGTATTACAGTATTGCTAAAAGAGTTGATCAAGCTTTAGATGTGAATAATAAAGCTTGGGCTGTTGCTTTGGATATCTCAAAGGTATTTGACACGGTTTTTTGCACACTGGTCATAACAATTTAAAAGGTTATTTCTTGACAAATTTTTGAATTGATTCAATCTTTCGTATTAAATCAAGAAATAAAATTTGTCTTGAATGGACACTTTTCTAGATCTTTTTGCATTAATAAAGGTGTTCTATCCTTGGGCCTACATTGTTCTTAATTTTCATCAACAATATTTCTGATGTCATCAATTATCAACTTGGTATCTATACTGATAATCCATTTACTCTTGTCATAGTAGCAAGTCAAATAGGGTATACAAAATATACAACCACAAAATAACATTATTAATGGCAATGGCAATAAACTAGATAAAAATAGACATAAAATACTACCTACTAACTCTTTACCATCTACTATTCAAAACAATTTATCCACTGTTAACAATATCAAAATAATTATAGCCACATCCAAAATTATGAATCTGATCCGAACCAAAAATAATAATTCTGAAGCGGGTAGTTATAAAATTAATGATAACTGCTCCTCACAATACATTGGGATAACTCACAGAAATTTAAAAAATGTATCTTTGAACGCAAAAAGCATCTTATGCGCAACAGTTTATCAAATGCATTAGTCATACATAGAAATCAATTCAACTGCTACTTCGATCACTGGGACACCACAATTATTCGAAGAGGAAGTAACTTACTTAGACCCAAAATTGAGTGCTGCTACCAAATCTTATCAAAATATAAATCTGAGCCCCAGATTTTGTCAAATATCTCTGTTCCTGAAATAATTACTCCTTTCAAAAGCCAACTTATGAGCAATCCCACTCAAAGCCAATTTCTCCAACAGTTCATTACCATCTGACACTGAATTTCTGGCAAACTTCCTCGTGGGCTAATTTTCCACCTGTGTGTCTCTTGTCCTGGGGAGTTCTCATTTATAAAGATGATTGAAATGTGCTGTTCTTTGTATAAAATAATTTGGATCATTCTTTTCTATGGCCACACACATTTTAAACAGATAATATAATGTACATAAACTTTTGAATCTAATTTCTCAGAACCAAAGAAATTCAGATAACACATTAATCATGTCTTCTTATCTGTGGGAAGTGGACAGGATTGGGACCTTGGTTTTGCTCAATTTTACTGAATCTTTTCTAGTTAATTCTGCATTTGATTCTTTCAAACTTTCAAAAATTATATCTTAATAGTTTAAAACATAATTTTTACACCACTTCTTTTATAATTTTCTTTTCTTAACCCTGTCTCCTGAGAATTTTAATAATTATTATTTAATTAGTGGTCTATTCAAATCATCATTCTGTAATTTTATTCAATTAAACATTTAAACATTCAGTTCCCTGTTACACATCTTCCTTTAACACAAGTGAAAATTCACATGCCATTAACCATTTTGCTTCATTCAGTATGGCAAAATATTCTCGACAGTCAAGCAGCAGCAGTAGTAAAAGAGTGCAGTTCATGCTGGCCACACATTCATTAAATGTTCATAGCATGAGTTCTTCCAACCAAAAAAAAATACTTTTCCATTCTTCATTGTGCATCAAAAAAAATCTTTCTAGTTCATGCAATTCTGTTATAACACTTCTTGCCAGTTGGTCCTGGGTCAATTCCCACGCTTGTTGATATTGCCGCTGGTTGTTGAATATTGACCTCCTCAGTCTGTGCCCTACCCCACCCATGTTGTGCTTTTTGATCACTGAGCCAGTACAGATTTCAGTCTGTACTGGCTCAGCAATTGTGTTGTTGGTTCAAACCATGGTGAAACTGTGTCATAAATGAAAAATAAAAATGTTCTTTGCAGATGAAATAAACAGTTTGTGTAGTTTTTCATACAGAAAAAATTAACCCTTCCCACTTTGATTTCTGTAGTGATGCTGCCTATCAAAGCTAATTCTGGAACAAGATTCAAATTGGGAGCTCTCTTTGGCAGCAAGTCATGTGGGCTTCGGCAATGTGGTCATCTTTCATCTGTTCTTTCTGGAATGGCTGCAACTCTACACCATTCAGATCGCTTATGTTGACCTCTGTGCCAAGACCAGCATAGGAGCTGATATGTTTGGGGATTCAGGGTTGCCCAGCCTTCCAACAATTCTTTCTTGTCTGGCTTTTGAAAATGAATTCTCTCACCAAATTTAGGTCCTTTTTCCTATGGGCAGTGGTTGCAGGTACTGACCTGCCCATATAATTCATACCCTCTCTCATTCATGCCTCACACCATTACTTCCTAATGGGGCAGATTCTTTCATCTCTCTCTTGGTATCTCATCTAAGCCTTATACCTTGGTTGTTATTTTGACAAATCTGATTTAAACCACGTATATCTACAGCTGCCTTTGAATTGGGAAACAAAAATTTTATCAATGATTTTAGATAGTCATAAAAGTAATCTTTTGAAGATTTGACCACCTATGTGGTTTTGGTGTGGTCTCAACACTTCTGGACAGAGGGATGGGACCCCAGGATTATCCATATAAACAGAGAAAGGCAGGAAAAGTGAGCCCAGTTGTGAGAGAAGTAGGTAGGTGACCAGAGGAGGTGGTGCTGCCCAGCAGCCAGTGACAGAAGGACCATTAGTGAAGAATCAGGAGTCACTAAACCCAGTGAAATTAGGGAGATAGCCGGCTATCTTTTCCTTCAGCTGAACTGCTAAGTGAGAAATCATATTGTTGTGAACTCCCAACCAACTTTAAAAACATGTCATCACAAGTATTATTTGTTGAAAACAATCATGGCCACATAGCAAGTTGGGTGTATATTCAAATACACTCAACCTTGGATGTCATCACAGGTGCAGTGGACAATTGAAGAATGTCATCATAAAACTCTGACAATTTTGCCATGAATGGAGTCACACCAGGAAATACGAAAAGCCTGGATTCACTAGGAAAAAATCCTTCACTATCTCAGCAGGAATTCCTACCTTAAAAACTACCAAACCTAAGAGCTTTAGCCTCACCCATTCCTTCTATATTCCTTCCCTTTTGGTATAACCTTGGCATTTCTCAATCTCACTGTTAAGAGTAATTCTTACTATAGCCTTTGAAACAAATCCCTAATACAAATATTAGGTTGTAAAGAGAATTTTATATTTGTTGTTTACATTTTTTCTATACCATGGTGGCTAAAATTTACTAATGCTTTAAAAATGGCTAAAAAGTTTATTTATATATGGAAATTAATCTTTCTTTTAATTCGGATAAGCTCTAAACCTTTATCTTTCAAACAACTAAAATTTAAGTTCAAAGGCGTCTAAAAAAAAATTTTTTTTTTTTTTTTATAGACCTTTGCCTCACTTTCTACTGTCAGGCGAAATGCTCCATTCATACTTGACGTTCACTCCCATCTCCCTTTGTACACATGACAATTGGCATGCCTCCTCCTCCTCCTTTGTGAGTTTGTTCCTCCCATAACACTTAACAATTACTACTGGATCTCTGCCCACAAACTTCTGCATGACAAGAATTTTTTTCAATTTCACAGCTGGGCGATCTGTGTTTATTTTCATTTTAACTATCTGAATATATTCTTCTGGTGCTTCAATCTCTCTACCATCTTTGTAATATCTTTCCCCACAACTATAGCGCATAGTGTCTAACTGCATTCTCTCATGAAGTGACACACTATCTCTTAGCCATCGTCACTTTCCTTCCTGTTCACTGGGGCAGCCCTTGGTAAATTTAAATTCTTCTTGCATGATCCCTTAGTTTTCGCCTCTTGCTTCAGAGAAGTCCTCCTTTCCATGAGTGGGGCTGTAACCGCCTCCTATCCCAGCCTCTGCCTGCTTACATGCACTGTCCACACCAATCTCCCACACTTACTACACTTGGCTTTATCCCAATCTGCTGCTTCCTAGGTCCACCCTCAATTTCTGGGACAGTCCTTAGACCTGTGTCCATTTCTATAACACACAAACCTGTTCCTGGGGTGGCAATGTACCCACCATCCCGCAACGACCAACTCTCCCTATTGGTGACCTCTCTTTCCTAATCTTATGTTCATAGCTGCAGCAATGCAATGGGTCCTCTCTTCTTAACTCCCCAGTCTAGCCAACATACTTTCACCTCCTCCTATCTACATCTTCCATTAAGTGAGGATTTTGGAGAGAGTCAATAACATAATCTATCAGCTAAAACTGGAAGGTCAGATTGGATCTATGATGTGGATCTGGGAAGCTACTTCCACTAATGTTTTGATCCTCAACAAAAATCACACCAGTGTCTTTCCTTACTTCTGCTCAATCCCTGACAATATTTGCATTGGTTCTGTGGGGCTGACCAGGCCACTGAATTGGTTACTAAGTGCAGCCTGCAACTCCACCCAGGCAATCTGTCTGGGATCTCTCTGCTGAAAAAAAAAGAAAACAAAGTTGGAAACTTTATTCTTGGTATAATCAAATGCTCTGGTGACCAGCTCCGTACAGGGCTTGCAGCCAGGACAAACTTTTCAGCTCTGCCGTCAAAATGCAACAGCTTTGAAATTGTGACTCATCCTTTTTTCTTTTTGACAGAATTCTACTTAGTTTATGAACATAACTGGGTTTTTGTTTGTTTTGTTTTTTTGGGGGGGGGGGGATAAATCAATCTAAAGAGAATTCTCAACTGTACATGGCCAAACAAAAAGAAAAGAAGCTGTGGAAAATTACTTTTCAACTTACCTTATCTGCTCATCTCATTTTATTTGTGGCTATCATTGTTTTTGCTGATTTTATTTGTGTCTATTCTGGTTTTTGTTGGGGAAATTCTTTATTTATTTTTTTTTTTATTCAAACTTAATTGAACAAAAGTTTCTTAGGCCTCCTGCCTTGAGGACTATTTTTCTGACTGGGTCCTTTTCCTGATGCCCTCAGGTGAACACTCGTTATTGACATTTTTTTTTCCAGATAAGGTCATACAACTATTTTATAGGATTTTAAAATAACTTAACTGATGATAACCATGTCAATCTTTTAGGTATGATTGATTTGTACATAAATAATATTGTAATTTTTTTTTTTTTTTTTTTTTTTAGTAATTTGCTAGCAACACTGTCAGCCAGTTTTGCTTTTTAAAACTAGATCTGGGTTTTTCAATTCCTATCCATGTTGAAATTTAATGAAATCTGTTTTTTCAGTTTGTCATTTTTTTTAATACCAGAAATCTGCCAGCTAGAAAGAAAACTGCATGAAAAAGTGACCATCAAAACATAATTTCCCTATCCTATACTTTCTGGTACAATTTTATAAGTTTGTTTCTTTTATGGCACAACTTCTAATAAGGACAACCTTGACTAAATTATACCAAAAGTTCAAAATAAAATTTCACCAGGAATTATTTGATTGAAAAGTGGTTATGGTGTGCAATTTTCTTATGAAAGATTTGATTGGCAATTTTTTTTAGGAAAAAAAAATTGCCTAAGTTTTTACTAAAAAAGTGTTTGTAATTTATGTCTATTAAATAAATAACAAATGTTTTAATACAAATATCACATGGATCAATATATATGAGAATAGTAATCAAAATAAATTTTGTGAAATATTTTATGAGTTTTTTTTATTTTTTTTTTTTTAACTAAAAGAACAATTGTTGCTTACCAAAAAAAAAAAAAAAAAATGAACATTTCAAGTGTTGCTGGAACAGAAGTTACTCATTTTATACCTCCTGAATAAAATAAACTTTTTCTAGCTTTTCTGCATTAAATTTTCAACATTTTATTGAATATTTTCATTTATACAAAAGAGAAAGAATGAAAAACAATAACCAGAAAATGATAATTACTTTTTATTAAATATTTTCATAAAAAAATAATTGTAAATTTGTCATTATTTTAAAACTTGAAATAATAATCTTTAATTCTCAAGGGAATAAATAATAATTTTACACAGTGAGATTTGATGTCATGAATTGATTCAGTTGTCATTGATAATTTTAAATTGCTTTGGAGATTGCAAAATATCTTTTGAATTATAAAATGTATCTTTATTAGAAATACAATTTAAATCTCTAGATTAAACAAAAAAAAAAATTATAAAAGAATTTTAAAGAATTCAAAACAACTGTCATATTCTAAATGTTTACATAAAAAGTTTTGTACAATAAAGTTCAATATGAAAATCTTGCTTAATTTGATTTTTTTCAAAATTAAATTAGGAAACTATAAAACTGAAAATTTACATTTTAAAATATGATAAAGACTGCTTAGAAGATAAAAACCACAGATGCATTGAATCGTAAATTCAATGCATCCATGTGATTTGATGATTATAGATTTTAAGTAATAAGTATATTCCTAAAATTTATTTATGCAGATTACAAATTAGAGCACCAGTAAGTATTAATATTACAGAAGAATATATTTTTTATTCATATAGTCACTGTGATTCCCAAGGAGTCAAAATTAAGCACCTTTTTTAAAAAGTAGTTAATAGGGTCCATTTAAAATGTTATAACAAATTTATTATGACCCAGAATTGGCATAGACACAGAAAGCAGGAAAATGCCTGTGAAAAAACAAATTATATAATATTTTACAAATATTTGATCTCAATGTTTTATTCAGTGGTAATATTTTTAAAAAATATTTAGGCAAGATAAATAAATTTAACACTAATTTACGTTATGATAGAAGCATCTGTAAAAGTCAGCTGCAGAGGCTAGAAAGATGCATTTAAATCAAACAAATTGTGCAGAAATTTTTTTCCACAAAATGTTATTTACCCAACACTTACGTTGAACTCTTCCAACTGAAGAGTAAAATTGAAATTTGAAACAAAAATAAATTCAATTTGAATTCTAATGCAGCTTCGTAAGAAAAGCTCAATTTTAATGAGATCAGTAGATCTATTACATACAATGTTTTCTGATAAAGGATATGCATTTTTCTGAGGCCATAAACAAACATAAAGATGCTATTCTGGTTACAATAAGGTCTAGAGTATTTATAATAAATAAAAATCACAAGCCTGATTTGATAGGCCAAGAAATCAATTTGAATTCTTATTCACACACTGCTCAATTCCTGTTTCCGTTAAGAGATTTTCATCAAATGAATCAATAATTGTAGTCTTTTTCTTATTTGGCTTCATTCATTTGTAGCTCATAAACACATTCATTTCATAGAGTAGACATTTTTTTTGTTCATTGTGGAATATTAACTTATAAGCCATGGTGGAGATTACAGTAAGATTTCTATTAACAACTGAAGTTTATTTTATTTAGTGCACACATTTCTTTTTTTGTGTGTGTGTGTGTGTGTGTGTCTCTCTCTCTCTATATATATATATATATGGTGTAGATGTTGCCATTATGATCATTCTATGACCATAATGGTAACATTTACACCTAAACTAATTATGTTAGTATAGGAAATCCACTCAGCCCATACTTCCCCAATAATTACATGTCCCATGTAGAAAACATATAAATAGGTCTGTAAACCTGAAATATGTCCACTACATAGATGGTATTTTTATTTTAGTTAAAAACACAAGAAAGACAGTTTTTTTTTTTTTTTCAAATGTGGTCTTGAGAGCATCTGTCTTTAACTTTACTAACGAACTTAGTAAAAAATTAAACTCCCATTCTTAGATGTTCTCGTAGATTTTACCACCTCATTGTATAAATATATCCACTAGCAGAAACTGTTGCCACTTTAACTTTAAGAGTGAATGCCCACTCAGATGCAAAACAGCAGGGATAAAAAAAACTTCCTAAAAAGAGCGCACCAGAATTCATCCCCGAAAAATACTAGTAGAAAATACAAACATAACCTCATCCATATGTAAAAGAAAAAGCCAACACTATGAAAATGGCTACAATGTGCTGTGTTTGGAAAATAAAAGATCCCTACAACTCTAGAGACATACACACAACCCATACAACTAGTTAAAAAGCAAAAATAAAATTGTCTTGATAATGGCTAAAAGTATAATCAAAAGTGCTTGGAATTACAGAACATTTGATCACAGTACCTTATCTGTCATCTTTAATGAAACATGTATAAATGAGGGATTGCTGCCTAAATACACTATATACATATATATATATATATATACACACACACACACACACACATTTTTTTTTCTTTCGGAATATTAAAAAAGTAAAAAAATATTTATCTTTTTAAAAATGTTAAGGCAAAACGATATATAAACAGAGTTTTAACAAATAATTGTAGTTTAAAAGTTATTTACATGAGAAAATTGTGAAACTTTGTAATTGAACCTTTTATATATAAATGCAGAGAAAACAATGTGTATATTGTATAAACATGTGAAGAAGTAGAAAAAAAAGGAGAATCAATTGAAATGCTTTAATTGTAGAATATTCAAGATGTAAGGTAACATCTGTGAAAAACAATCATAAAAATCTGTGGCCTAGACTGTGGGTCTATGCTAATCCGAATATTTCATTGATTGATGAAAGAAGCCTAATGTTTGGGAGCTGGTAGCAATAAGGATTATATTAAAAAATGAGAATGGATTACAAACATAAATCATTACAAAAAAAGAAAAAGAACAAAAAAGGGGTTGTGTTGGAAAACTGTGTATACAAAGAAAGGATTCGTTTTGATTCAATTATACAATTTTTGGCTTCTGCATCAATGATCTGCAGACAAAATTTTCCCCTCAATTAAAAATTGTGTCCTTTATTTAAAATAATGTACAATTAATTTAAATTGAATTTACTTCTGGTTGAAAATACCATGAAATTATTGAATTGTAAAGGGAAAAATGAACTGTTTCTTTCAATTTGTTAAAAACTAAAAATGCAGATTAAAAAATTGGTAAAAGATTTATAGAGAAATGATTTTGATGATGAATTAGTTGATGAAATTGCATGTGAAATACAAGCAGAATAATGAAAAACAATTTAATAAAAATAATTTGTTGATTTTTTAAAAACTTTTTATGACAAATCTTGTGTGTGTGTGTGTGTGTGTGTGTGTGTGTGTGTGTGTGTGTGTGCATAATAGAACACATGATGCAAGTAGATCACCTGGATAATCTTTTTTACAAAAAATTAAAACTATATTCTGCTCTCTGCTGATACTGATTCTCCAAGTGGAACAGATTTCCAATTTTCTAGTCAAGCTACATGAATACCTTCATCATCTAAAAACAGAAAAAGATGTTAAATTTAAACATCATATGATAAAAAACTAATGTCATGGAAGTGGCCTTCAAAACAAATAATTACTTCTGATAGCTTTAAACAAATAAAATTTAATCCTGAGTATCTGATATTATTTCAGAAGAGGTCCAAGGAAGCCTGAGCCATTTAATTACATTGTAGCTAAAAGTACACAAGGTAAAATGAAGTTTAAATAAATCTTTTTTCATATCACTTATCAGATATAATCATCTTTCAAAAATGAATATTTGAACAGCACAAAATAGAAAGTTTCTATTTTGCATGCAAATTGCTTCATATGCATAAAATAATAGTTTTGCCCTTTTTAGACTATTGCTTATAATACTGATATCAATAAAATATTAGGAAAAAATTAGAGTTTTCTCTTCAAATCCTATATGTGCAAAAAATATAGACTACATACCATCCAAGAAAGCTTGGTTATCGTGTCCACCATTTTGGTTAACCACAACGTTCTGGTAAATATCTTCACTCTCATTGCTTTCTAAAGCATTTAGCAAACACTGGTGGATGTAGATATATTGTTGCTGTAATAAATATAAAAACATTGATTTTGTATGAACTGCATTCATAAAAAAATCAAAAACACTATTCTATATATATGCAGCAATCTATCAAATGACAGAAACCATTTCAAAATACCGGATAAAATTGAACCACAAATTTAATAATCTGACATAAATTGTTAAAGAATAAGAATTGTATGAATGTGAGAATATGAAATGATTTCTAATTTGATCCTTTTTATTTTAAATGAAAAAATAATGATTTGAAAATTATGGTACAAAATTTCCTTGTTGAGATCAACAAAATAATTATTTTTCATGAAAGTTGAATAATCAGAGAAAAGTGACACGTTTGGGAGAAGAAAAATAAAGACCTAATTGACAATGACACAATATATTAAGAAAAAATTAAACTACAACAAAGTTGGCATTTTGTTTTATAAATTAATAATAATTTATCCACCTGGCACATCAGAATCATATATATGCATATCTAGAATTGTATTTAAATGGTGAACAATTGGAAAATTCATCTATCAAATGTTTGCTATCAAAAGCTTTTGCTTTACTGAAATTATAATTTGTGCATCTTAATTAATTTATGAATATTTTAAAATTATACTAATGCTATTCATATTCTGAAGCAGTATTAAAAAATTAAATTTATTAAAAAAATAATTAAAAAATTAAATTTATTAAAAAAATACCCAAACCAAATAATGATTTTGGAGTCTCAATTCTTCATAACAATTCTTCATTTTGCATTTATTTGTACAAGCTAAAAAAGAGATTCAGTGTAAATTGTTAAAATTGTTGTTTCCATGTAAATGTTGCTTTTCAAATTAAAAACTCTTATTAGTAACTCTTATTCTATGTATGCAAATTGATGAGCTAAGAGAAAATTAAATTTGCAAATCAAAATCAAATTCTGCTTGTGTCTCTTAATATTGCTTTTATACTTTAGCCTTTGCTAGGAGTTATTTTAATTCATCTAGTCACAAGATGTCATAATGGTAGACAGTGAGTAAAACTGATACTGCCAAAAATTCCAAAGACAAAATCAAAGCCGAAGTTAACGCCTTACCTCTGTTTGCACCATTAATACTCGATGCATTCTCATCTCATGGACCACTCCAAGAACATCAACATAATCATTTATTTGAATATGCTGCATGCAATGATCAACTGCAATAAATGTTCCGGACCGGCCAACTCCAGCACTGCAAAAAAAAATGGGGAAAGGGAAGAAAAAAAAAAAAAAACTTACACAAAATACAAGTAAACATTTTTGAAAGTTGTTAAAAGATTTGTACCATATATGAAAGTTTTGTGGTAAAAAAAAGAAAAAACAAAAAAGTCAAACTGCCTACGCCATCTGCTGGAAGGATGATTTTCTTTTTATATAATAAAACTTCTGTCTATAAAATGATGGTACTCATTTTTTTAATACATTTAAAATGCAGATTTCCTATTAAATAATAATAAATTTATTATTATTAGCCTTTAAGATATGGCATCCTGGTATTCTCATGTTTTAAATCAAATTTTAAATCCATTATTTTTATTGCATAAAAGAATTCATATTTTTCATTTATACCTTATCTTTTACATATGAATTAATGAAGAATTTATTTTACACAATAAATATTTCCTACATAATCTCCTTCTGTGTCAATGTATTTAATGCTTCTCAATAGATAACAACATAGATTGATCCGAAATTTTCACTGTATAATTAAATGTTCTGCTAATAATTGTGTCAAGCTAATTAATCCACCTTCATAAAATTATTATTTTTTTCATTTGCAAGATGAATCATTAACTATTCTATACTACTAAGTTGAAGATTTAAACCATTTATAATTACCTGCAGTGGACAACAATTGGACCAGTCTTTATTAAACTTTTACGCACTGTTTGCACAAAATTGACAAGAACTTGTGGTGAATTGGGAACTCCAAAATCTGGCCATGATGTGAAATGAAAATGGCGGACGTTCCATGATTTCTCTCCCTTGAGCGGAAAAAACAAATTCAATTTAAATAATCTTTCGCAAAAAGCATACGCCCTCAACAAAAAAAAGAAATCTTTAGGCAAACATTTTTTTAAGTAAACTGTTTTCCTTATTTTTAGCAGTAAAAATAAATACCATATCACTTCAGTATTTCTTTATTACCTGTGAATTACATTGAAGAAGAGACAAATTCATATCTTTCCCAAGAGCATTTGTGTGAAAGTGAATTCAGGAGGCTAGGATATTTGAATTGGGTGCACCGATTTCACTTTCTGTGCCAACACCTCTTACACTTACTCACACATTCTTAACAACGTCCTGGTCATTTGTGTTTCCATTATTGCTACACACATAAAACAACTGGAGACAAATTTTTGTGAACTTTCCACTCAGGCAATAACATTATGGATTTGATCCATGGAGGCAATGTACTCTAAGTAAAATTAGAGAATACATCAGCTTAAAATGCAAGACTGATAACAAAATATCATCTCTGAATCAATACAGATTTACAGCACATAAGTTTTAATATAATGATTTTATGTTACCTGAATCTTTTAAAAAGTTGTTTCAAGTGTTTTTTTTTTTTTTTTAATCAAGACTTTACAAATATCTTATGTCAGGGAGAGGTTGACATGGTTTCTGGTTAGCCTTATTCTAAAACTCTGCAAGGAAGCAACATTTCCTTATTCTTAAACACAAGCTAAACGCAATAATTATATTAAAACTT
Source organism: Acanthosepion esculentum (assembly GCA_964036315.1). Classification (NCBI taxonomy): domain Eukaryota; kingdom Metazoa; phylum Mollusca; class Cephalopoda; order Sepiida; family Sepiidae; genus Acanthosepion; species Acanthosepion esculentum. The sequence goes on from OZ038506.1 coordinate 68,198,169, forward strand.
CAAATTAGAATGCAATCACTATCAACATTTTAAAATTAATCAACTTTTTTGCTTGGGTTCTGCTTGGGAGAGGAACAATTTATTGTTTATATTGTTCAATATTTTTAGATTTCAGATGTTAGGAAATTTAATGACAAAGTGGAAAATTATTTTTGTGTGACACATTTTGTCTGTTAGGACTTCATTGGGCTGAAGTGATATTTATGTTGATGTAAATAAGCATGAAGATGAAGGAATGCTGAAATTTTAAGCTTTAACATTTTTTTTATGTGTTTGGATAGTCCAGCCAATTTTGCTTATTTTCGTTTTATCACTTATCCCACATTTCAGATGCACCTTATGAAATATAATAACTTAGATCAACAGTAAACTTTAATCCACTTAAGATACATCTGAAATATAAAGTATAAATGAATAGCATAAATGATAGAGACAATAATACATCATAACATATCAGTTACAATATAAATTAATTGGAAAATAAAATCTTCACATACTAAAGTTATTTTAAATTCTGTTACTGTCCAGTCTGGTGTTATAGTTTCATGCATCTTTGCCACCTGAACATCTCCATAAAATACAGGGTCACCACTCTCAGGCCAGTATTGGTCACATTTTTCCTGAAAGAAAACAAATATTTCAAATTTTTCAAAAACTAAAATAGTTTGCACCATGAAAATTTCATAAAAAATTATCTGATAATTTGAAAAAAGAAACTTGTCGCATCACAATTTCTCTCATATGTATTTATACATTTTCTTTAACGTAGCATGTACACAAGTAACCATGAGTTACTCCCCTTGATACAGGACTTTCCAGAAAGAGATTTTGACGGGGCATCAGATAAAAACAAATGAGAGCTGTACTTTTGAACATGTGAACTTGGAATAAACAACTGCCAAGTGGATCTCCTTGTCTTTTATACTGAAACATACAACAATGGATATTATTCAACCTCCTACACAGATGTCCTGGGAAGGAAATGTTGAAGAAAACTGTTACAAAAATTCAAATTGTACCTTGTAGCATCAGAAAAAATTACTGAGCCAAACAAAATAAAATTCTTGCACGTAGCCAGAGAACAGGAAATAGAGATATAAAAATGGCCTAACATTCACTGACACAGAAAAAGAAAATTATAAGGCACTAGTGAGAAAATTTCAGGAATATGTTCAAGGCAAGAAAGATATAGCCCATAAAATGTATTGGTTTAACAACAAGGGCACAGAGGGAAGGGGAAACTCATCGTTTTTTCACATATATATAGACACAAGCAGAGAGATGCGAGTATGAGCATTTAAAAGACTGTATGATTAAGTGTTATAGGAATCTGGAGTGACAAGACTAATGAACTTTGACAAGCCAAATCTTTCAAAAGTAGAAAATGTCAACAAAAATGATGGAATAGCTACAAGTCATGTCCTAGAAGATTCCAACATGATACAGTCCCCACCTACAAAACACGATACATTCTGCTCACAAAACACAAAAATGCATCCAGACACAGGGAAATATATGCAAAGGAATAAAAAAATTAAAAAAATAGAGTCCAATGAATATGGTAGATGCAGATATTGCCACATAGAGCTTGCCTGGTAAAAAGGTTGGACATTTTAAAAACAAAACACCCCATATAGAAATAGTTATTAAAGCTGTGTTTCATTGGTCCATTATCTCAGGAGCTAAAACGGAGTTTGGCAAAAATTCAATTGTAGGAGTTTAAGGGAATGCATACAGGAGAATGATTATATAAATGGTGGGTGAGGGGTTTGGGCAAGTGACCAATTTGGTTTTTTTTACCCATTTTTTTTTTGTTTTACAGCTTATCAACCTTTTGTCTTTTATTTAAAGCTGAAACATATTTTGGGTTGTAAAATTAATTTTTCTTTTGCAAGTTGCATTAACAATTTTTGAGAATAACAATGATTTTTTATATTAAAGTCCTACATAGTTTGGAGGAGGATATCAATTCATAACTTTCCCAAAGGTATTTGCACTTAAATGAATGTACTGAAACCAACTAGAACATGAACTTGGCTCTGATCTCTCACTGCAGGGAGTAACAGAGGAATGAGTATATGAAAGGTGGATAGTGGAGTATAGGGGAATGCACACAACATACAAATTATTTTTGCCCACATCCTTTGCTTCTCAATCCAACTTGATGATTCAATACTGATCCTGAGCTTCAAAAAATGAAAATTCTCCAAATTAATGTTATTAATTGGAGAGATCCTCCAGCAGAAAAAGAAATTGTTATTGTGAGGAAAGACAATTAATTCGATGATGATGATGATGATGATGATAGTGGTGGTGGTGGTGGTGGTTAGACAAAAGAAATTCATTATCAGATCTTTTTGTTTTGGTGCAGCATAAGCCAGTCCGATTTTCAATCATTATTCTAGCAAATAACTGAATCAATCTCACTACTATCATGACAGATTCTAGTCTAAAAATAAAGAAATAAGTCATAAGACAAAAATATACAGCATGAAATGAAAAAGATTTATTGCACTAACAAATAATTATTTTTCCTATAACTGTTTCATTATTATACTGAGTCTTATTTACTTGATCAGTTAATTGCAATATAAAGGGATATTTTTCAGTCCAGTTAAAAGCTTGTTAAATTTTAAATCCAAAGTTGAAATGGTATTGATAATCTACTGAGTGGGAAGCCATAAATAAAATGCTGCTATCTTCATCTATTGATGAGGATCAGTGATTTTTACTTTATTATTACTTACTCGTAATTTCTCTACACATCTGGTCAGCATCACAATGTTATGAACATTCTGTTCTGATATCATTCGCCAGAAATCATCACGGGTTGAACACAGGGGCCCTTGGGTAACAATATATTCACGACGAGAATGAAAACCCTGCAACAAACAAAAACAGAATTCTGTACATGAACATTATTATTAAATATGTTGAAATATTTCAACAGCCATCATAACTTTATTATAGGTCAGCAAGGTTTTCTTTCGGGTTGGCAATGTTTTTCTCTCAATATTAGTCTTTCATTGAGAAATATAAAAATTAATTTTATTATTTATATTACTATTAATATTATGCATATCTTATTTTCAATAATCTTTCTTATCAAGAAGCAAATTCAACTTACTATAACTGTGAACAGTGATGGACTTTCAAATGCCCTTCATATTGTGACATTTGTTCTAATGTCCAAACAAAAGAATATCATTGTTGCTCTTTCGTTACCATCTTGTCTATGGCCTTGACACCAAGTGATGGGAGAGAAACCAGACCCAATATAAGAATTGATGCTATGATTGGAATTAAGAACTGTGAGTAACTAAAGAATAATAATACTTACAGGGAGGTAATTGGCATTGATGTAATCAGAACCTTCTTCATCATCAACTGAACTGAGTTTCACTCTTGAATGGTCATAAGGCAAAATATTGGCAAATCGGTTTTTGTTTCGATTACACATCAACTGGGCTGTAATCCATTCTTGACTTTTACCAACATCCTTTAAATCCTGTAAATTACAAAATTAATGAGTACAGAAAAAACAGTGATGGGGTAAGGGTTACAAAAGTAATTTTTATTTTATACTTTCACAAATTACTTCAGCCATAATGATTTGAGAAAAAACTCAACTCTAGATTAAATGAGATTCACACAGAGAGAAGATGAAAGAGAAATGCAAGATTATATGCAATGTCAGAGGTGACAAAAGTAGAGAAAATATGCCAAAATAAAGCGGCAGTTCTTTGGAAAAAGCTGAGTGGAACTTCCTCTTTATTATTGGAATATGAAGGAAATAAAGGTGCTTTGACTCTGGATATAGTATGGTGGGTCTTAGCTGTAAAAGTCTGAACTGGTGAAGGCAAAAAAATATGGAGCTCATTTGAACATTTACCATGGAAACAGAAATAGAGTAACAATAAGTTTGTGACATTGCTTCAAAGAAAGAGGCAGCAGGATGGAAAATAAATCATACCTTTGATTGTTCAAGGCTGAATAGAGAGGATTAGTGTTGCATCAGTAACTATAATTATTGATAACAATAATAATATGGTTATGCCCCTTGTTGTTTGTATCTGCCCATGGGGACTGTTCCATAGGAGTTTTAATAAAGTTTGTTAAACTGTTATATGTGTTTGTCATCACTCCTACTATCCAAGCAGCAGCAGCTCAGAAAGCCATTCACTTTCTGAGATGAATGTTACTTTTGTGAATGAAATAATTAGGTTGTTCCAGCCCAGCTATGACAGTAATACACTATAATGATGTAACTACATATAAATGTTTAGGTATCTGTAATGTTACATATTTGCTTTGTTGACAGGATTCATCACCTACTAGAAACTGAAGCTAATCACTATAAATGACAAACCACCAAACATTCTGTCCATCAGATAATTTTAACATTTAAGTAGGAAGTAAAAAATTGACAATTGAAAGCTTCTTGAAGACCACATTGTTAATGTTTACTTTTATCTGTAGATAGCAAAATTATAAAACTGAAAGAAAACCATGCAAAGAAAAATAATGAGATAATAAAAAAATGTATAACATTCCTGATTCACAAAAACTCATGCAAAAAGCAACAAAGAGACTGGCCATTTTTTTTATCATTTCTGCTCTTGTGAGCAATTTTATTTCTACAAAATTTGCAATATTGATATCATCTTCATTCAAAGAAAAACATTTAAATGCCAAAAATGTATAAATTGCTCTCAATGACATATTTATTAAAAAAGAACAAAATGAATGTAGACTGATATTCATAACTGGTTGAAATAAAATGACTTTCTCTGCTTATTATATGTTTACAAAATAGTAAATACAAAAGCATTGAACTGGACAGAGTTATAAGTCATATTTGAGATTTTTCTATCACCTTAGTAGAGAAATGTAGTGTTATTTTTTTCAGAAGAATCTGAGATGGTGATAACTTGGTAGCACTAAGTGATTTTATATGGAATGACCCAGGCTCTGTGTGTGTGTGTGTGTGTGTACACACATATAGGTTTCAGTGAAGATGACTGACAAAATACTGTTATTAAGCTTTTTTATTAAATTTTTCTTGCATTTATACAAGTGATTTATTTTCTGGACAGTGTAAAAACTGTCCAAATGATCTGAGCACTTTTGACTAATCTATTAGCCATTATGAAAGACGCTTTTATGTTTAACTGAATATGTAGATTATATATGTATGTATGTAAGTACATACGTACATACATACATACATAACTAAATAATAGCTGGCCACTCATATTCGAGGATACCCATCTATTAGACATCTCGCTCAGGCACATTTGTGTTTGTTCAACACCCACAGACCCAACCTGTGGTTTATACTGCAACTATACTAAGCAGATCTTAGTTACAGGAGAGAGAGCATGTTATCTAGCGTGATCAACAAACTCAAACTCTCGGTCACGATGACTTGTGACTTTGTGCATGCCCATAATATACATACATACAGGAATGAGGATATTTTTTTTAATTTACAAACACTGTCAGCATGTTGTGGCTATGCTCATAAGAGTTGGCTTCTTCATTTTTATTATTAATGCTTACATTATTTTAAACCTATTTTGTATTATGATGGTATTTTCCGCAACTATGTTGCAGACATAGATTGGCAGGTCTCCCAACTGTGTTTAAATGGGTCTTAATAAGACTTACTTTACATCTCATGATTCATAGCTCCATTCGGACTCATTTAAACACACATTGAGGACTACCAATCTCTGTCTGCAATGTACTTGTGGAAAATATGAACATAATAGATAATGCAAAATTGATTAAAAATAATGTAAGCCTTAATAATAAAAACAAAGAAGCCAACTCTTAATAATATCAATTATGAACATGGACACAGGCTGACAGTGTTAAAAAATTTAACTATTTATTCATAATTATAAAATCTACATATTCAGTTAAACAAAAAAAAAACATCCTTGATAATGGCAAATAGATTAGTTGAAAGCATGCAGATCCACAGATCATTTGAACAGTTTTTACACAATATATCCAGAAAAACAATCATTTGTACAAATGCATATCTACATTGTCTTAAGATACTCATATCAACAGTGCATTTATTAGTGCTATACCCCTACTTTACATTAAAAAAAAAATTATTTCATTTTTAAATAAATTTGATTCAGGAGAATAAACAAGTTTCAATTATTGGTTGCAATAGTGTTTTAGTAATACTCTCATACAACCCTTCGATAATCTAATGACTGAAATAGGGTCTATGAATTCTAAACAATGTTATACAGAATAAAAATGCATCATTAAAAAAATACATGACAAAAAGCCCAAGTGATGGATTTATGTCAACTCTGATAGTTGTATAAGAAAAATAAAATATTTCATGAAACTTTGATGGTTTTTATATTGATTTTATTAAAGCCCGGGACACACTTGTAGAAATGATTGGCAATTTCTATAACTGATCAATTAGACATTTTAAAGACCAAATAAAAATGAAGTTCAAATAAACTTACCTCATATTCTTCAGCAAACTGAAAATCGGAATCTGATGACATTCGGATGACATGATCTCTGAAGTTTATTAAATTGACAGGACGACTGAAAAAATAGCAAATAAACAATGATAAATTTTAAACTGGTTTGTGCAATAATCTGCAATTCAACACAAACATTCAGTTTCAATAGTAAAGGAAAAAGAAATTTAAAAGGATTCAGTCCAATTTATCTTTTTGAAATTTGCTTTGAAGACTTACTCATTATTTCAGTGACAGAAGTCTTAAAAATGGTAGGGAACAACATCTAATATTGTCAAGTTTCAGTTCTTCTTTTAATGAAATTTAAAAGAAAAATGTAAAGGAAACCATTTTGAGAAATGATAAGATAAAACAGAATTTACCTGGTAGGTTTATATCGTGGCATAAGGTAGTTTCCTGTGTCTTTATCAACCTTGGCTGTTTTAGGCAATGATCTCTTTCTCACGATGTAAAATGCAAGTGCCATAAAGAAGAGGGTAACAAGAGGGCAAATAACAGCCAACGCAATAGCCAAAGTGGGAAGAGTAGTTTCTAGATCAATGGAAGAAAAATTTTTAAATTCACATAGCAAAGGGAAAATTAGTTGTTTGTATTTAGAAATAATGATTTTTAATTTGCATGATTGCATGAAATGATGCAGGCATCTAGCTGCTGAAATGGGGCAGGCATCTAGCTGCTGATGCAACCCCCGACATTAAAATATTTTCATCTTTTTTCTTTTTCCAAAATAAAAGAGATACAATTGTTGAAAAAAAAAAATGTTTAAGTGTCTTCAACATGATTATCTTAAAAAAACATCATATTTGTTCATATGGACTGCATAAATTTACTGTAACATTTTAGAATATTCAACCTAATGAAATGTATAATTCAGAACCTTTAACAAATGTAAAAGTTAGCAATTTAACAACTACATAACTACAAATGCTATTGAATTGCCAAATAAAATCCCTTTCATACATTCTCAAGGGAAAATGAATACATTACTTGTGCTTCAATATCAATTCAGAAAAATAATTATTCACTTACACAAATATTTTTTCCAAAGGATTTTCAAAGTAATAATTTCTTTTCCTTATTTATTCCTTTGTTCTTTATATAAACCTATCATATAACACATTCTACCAGCATAGGGAGGTTGGTAAATACCTCCATGCTGAAATTGCATTGCTTTTACTTTTTTAACAGGATCTCTCTCTCTCATGTTAATAAGGTCAATATATATTTTTACATTCTAAAATGAGGTGGATTTTTATATTCTTGCCAATTTTTATAATATCTACAAGGCTTGACTAAAATAATTCACTTGTTTTTAGAAACAACAATAATTAAAATCTAAATGATCCACTTCAAGTTAAGATGTATTTATCAGCAGAAAATAAAAAATGAAACAATTAATCTCTAGCTTTTGTTTTGTGTGTTTGGATCATCTCCAATTTGTTACAAATAAAATACTCACTTTCACTTTCAGTTTGGATTGCCATTGAAAAAGGAGTGTCTTGAAATGCATCGTGAGTGTAAGCACGTACTTTCACATAATAATTTGTACCTGGTTTCAAATAGCCATTGCAATATGAAGAATTCTCTTTTGAGCAGTCATCCACACCAATCTTAAATTTCACTGATTTCATATCTGTACTGCGTTTCATTCGGCTTGTTTTTGTTTTCTTGTTACAAGTATTATTTACTTGATATAGATTTGTGCAGTTGCTAATCACTTGGTAGGCATTAATAGACGGATTCTTATTAAACTGGTACCAATTTGGAAGCACACTTGACTGATTTAGCTCTTTTTTGTTTGTAGTGGCCACAAGGACTGTATAGTTAATAATTCGCCCATTTTTGTCTGTGAAAGGATTTGTGGGAAATTCCACTGTCAATGAATGTTGATCAATTTGGTTGGATTTGTTTGGTCGTTTCATTTCTTCATTCAGATCGGATTTGAATTCTGGAGCTGTAAACAAATGAGAAGAGGAAAATAATAGAGCAGGGGTTTTTACACATAATTTTAAATGTATAATTCTTATAGGATTCAAATCCAATAACGATTTTGACAAACTAGGTGAGAATGCTTGGCTGTGTATAAGTAACTCCTTTATTTTCTATCAAAGTGATAACACTTGTGGCTGTTATTTATATAATAAACATAATAGAAACAAAGTGTGATAATGTTTACACAGTGTAAACATGTGTACTTATTGCATAGTAGTAGGTGTAATTATAAACATTAATCTAAAATTAACAAGTCTCAATTCTGATTCAATTCAATATTTCAGGTTCAATTCTATTACTGATCCTGCAATGAGAGTATTTCTGAAATGTAATAACCATAATAATTCCATAAATAATCCAACTTTTACACTTCTGTATTTGTACAATTACAGATTATTTTATATTCTGTTTTATAAAACTCATTACATCTGCAGACAGTTTAAAAACTAGAATAAAAGTATTAACTGTGAATGATCAGAAATTGATCAGGATTGTGTATGTCATAAAAATGGAATAATTAAAGAAAAATGATTACCATAGGTTTTTGAAGTGAAATGTGTAGTTGTGGCTGGACCTGGTGCAACAGTGAATGCTTTTACCTGTTCAAAAAGAAAAATTTAACTGAATGCATAACAAAATGAAATATTCAGTTAATTATTAAGTTGGTACAAAAATTTCCATCATCATCATTTGCACAATGGTAGGGAAATCTTAAAAATGTCTGAAGTTTACATTTTACTCTTTTATTGCAAGACACATACACCTAAAGAACTGTTAGTGGTGATTTGGTAAAAATCATAGCCAAATAAAAAATGTAAATTTGCTCTTCATGTTTATTATAGAAACTTAGCAAGAGATCACTGGAGCTTCTCATATAAGATGCAGTAGGTGGATGCATGTGTCTGAATATGATTTGTGAAGGTTAAAAAGGGAAACATTGTCTTCAAGAACAATGAAGCCTCTAGATAACCTGAGAAGTCAAAAATTGATGAATTGAAAGAACTTCAAAAGGAAAATACAACACAGGGATCACTCAGCTGTAGTCCATCATTTCGAAGTCATAGAACAAATTTAGAAACAAGGTAAATGGGTTCTAATAGCATTTATGGAATGGAATATCTGTCAGAAGAAATTCACTGGGAATTGAAAATAAATTAATTATGCGAATAAAAAAACATCCAAGACATTCCTCAACCACAATGGAATCTATTGGGAAGAATTCTTCTGTGTTTATGGAAGTTCAAAGGCAATTCTTGACCTTTATTAAATTTAGGGCTTTTAGGAATTTATGCCTTAGGTAGTCAATATAAGCTTTAAAATTTAACTTATCAAAAATAAGCCCTAGGCATTTGGCTTGCTGGACAATTGGGATCTCAGTGTCATCCATGTTTAATTGAAGATCCAGATGTAAAGATCACTTATTACAAAAATGCATGTCTACAATTTTGGTTGTACAGAATTGGAAACTTTTCAGCAGTCCATTTTGCAATTCTGTTAAAACAGTTTTGAGTTTGTCTCTCTATATCTGATATAAATGGTGATGAGCAGACAACTGCAAAACTGTCCACAAATAAATCTTTCTCAAATGCATCATTTACCATTTTAATAATGCTCTTTATTTTTATTATAAATAAAGTGGCAGACAGAATGCTTCCCTGAAGTACTCCCTTTTCTTGTTTGTGGAGTTTGGAAAATGTAGTCCCTATACAAACCCTAAAGATGTGTTTTTATAGAAGGTTTTTAATGAACATGAACATTCTGCCCTTTATTCCTATGTTGTTTACATCTTTCAGGATACCATACTTCCAGGTCATATCATATGCTTTTTCAAGGTAAAAAAATTACTGATATTGCATGATTTTCTCATACAAAACCTTCTTGGATAAGGATTCAATGTGTACAAGTTGGTTGATGGTGCTTCTGTTATATCTGAATCTACTTAGATATTCTGATACAATGTTATGTTTTTCCAGAAGTCTTCTTTAACTGTGCATTTACTATTCTCTCCATGGCTTTGCAAAGACAGCTGGTAAGAGAGATAGGGTGATAATTATTTAGATTCGAGGCATCCTTACTGTTTAGTAATTGGGATAATTACAGCTTCCTGCCATTCTTTGGGAAAGTTCCCTGTGTGCCATATGTTATTAAATATGTCTAAAAGGGATGACTCTGGTAGCAGATTAAAAAATTGATAATGTACATTATCAGGTCCAGTAGTAGTATCATGGCACTTACTTGGAGACTCTTTCAATTCATAAATGCTAAATGGTATATTGTACATTTTTTTATTGTCAGAAGCATTATTTAGTTTTCGTTTTTCAGCCTAAGATTGAAATTTTTGGAATATAGGGAGGTAATAATCCATTGAGGAGTTATTTTCAAATAGTTCTGCTAATAAGTTAGCAATATTTATTATTTCTGTGCACTTTTCTCCATTTCATCTATTCAGGTGCTTATTAGTATTTATTGGTTTTCCATTTATTTTTCTCACCATATCCCACAATTTTTGATACACATTTTTTCCATGATTCCCTTTTACTGGTTTAAATGTTGTGCCTTTGCTTGTTGATTGCTTTGTTCTGTAGATTCATTTTTGTTGGTTGAAGTTGAAACTTTTTAAATGTTTCTTTTTGGTGTTTAATGGCTTCCCTGTATTCCATTGTGAACCAAGGTTTATGTTTGACTTGTGATTTTTGAAGAATTAGAGATTGTTTGTCCTGCTACTTGGATTAGTAAAATTGGGAAACAGGTCAGTGGGTTTGGTTCATTGATTATTTTATTGGTAATTACAGATTGACAGAGGTCTGTGAATGCCTGCAATTTTGCCTTATGGATTTGCTATTTAGGTATTCTCTCTCTGATTTTAGTTAATGAAAATAGGAATGTGGTCACTTTCACATTGATATTTATGTACTCCCCATTGGAAATCCATGAAGGTTGAAGGGGAGAAAATTGATAGATCTATGGCTGACATAGAACCAGACACTGAATGTATGTAAGTATAGGATTCATCATTCAATAAGCATAAAGCATAAGTTTGTATTAGATTTTCAATTATATGGCCAGTTTGTTATTATTGCTGTTAAAGTATCTGACCAATAAAAAAGGTGTGGGTAATTGGTCAATTAGTCCATTAATTTTTGCTTGTTCTAATTTGTATCTTGGAGGAATATATAGTGAGCATATGGTTAATGTATGATGAAGACTGGTTTTAATAGCTATGGATGGCTTGTAAATTTGTGTTCAAGTGTAGCATCTTGTGCAGAGTGGTACCTTTTACCAGTATTAAGGTACCACCAGTTTGTCTATTGTCTATGGCTGACCTGGAGGTCAGCCATAGACAATAGACCAAAATGGAGGTTTTATTATACTTTTTATATCCTTTAAGTATAAGTTGTCAGATTCTTTTTGCATTGTTTCTTGTAAGTATTCATTTAATTTCTTCAAAATTTGCTCTAATTCCACCAACAGTTCCATTGCAGAATGGTTTCTCTAAAGCCCATATTCTGTTTAACCTACAGTTTATCCTGTTTTGGTTTTGTAAATGGAGGACCATCCTGTTTCTATTCTAGATTTACTTTCATAATTATCAATGTCCATGTGTTCTAGAATATTTTTTGTACTTCTAGGTTTTATGTTTCAAGTTTTCTCAGGTTGCTGTTTAAGTCTTGTTTGGTGTTTTGTTTGTCTTTAGTTTTTCTTTTATTCTTTTTTTGGTGTTTTTACTTAGTTGAGATTTAGAATCTATAGAGTTTTCAATTTTCACCAAATCCAGACTCAAATCAATTTTGTATTGGGATTCCTGGTACTTTGGTTTTATTTGATATTAATGATTTATTTTCTAAGTTAGTTGGACTCAGTTCTTGCGAGAGGGCATTTTGGTTTTGTTGTGGATTTTGTTTCTTTGAGTATTGTTATAATTTCATTTATGAGTGATATTATCTCATCAGATTTTCAATTCACAGAGTTTATTTTTATTGTGTTACATTTTTGACATTCTTTGTTGATGTTTGTAAGGGGGGCATTTTTTTTTGTAATTCTGGCACATGAAGATGTAGTGAAGGTATTTTTTGCTATTTCTCTTGGTTTTGGAAAAGTGATATTTTTGGTAAAGTTTATTCTTATTATTTCCTTTTTCTTTTCCAGATTTCACACTTTGAATTGGCAGTATGTTCTTGCTTGCAATTTGGACACTTTGAGATTTGGTTAATCTGGAATGGTTCGTTCTATTCTCCCCACATATTCTATATGCTGGGGTTTTGGAGCATCTGTCTTTGTGGTGGTCAAATCTTTGACAGTTGAATCATCTGAGTGGTGCAGGGATGGAGGTTTCTGTCTTAACAATAGAGTAATCAATTTTTATTTCAGATGGAAGTTTAGAAATATTAAAATGTATTAATGATAATATTTTGGCCATTGTTTTTAATTGTTATTCTTTTGATGTCTATAACTTTCTGTTTCCTTAATTTTCTCTAGGAAGCATGGATCAAGGTTGGGGCTGCTGATTACTTCTTTGGATTATTTTAAAGATTGGTGAGAGTAGAATTTGATTTTTAAATATCAAAAGTTGTCCATTTTAAGAATTTTTCAACATATGCCTTTTTAGTCCCTTGTACTAATATTGTAGCATTTGCTAATTCTAGCAAATGCTACAATATTAGTACAAGTACTAGATGTAGGCGTTATATCGGAAGATATAATTTTTTTCAATTAGAAATGGTGACAATTTAGTAATGGGAATTTCTTCTAGTTATTCAAGTATAAGAAATTTATAAAAAGTTTCATTAAACTGTGTTTCCCTGTCTGAGCTTGATTCAAGATGGGGTCTTTTAATTTTTTTACCGTGGAAGTTTGATTTAAAGTTTCATCATTCCTGCTCCCCACCCTCTCAGGAGCCCTTGAAGAGAGATGTTTTGTCGGGAAACCCATTCACCCAAACTTTCCAAGGATACAGGAATGATATACCCACATTAATGAATAATTACAAACATCTAATATGTCTTCCATTTCTCCACCCCAATTAGGTGAAATATCAGAGTCTAATGGTGATGTTGGAATTTTGACTCAATAATTGATTAACCCTTACCACTGCCTACTTGTTTTTTTTACTTTGTTACTATGTTTGTGTATATGTTTGTATATTTCTTAGGTTGTATGATAGAGTGACATTGGATTGGAAGTGTGATCAAGTATTTTTGGTGTATATAAGTTTGGTTTGGTTCAGGTTTAACGACCCATCAACCATCATGGTCATTTAAGTGTATATAAGTATTAGGGCTTACATAACTAGAAGATTCATCAAACAGGGTGTCTATAATCAACTGTTCATCCACCAGGACCCCATCCTCAGACATCATAGGTTGCCACTCATAGTAAACAAGTAGCCCCATTTTGTGGGGATTTACCCCTCTGCATAGGTGCTACTAGTATATTCTCCTGCCCCAAATGACTGGGTGTCTTCTATATATATAGTGTATTCTCCAGTTATGACATCTTGAAACTTGGTTCACTCTATATAATACTGTCTTGTCAACAAATTGAAGACATTAAAAAAAAATCATAAATCAAATACAGAACTTTTCTTTATGATTGAATGCACAAAATTTAACTGAAATATAGCATCATAAGAAACCAAAAGAAAAAAAATCTTATGCTTGAATAACTGTGTTATAAGAATAAAGGACTGTCAAAATGATGGAAACTTTTGAATCAAATTAGCGCTAATAAACTGTTCAAATTTTAAACAAAATATTTTCTTTTCAACTGTAGAAAATTGTAATAAGATCTGCGGTCATCAATGAATCATTATAGTGCACTACAGACTAATGAGATTTTGTTAATTGTTAGCCGTGTTTAATCTGCTGTGAGATGATCTGCTTCCATACCCACAATAATGGTTTTGACTATTCTTTCTTCTCTGTAGCAGTCTATACTTACATACTGTTGATGGCTTATAATAAATAATTAAAATAATAAATAGCAAAATCTTGATACAGTTTTAATTTGGTGCCATAGTTAATTTTATTTCACTTCCAGGACTGCATGGAGGACTGGTGAAAATGTCAATCTGGTCCTTTTAATGCTCATTGGCTAAAACAGAGCCATGGCTTCATTGTTCATGAGCTTTCTTAACACTCATTACATTAACATTCATTAATTATCTCTCAACAGGCAGGTTTCCTGCACAAGTTGAACCTTGCTCATAATGGGCCAATAGATCCAATTTTGACATTTGGCATATAATCCTTTATTCCTTCTCTGAATTACCTTTAAATCTATTTTTCACACCTATTTTAGTTTACCCAAATCTTGATTAGCAAATTTGTTGATTAATCTTATCCCTTATCATGCTAACTAATCAGTGTAAACATCCTGGACGCATATCAAGGCTGAATTGATTTTGACTTTATTTTCGGCTTAATTCCTATTGTTTAAAAATGAATTTGGCAAAGTATAATTTCAAATCATTTTTTTGTCTTGACCAGTCACCTTACTGATTACTATCAGGTCATCCCATAAGTTCTGTCCAAATTTTGAATAAAGAAAACAAGTGACCAAATGTTACATTTAATTATAGATTCAATCAACAATGTATTTTCCCTGATTATCTATGACTTCCTTCCATCTATTAACAAGCTTACTAATTCCATTACTGTAAAATTCTTTTGGCTTTGATTCGAAGAACTCACAAATGTCAGTTTTAACCTCTTCCTGTGTTACAAAAGCTGTTTCTTCCAAATGATTCTGTAAGCTACGAAACAAATGGTAGTCTGAAGGAGCAAGCTCGGGAGAATAAGGTGGATGAGGAATTTTCTCCCAACCAAGTTCTTTGATCTTTTGTGACGTGATTCTTGCTGTGTGTGGTTGCGCATTGTCCTGATGAAACATCACCCGTTTTCGGTGCACTAGAGCAGGTCTTTTTTTCCTCAAAGCTTGGTTCAAACGCTCTAATTGCCGACAGTATATTTGAACATTAATTTTTGCATTAGGTGGTAAGAATTCAAAGAGGATTATACCTTGGCAATCCCACCGGCTTGAAAGAAGAACCTTTTGCCCATGAAGTTCCCTTCTCGGCTGTGGCTGGGGTCCTTCCCCTTTACCAAGCCACTGTCTACGATGCTTAACATTTCAATAAAAGATCCATTTTTCATCGTCAGTCACAAGTCTATCCAAAAGAGATGAAACAAGTTGTCGAGAATGGAGAGAAGAGCAGATGTCAACTCGGGATTTGAGGTTGTTTTCAGACAATTCATGAGGCACCCATTTTCCAAGTTTAGGAACTTTTCCAAGTTGTTGAAGATGACGATGAACAGTTGTATGGTTTGAACTGAGAACCACTGCCAATTCCTCAACTGATAAAGCAGGATTTTCTTCAAGGGCTGCTTCAAGAAGCTTTTCATCAAACTCAACTGGACGTCTGGTTCGATCTTCATCTTCAAGGGTGAAATCTCCACCTCTGAATTTTGCAAACCATCTTCTGCAAGTTCTTTCATTTACACATTCCTCTCCATAAACTGAGTGAATGTTTCTAGCCGCTTCAGCTGCTGAGTTTCCTTTCTTGAATCCATAAAGAATTATGTGCCTCAAATGATTCTTGGGTACTTCCATGGTAGCAGGGTTTTAATCAAACAAAATTTCATTTTATTGTTCTCTGAAATAAAATTTGATCAGTTTAAATGCATCTAAACATAAAAATAATGTTCAGCTCCATTAGACATTATAAAATACTCTTTAAATTTCATTCATTTTAACAAAAAGTTAAAATTCAGACAGAACTTATGGGATGACCTAATATTTGAATCAAATTTGTCATTTTCCAAGCTTATCCAAATTTAACTTGTTCAAAACTCCATCCAGTTTTTTATTGGCCTATTTATTGGAAATTTCATTGTGTTATGATGTTGATTTGGGGTTAGTAGAGACAAACGCCAAGTAACACGTAACAATAAAAAGGGTTTTAATAGGTTGGTAAAAAGGTACAGAAATCGCCTGAGTAGTCAATAACTAGCTCAGCCAAGAACTTCTCTGTCTCCCTCTCTCTCATGTCAACTGACATGCCACTATTTAAAGTCTTTGTTCACAGACGCAGACAAGTTCATCTTCAAGAGGGGTGGTAGGTTTCCGACACAACACATTGAAAGTTCATACTGGCTAAATTTCCTCAATCAATTATCTATTCAAATTATACTTTGACTAGTAACCATTTTATATCTGAACCTTAGCATTTTTTGTATTCTCATGAATTACATGACTTCACAAACAGGAAAAAAATTAATGATCAACAAACAGCAATCCATTTTTTTCACAAAGAATCATAGTCCAGTTTTTATCTATCTAGTCCCATCAAATTTCTGTCTCAATGTTATTTTGTTTCTGCAATTCTCATAACACAAGTGTCACTCAAGAGAGAGAATAAAAGTTTTATGAAAGCAGTAAAATTTTAACTTGTATCTCAGCACAAATTTGTATAACTACAAAAGTTATAGAGTATCTTTAAGTTTGGTTTTATATATCTTTTTGACATATTTTTAACAGCATATAGTTTGGTGCCTTAAAAATTTACTTCTCTGCTCTACATTTCATATCCACCATATTTGTATTGATCTTGTCATTGTATATTTTACCTTGATAGGAATGTTCTAAACAGTTGTAGGTGACTAAGAAGACTTGGGGATGGAGGGCACTAAAATTCATTTTAATGTAATCATTTTTTCCCCAATATGCAAAATGAATAATTTAATCAAATTTTTTTAACAATTTTTTTCAAGATTTCCATACATTCAATTATTCAATTATTCTTCCTTTCTCAAAATTTTTCTCAACTATTTTTGAATGGATTCTGCTACTGAATAAGAGGAGAACCCAATCAACAGCACTTGAAAGCTTTCAGAAGAGCTAGAATCATTAAAAGATAGTATATATTTATATATGCATTATATATGGTTTTCTAACCTTATATAATGCTTATATGAAATTATCTTTTAAGGATACAGTTAATAGAGTTGTTTAAGAAAATATTTTTGATACCCCCTAATAGTGTGAATTTTTTTAGTCTCACCAAACATGCATATGATACTCTGAATTATAAATTGAGGTGATGGTAGAAGTTGAAAAAAATGTTGAAAAGAGAATAAGTAATCAAAATTCAAGGTTTACCAAATGCAATATACACTGGTTGAAATGCAGATTAAAAGCAATAAAGAGAATGTTAAGAGTCTGAATAAGTCATTAAATTAGTATCAAAGAACTTTAGCCAATAAAAAAAGCTGAATTAAAAACCTATTTCAAGACCGTATTTTGAATCAAATCCAAAGTTTCCAATTATTTTTCCATCAAGATTATTAAGCAATAGTTTGGAGACTTACTATTATGCTGTAACTGTATCCTGGCCTGACAGTAAGTTCATAAAATTCATTTGAAGAATTGAAAACTTCAGAGTAATGTTTCTGCAAAGGAAGCAGAAAAGAAAAGGTTTATTTATATGCCAAATACAAAATTATTTTTGATAATGTAATGAAAAAAAAACCTCAAATTTCATGTAACAACCTAGAAAGTCAGGATTTACAAGTAGACTTAAAAGGATATTTTATCAGAATAAAATAATGTAATTGGACTCTTAAACCTTTAATAAAATTTTCTTGAAATATTTCTTCTTTTCTTAGCATGTTCTTATTGAACATGCTAAGAAAAGGAATGCATATTTTAATTTTTTTAAGATTCACTACACACTCCTTATTCTACTAAATGCCTGCTTTTTTCTGCCACATGTGTAATACGTCTATTTTGTGTGTAATGTTATTTACCTTGAGCTCCTTGATAAGATCCAAAGAAGAATCTGCAATATTATTGGTCCTGATCTGGTGGCTCAGCCCCAGTCACTTTCCCCCATGTAAAGTTGCCTCTCTTTTCTATAAAAACTTTCATGATAATTGTTCGAATGAGCTCTTCACTATGGTACTTAGAGTTTATGAATTTAAACACAGCACTAGACTGGTGTTGAAATCTCATCAATTGACAGTTGACATGGCTAGAGGTAGCTGTAAATTTTATGCTAACAGTTTCTTCTCTCACACTTCTCACTTGTGGAACTCCCTTCTGGCTCCATGCTTTCTAGCCAATTTTAATGTGCAGAGATTTAAATACAATGTCAATCACTATCTACTGTCCACCTGATTACTATCTTCTTTCTGATCATCATTAATGTTTCTGTTCCTAAATCTTACACACCCTGAAACCCCATGTATTTTAGTAGAATTACTGACTTGTTTGAAGTGATTCTGATTAAAAAAATTTAAAAATTAAGGAATTTTCTTTTTTCTATTAAACACATATCAGATGATAAACTTGTCTACCAAAGGTAAATTTAATAAAATTATATATATATATATATATAACAATTTTGCGTGTAGCTTAGATGTGGCACAAGGCCGAAAGTAGGGTCACCCATTGAGGATTGAACTCGCTACTCGGTCATAATTGTTCTAGTGAGGTAAACTTGCTAACCATTACACCGCCTCAAGGTGCCCAATATATATATATATATTATATATATATATAAAAAATAAAAACATATTTTAATGAAGTTATTTTAATGAGGTGCAGAATATATTTTACTGGTTGTATGAAAAAAACAATTTTTGGCTGACTTTCTTTATAATACAAAAAAACTTTATTGCAAACTGTTGTTGAAAGCATAAAGAAATAGTATTCTCAAAGAAAAGTCTAATAATGAGATGCAAAGCTTGCAAATTACATTGCTACTTTTACAAAATTGCAGCCACACTTACGTCTGTTCCTACTTCAATGCCAGTGCATTCCACGATGTACCATCGGATATGACCATTTTGAATTTTAGGTTTTGTCCATGTTAGATTCCAAACATTAATACCAATTTCTTCAGCTTTCAAATCTTCTACTTCACTTGGGGCTAAAATGAAAATTAGAAAAATATTTTGAGCATCAACACCAATTATTTTAACAAATATTATTTTATTTAAAATAAGTTATTTCTAGAAAAGAAAAAGAAACTCACTAAAACTTCTGAGTCTGTCTGTCTGTGTGTGCACGTATATATATATATATATATATATATATATATATTAGTTTATTGCTTAAATGTTATTATTTATTTATTTTCATCTACTGGCCTGAATATTCAAGAAATCTTATTAGAAAATTATGCATTTTCATAGGGGAAACCGTCATTAGATCTGACATGCTTTGACCTCTCAGCTATGAAGAACCTACTGGCCCAAAGAGTGATTTTGAACATTATATATATATCATTTGACATGAAAAAAAATTATTGAGAAAGCCATTTATCATATTAAATAATTATGAATTGTTATGTAAGAAATGTGAGGAAATATTGATGTTTCAACAGAGTATCCCCACTTAAGCTTTTAAAGTTTATTTATAATAATTTTATCAACAAAATTTATTTAATTGAAAGTTTCAATATTGCAAATTAGTGGAGATCTCTGAACAATAGTTTATTATTGACAATTTATTTATATTTTTCAGCCATCTTATGGAAAATAATTGTTTATTTAATCTTTCAAAAATAAACTACATTGTTTTTTTGGTTTGTTACAAAAAAACTAAATTTAGGAAAACACCACACTACTAATACCATGCTCGGCGAGAGGGGTATGGGGCTGAGCATCTCCATATTTAATGTAATATTTAAAAATAAAACTTTATTTACTTAAAAAAATCTAAATTGACCTCCAAAATAAATAGTAAATAATTATTTTTCGAAGAAGTAAGGCTCACTATGGTTTTTGATTGAAAAAAATGATTAAATTAAATATGTTTAAATATATCTTAACTTAAGTTTAGTTACTTTATTCAAATGTTTTTAAATAATGTTTTACTTTTAAACATTACATTAAAGAAGCAAACATTTCTCCAAAAATGAATTTAATTACTAAATTTTGAGTAGAAGCCAAATGCATTGGAAATTTAGTTTTGAAAATTGATTATATTTAAATTTCAAGTTATATTTGTATTTGAAATGAAAAACTTTAGTTAAATAAAAATTAGAACAGACAAACATGACTTATGGTCAACATTAGTCTTATTGAATATTTGTTTTATGAATTTAACTATATTTCATTTAAATTAATTTTTGAAAAAATAATACTTGCTATAGATTTTGCTTTAATAAAACTTAATTTAAAATTATTTACTTTTTTATGTTAGTTATAAACCAAAAATACTTATTTTTTTAAAGATTAAATAAAAAAATTATTTTCCATAAGATGGCCAAAAAATATTAATAAGTCAATACACACACACACACACACACACACACACACACACACAGATAACAACCCTTTAGGGTGATACTGAGTTTATATATATATTTATTTTGTCATTAATTAGTGTAGCCAGACACACATACATTTGAATAAATAAATATTAAACTTGATTTAACTGATTTAATATTCTTCTTTTAAAATTATTTTGTTGTTTTAATATTCATTATTTTAAAGTTATACTTTTATTCACTATAGATGTAAAAATGAATACAAGAGAATAGAAATTTTAAAAATACATACATGTATAGTGTTTTGAAAGTAACAGCAGAATTAAAAAATAAAAACGAATGGTAATAATAATTGAGAATAAGAATTATGACCGTCTATTTTTACTTTTTAATTCTGAGAATTTTGAATGCATTCTAATGCTTTTTAATTTTAAAATATCTTTGTAAATACAGATCATACAATGATAATTTTTTTTAGAAAAGTCTGGTTTGCATGATAATGAGTCTGAATATATATTTATTTTGTGATGAATTATTGTAGTTTTTTAGTTTTAGCCTCACACACACACACACAAACAAACAACTGCCCTTTATATATGTAAAGAATGCTTTAGTAAAGCTTTTGCTAGAGTGGGAAAGAGAGAATGTTCAATAAATTGAAAGGAATATTCAAGAAATTGCATTAAAAAATAATTTACTCAAATCAGGAAAATTAAAAAAGAAATGTGATTAGGATTATTATAAATGAATAACTTGATGTGGACTTACCACTCTCCTTTGTAGTTGAATTGCAAGTAACATTTTCACTCATCAAACCACCAGCAACGGCTCTCACTGTTATTTCATACATTTCATTTGGTGTGAGTTGTGAAATATTCAAAGAAGTATTTCCTTTTGAAGTCAGGTTGTGGGTAGTAAAATTTACACAAGAATTACAACTGACTTGAAAGCCATCAATGTAACCTTGGCCTTTCATAAGTTTCACATGAATGTTTTGGTCATCTGGCTGGCAATCTACAACTGGGGCATTTGGTTCTAAAGATATATATATAAATAAAGAATTACCAAGTGTAAAAACATATCAATGTAATACAGAAATACAAGAGAGAGTAGACAGAAAGTGTGTATCTGTTTTATTTCATACATAATTATAATACTACCTTAAAAAAATACAAATTATGTGTTTATTATGGAAAGTTCTCAGCCTGACCAAGAAGGGATTCCAAAAACAATGCAGCTATTTGGCTATTTTCCTTAAGTAACATTTAATTAAAAATAAAAAAAGCTGATAAATGAAATATACATATTTATATTTGATATTTAATAATAATTTTTAAATAATTTAAGTAATTCTATTACATTTATTTGTTTTAAAAGATGTGTAGTCTATTAGTAATTAAAATTAAGAATAGTATTTTAAAATTGTAGTTCAATACGACGTATTCATATACAAACAACCCTTTTAGAAAAATCTTTATGTATACAAGTACAAATTTAACAGCGAAACATAAGTGCTGAAAAAATTTTTGTCATTGAAAAAGACCAGACCAACTCATATTTTGATACAATAGTTGTCAATGAAAATGAATACCCTACTGCCCCTTGTTAAAATGATTGGATTTCCCCATATCCTTAGAAACCAATATTATGAATGTATGTGCTTATAAAACTCAGTAAATTTCAAAATAAGTTATTCCAAAATTCGCTTGAAAATGAAACGGAACTAGGGACTTTAATTTAATTCTGTAATTGAATTTGAAGGTTTTAGCTTCTGTTTTTGAAACATGGTAATTCCTGTGTAGCGATGGAAACATTTTTAAATTAGTGTATGTATGTATATATATATATATATATATATATATATATATATATATATATATATATATATATATATATGATAAAGTTTAATAGATAATAAACAATGAGAGATTAACAACAATAATAATAAAGCAGAAACATTATAAAAATAGTAGACAGAAGATTGATTCTTTTCAATAAATCCTAGCAATTTCTGTGTACAATTTTTCTCTTTCCTTATTAAATAAAACTAAAAGAAACTTTCACTTGTTCACTTAGAGGAAGTATTTTACACAGCTTCTTTTTATTATATCTGAATTAGCAGCATCATTACACTGGTATCTGGATCATTGAGTAAAACTCATGGATCATTTATTCCTGGAGTTGGCTGTTGGCAACTGAAATGGCAGAAAGCAAAACAGTAAATAAAGAGGTGGGGAACCAATGCACAAAGAAATAGCTTTGAGCAAGACTCATACAGTCTGGTTTAGCCCTTCACTTGCAGTAAATGTCATATACTAAAATTTGGAAAATAGTTAAAAAAAGAAAACCTAATGAACTTACTGGTCCGCGCTGTAATTTTGGAATTGCATGGTTCACTTTCAAGAGTTCCCCTTACAGTTAGAAGTGTGATCTCATATTCTACCCCAGCCTCCAAGTCCAAGAAATCAACTGTTGTACTGTTTTTTGAAAAATATTTTTCACTTCTATTTCCAAATTGGTCTTCCAGGAAAAATTTATATCGATCAAAGGAGTTTTTGGTTTCTGACAAATTCAAAGTGATCGAATTATTTGTAAAGGATACTTTATTCAGAGTAGTTATACAGGTGGGAACTGAAAATAAAATGAAATATATCAGGAAAAGATAGAAAATTTGTTTTTCAAATTTTATAATCAATACCTATGCCTTTAATGGGAATTTGAAGACCATTCTTATAGGGAAAGAAAATTATAGAAAATTCTTGTTTTGTTTTTCTCCACTAGGAATTTATTCAGAAATTATTAATAGTTGTCTTCAACCACTTATTTAAAATTTTTCACTTTTGTTCTCTTGTCTAGGTGTCTACAAGAGAAAAAAGGAAAATTTAATTTTTACTTGTAAAACAGAAGATATTCATTTAAACAGACAAAAATTTATTCTGCTATAGTTTAATTATTTGAAATGTGGTTTATTATAGTCTTAAAAGATATCTTGAGAAAATACAGATGCTGAAAAATTAACATGTCAAGTTTAAACATGTTTCCAAGTGCTCCAATTTCCAAATTTTAAATGTGCTCACTGTTTTTCACTTTGATAAAAGATGCTTGTTTTTTCTTTTTAATTAATGATTCCAGTTCAGTGATGATTAATTTCACTAATAATTAAACTAAAATAAAACTTTATTAATAAGACTGCAGATGTTAACATTGATAGCAGAATATAATAACCAAATTTACCACATCTTTAAAATAATATTTCTATTAAAAATATTGAACTTGTTTTTTATAGCAAAAATTACAAGACACAGAAATGAATCAATTTAGAGATAATTTTCATCTGACAGAAAAACAATTTAGGTAATATAATTAATTACCTATTAAAGTTCTATAATAATTGTATAGCAGATTTTGTTTAAATTACATTTCTTATTCTTGAACCATTCTTGTTACATCTTCTCTTTCTGCTGTCAAATCAATGTAAACAAAAACAGATGAAGCTTTATTCAGTGGAATTTGCCTATTGTCCATATGTGAGGTTCAACCATTACTTTTATTATATGGTAGTTCTAGAGAGAGTTAAATATGGTTACCGTCACAACATTCTCCCCGGTTTGATTTTATTCAGTTGAAACTGATGTAGTCATCTAGGTAATTGAACTTTTTGCAAATCTGTCCGGAATGTCAGTGGTTCCTAGTCAGAGAATTTTGGACCCGGCAAGGGATGTTGCACAGAAGTATCTTGTGTTAACTTTTTTATGTCTCCACTCGGAGTAGGACATTCAGAGACTGAAGTAAGTTACTGCTGTCAGAGTTTAGGTGCTCTCACTTTTGTTGAGCTGATCTGGTGTCGATATCAGAGTCATTCTGGATTTTGCTCCTCAGAAGAATCTACAGGTAGTGTATCACTGGTACAATCAGTAGGGTAGTTTATGTGCTCAAAGGTGGGGAAGGCTTGCAGATCTTATTCACTCAGCCATTGGGAACCTGCTGGAGGGGTATCAGATCCCCACCTAAACTTCCCCACTGATAGCACCAATAATACACTACTGTAGATTCTGCTGAGGGGCAAAGTTCAGTAGATTGGAATGACTGGCAATCAAACATCTCAAACTTCCGATTGCTTCCCATCAGAAGATTGAATTAGAGCCACAATGGAAGAGAGGTCTCAGTAGTGTCTTGTTTTGAGAATTAAAGAATCTCTCATGTGGTATCACATTTGTGCTAGTGTACAATAGAGTTCTGATAGGGTACAAGGCAGAAGCTCTTCCCAATGTGTAATACAGTGTTTGTGGCCACTAGTTGTATAGTTTTCCATATAATCCCATTATAACATTCATACAGACCATTACCCTGGTGAATATATGGTGTAGTTTGACCCAGCCACATTCCTCTCAATTAAGAATTGCTCTAGTTGACATAAAGGCTGTTCTTCAGAGTGGCTGTACATTGGTACTACAAAAATTGAGAATAAGGAGCAGAGACATTGTATGACATTTTCAAATGTGAAACATCAGGTGTGAGGGAAAAGTAAACAGAAACCTAGAATATTCATTGAAAATCTAAATCTAAAACCTTTCAAAGGGTAGCATGGCATTTATAAGACTTCCTGGTTTGAGTTTGATCACTGAACACATTTGACATATGTTTGTAATCCTCTTGATATCCTCAATGTCAAATTGTAGATTTCAGCTACAAGTCACATGTAACATTGTAGTTATCCCTGGGTGACACAGCTCCTTATATAGCTTAAGATGATTCTTTACTGATTCAGACACACTTTACAGGGTATCAGCCACTGCATTTTCTTTGCCAGGACAATATACAAAGTCAAATGAAAAGCAGAAAAGCTCAATTCTCAATCTAGCTATTTTTAGATTTTAATTCAGCCAGTCATTTTAGAGCTGTACATGAATTCTACAGACTTTTAGTTTGTGACTAGTCTGAAGTAAGAGCCAATCAAATAATGTCACCATTTCTTTAAGGCCTCCCCAATGGCATAAGCTGCTGAATCACAATAGTTTTCTGGAGAAGAATTCTACAGGGTAACTGACTTGCCTCAATGATGCAACAATAATATAATCAGAGACATCTGTTTCTACTACTGAAGGAATAAGTTTTGACAGCAGCAGGAGTTAGTAGGGAAATTGATAATTTATATTAACAAGTATATTTTCTCAAAGAATGAGTCTACTCAGGGAGAATAATGTGTGAACATATTCATGGTCTGTTGTAAGACAGAGATGTTATTAGGGATTAGTAATTCCCATAGTGACTTCAGCCATTCAGGGTCTGGTACCATAAACCCTTTGCTTATTACATATCCGAGTAGGTTAATTGTGCTTAACCCAGATGAACACATTGTTTAGCATAAGGTTGTATTTTTCAACAGCAGTCACAAACCACTTAAGATTGCAATCATGATCAGTTTTGTCATGGTTATATATCATTAACATCATCTATCTAAGCATAAGTACCTTGCAGTTTATTGCCAGTTATATCTTATCAGTGGCCCTTCAGAAGCTGGCCATACCATTTGTGACCCCAAATGGAATTTCATCAAAATTGGTACAAGAAAAAAAAAAAACCATGTAAGGCTTGTCTTTTGGCTCTATTTCTACCTGGTGATAGGCACCTTTTGAGATCAAGGGTCTGAAATTTTTGTATTTGGCAATCCCACCAATCATCTCATGAATGCAGAGTAGCAGACAGGCATCCAGCTGTTTAAACTGATTAATGGTTTGTGAGTAGACAATAACCATTTCCTTTTTGCTATTTTCAGATGATGTTATCAAAACTTGTGCCCTCCACAAGAATTTACTTTCTTTGATTATTCCTTCTGTTGGTATTCTGGATATTTCCAAATGAATAACTCTCTTGTCTGAAGAATAATATCTCATAAATTTGATTGTTTACAGTCTGCATTTAAATTATTGAAGTGGAAGAGGTATTGTAGGCCACAGATATCTAACACCAGTTTGGGGCCCCCAAAAGAGAGATTGACACTAGTGTAATGGCTGAGGATTTCATGACCTAGTATGATGTCACAGCATGGGTCCTGCATGACTTGGAGTTTAATATTGCTGAAAATACTCTGTTTTATATGAATTTTGACCAAGCAATAACCTACAATTTGTGAAGATAGTGAAGTACTTGCCATAGTTATTTTACTATAATGTGTAAGTAATCTTCGATCAGTTTGTCTTTGCAATGCTAACATTTATGAAACTTTGTGAGCTTCCTGTATTGGTAGTTACTCCATTAGTTTTAAGCTTCAAACATTGGTAGTTACTTAGTTTTAACCTCCAAGTGTGAAAAGCATTTAGAAGACATAGTTGATACTATATTGGTCGCTATTGTCGTCCAAGCTGCTGAACTGGGAGAAGAAATGAACTAGCAAACTTTTGGAAAAAAATGACCTTTTTTCTTACACTTTTGGCATATTGACTTTCATGCAGGACACAATGAATGGGTGTGAGAATTGATTCCACAAAAATAACATTTATGCTCAGTTGAGGCAGCAAAAACAGCTTTGAAAACTCAAAGAGTTCTGGAACTGTACGAACAAAAGAAGTGGTAGAAACATGACTTTGAAGAGAGAGGGACAAAGTACTATGGGCAGATAAAAAAATTACAAACTTGTGGAAGTCCCAAGATAGGAGTAGATGGGCTTTGTGTAGCTCCAATAATTTCAGGTTGCATGTAGGATGCAGATTGTCTTTGGGTCATGTCTAATATGACAGGGTGGTCATAAGCTATTGTCAGTTCTAAAGTTTTATTTCCAAGTAACCTTTATCTTATTTGGTGAAACAATGTCCCATTAATAAAAGCATCCCAGGCTTGTTCTGCTGTCAATGTGTTGAAGTTGCAGTCCTGGTTTAGTATCTTTAGGGCTTGTAGGTATTGGTCTAAATTTTTCACCTAGTTGTTGTTACATGGTGGTAAGTAGGTAACAAACAAAAATGCATTTTTTCTTAAACATTTCTTCTGTTGCCAACAGCAGTTACATAATCCTTGTGAGAAGAAATATTTGTGTAAATCCATGTGAAGACAGGGAGAAATAATAGAATAAGCCTTTCAATTCCTGATATTCTCATCAACGAGGATGTCTGTAGGACTGCAAGAAAACTGTCGGATAAAGTTTTCCAATGGTACCAACTATCAGTAGTATCAGAGTCAGATATATCTAGGTCTAAGCATTCAGGCTTCAAATAATTGTAAAGAAAAACAGATGAACATTTAAGCTTCTAATGAAGCTTTATTCAATACAATTTGGCCACTGTCCATATGTGACTAGATCTAGAGGGAGACAACTATGGTTGCCTTCACCACACTATTTCCCAATATTTACCAACTAAACAATTTTTAATTTTGGCTGTAGAATTTATTTTTATAATTTAGTTTTTTATGTTATTAAAAATAATAAATTTGCACTTATTAAAACAGATTACCATTTGTAGATTTTCTCACCCTTTCTCACTAATACCTCCTATACACATATGGTGTTATGAGTTACTAATTTCATAGTGACTATACAAGCAAAATAAGAAGATTGCTGTACCAATAATTTGTTAGATCTAAAAAGTATTTTTTTGTTTTACAATATTTTAGGGATTTATTCTGTAATATTTGATAATGTACAGGATGGTATGGAATATTCCTTGAATGTGTTATCTATATATATATATATATATAAGGCAGAATGTGTGTGTGTGTGTGTGTTCGTTTATGTTTGATCGGATCTCCTACATTTTTCAACCAAATTTGACACAGTTGCTGCTAATGGTCCTATGGAGGTTTTGAGGGTGCCAAAAATTGATTTAAGTCAATATTTAAATCAATATTATAGATTTTTCATTTTTGATCGGACGCACGCATGTGTGTTCACTGCACACAAGCAGATATGGGCACTTTTCATGTCAGAATTAATAGTGGTAGCACAATTAGAAAAAAAGTCAGATTTAAGTGCTTATATGGGAATAAGAAAGTACAAGAATGGCCATATTTTGGTTTCAGATGCAAAAGTTATCACAATGAAGGATTTCTGTCACAGCTGAACTTTGTGCTCCAAAAGCCAATCGGATTAGTGTTATTAGTCACATGTCGCTCGCACAATGCATAATGCTTGCTGCTGATTGGCCCATTCATGCTCCTGGGTCATGTGAGATCATGTGTAAATGGGAGGTGGGGGCACACGTGCACTCATCAAGCTTCCCAAATGGGGTAGAGGTTTCAGGTAACCTACTTTTATTTTAGGATTTAACTCTCATACAATGGTTTTTAAAAAGGAGCTTTTAATGTTTCAATGCAGGCATGCATTACTTTCCATGTTTTCTGCATTTGCACAGTAAACATGAAGGCCATTTTAAAAGAGATTTACAGAGCTACATGTCAAATTTTACCAGAAAAATCAGTAAAAACAAGGTGAAACTGCTGCTTTTTAGGTGTTTGTAGCCCATT
The DNA here is from genome assembly GCA_964036315.1 of Acanthosepion esculentum. Lineage (NCBI taxonomy): Eukaryota > Metazoa > Mollusca > Cephalopoda > Sepiida > Sepiidae > Acanthosepion > Acanthosepion esculentum. The sequence goes on from OZ038506.1 coordinate 68,227,407, forward strand.
TAGCCTAGGATTGAATTCAGTGAGCAATCACTAACACATTTCATGCCGCTTAATGCCACCACTTTTAAGTCAAGTGGACAAAATCGGCCCCCCCCCCAATTGTCCAATTTGTCACATTTGATTGCATTTGTTCATTCGAGGGGACACCGGGGGACTTATGTCTTTTCATGCCGTTTATGTGTAGCAAAAGGCACCCACTCGCTATAATTTTACTACTGCGCATCGCTGCCCCAAAAAGTTCTTGCATATTTTCATCTAAATTTGTGCTACTTAAATGCCTTCATCATCCATCAGTAAACAAAATTAACATTGCTTCAAATTTTGTTCATAAGAAGTGTAAAAACGCTTGTATTTTCAACTCTTGATTAATAAAACTACCACATATCTCCTGGCTGCTCAAAATTTTCAAAGAAAAATGAAGCTTGAAAATCCCATTTTCTGATTGGGTGACTTTGAGAGACTGCGCTACATCAGTGATGACGTAAATCAAAAAGGCAATGCCTATTTTGGGATAAGGAACTACATAGCTTTCATATTTATCAATAAAAATAACCGATACAATAAAGTCAGCAGATACTATTTTTAAATGTCATCCGCCACTGTACACTGCTTTGACTAACCCAGCTTGAGGTTAACCAATTGCGTCAACTGTTCAAGGTTGCTGCAAGCTCATTGGCACGGCTGCAAGCGTTTAACCTTGGGCCCACCAATCATACACTCGAGCAGTTCTCTTACGCACACGTATGCATGTGCATACGTACGTCATCTTAGTATGTGCGCTCAAGGCCAACCGCATCTTTATACCATAACTTGCACGTGTCTTCACACTTCTGCGTTTACTGTCCCGCACTTGGCTCACTTCATTCGCTTCTTACGGAAACCACAAGTTGTTGATTACGTATCCAAACTGTTTTTTTTACTTATTAGTTATAACTACATCCGCTTTCGCGTTTATCAAATTTACTTCCCAAATTACTTACTACCATTTTAGCTTTAGTTGAATTTTTTAAACTTCACTTTTTTGTCTTCGATCTCTTTTTGATACAGTTACATACATTTTTGGGATCCCTCTAACCTGCCTACGTTTAGACTACACATATTTTTTGCACTCAAAAAACCTACATACCTTTTATTACATTTGCCTTTTTAAAATTGGTTAAAATGCCGCCTAAGAGAAGAAAACTTTTTTGACAACACATGGCTGCTGTCCCCGCTACAAGAACAGCAAGGGCAAGTGAAACCACAGAGCAAACTTTCTTGCGCCTTTCTCAGATGGCCTCATGCTCTGCTGCCCGCATATCCATGGAAAGTACTGCTGAACAGATTGAAAGGCTGGCATCAGTAGCATCAGTTATGTCATCACAATGTACTAGACTTTCAACTGAAGAGCATTTAGTACAGAATTCACAGGACACAATACACGTTTCTAGGGCCAGGGCTTCCAATTCCCCAATACAGACAATCCTTTGGCATTTAAGGAATGTCAGCACTACAGCATGTTCTAGAGCTTTAGAAAGCCCTGAACAAACCACTTTGTGCCATCTTAGGAATGCTAGGGCTACAGCATCTTCCAGGGTTTCAGAACAACCTCAACAAACCACTATTCATCGTTTAAGAAATGTCAGCACTACTGTGTCTGCCAGAGCTTTAGAACGTCCTGTGCAGACTGCTAATTGTCATTTGAGGAATTCCAGATCTACTGCGTCTGCCAGAGCTTCAGAAAGCCCTGGGGTACGGTGAGCACAGCTCAACAACAATCGCCAAATCGCAAGGACAGATGCTCAGCGTCACGGGTCTGCATTTAGGTGAACAGTGTTTTGCCCATGGACAGCTTTACATAGGCTGCTCCCGAGTCGGGAATAAGGATAATGTTTACATTTACTCTCCAACAAACAAAGCTAAAAATATTACCTACGCGGAAGTTCTATAAACCATGGTTAGTCACATTTAAACGCAATGTACATATCTTTATGTCAGCTGCATCATAGGTTCCTTCATTTTTGAACCAGGTTTATTTAAAGGTCGTCGTAGTATCCAGTTGCCATTACTAAGACATTTCATTAAAGGTTGCTCACCAGAAGCTCCCTTATAACTTAAACCCCACCATAGTTGCATTTGCACTTACATGTCGACCACGTAACCATACAAAACACAAAACCAATACGTGGAAAGGTGGATTCGTTTGTCAGAGAAGTCGAGTGCGTCCACGCAATTCAGACCTCACCAAAAAGAAGTGGGATAATAAAAGAATAGCAGCATGCAGAGTTATAATATGCATTCTCTGCCGTACACCGTTGGTGTGTTTCTCCCCTTACCATAAGGGCTGCTTTAGGTAACGCTACAGGCGCTTCATGCTTGCCTCAACTGGCTATTAAAAACTACAAAAAAATTTGTGCAACTTACAAGTACTCACCCTAGCACCTTCCCATACTTCTGTTATGTGGTTCTGCTTGCGGTAGTGGCAGCCCCATCTTTTGGGCAAAAGATGCGTCTACCTTTCATGCTATTGCGTTTTACTACGTTGCAACTGATACAGGGCTTCATGTAATGTCTTGCACTCAGTGATAATAAAACCTTCCCATTGAAATACAAAGCCATCTAGCATAAATAGGGCCCTCTCTGTCCATCCGTACGCTCACATATTTGTGTTTGGCGATTTTAACGCCCATCACAACCAGTGGCTTAAGAACACTACTACCGACCTCGCAGGCATTCATACTCTCAACTTTTCAGTATCTCAATCCCTCACTCAGATAATCGATTTCCCCACGCGTTTTGCTTACAACTGTGACTGTAAGGCCTCACTCCTCGACCCGTGTTTTACCTCCCACCCCCTGCAAGGAGCCTCCTACCACCAGAACCACATTCTGCTACCAACGGGCTGACTGGGACTTGTTTCATGACTTCCTCCACGATGTCCCCTGGGATGCTGTATTTAAGCTCCCCATTCAAGATTGTGCTTCAGAGGTCTCTTCCTGGGTTAAAGCTGGAATCGACGCTTTCATCCCCTCCAGGAAATTCAAGGTCAAACCACGCTCCTCCCCCTGGTTAACAGCTGCTTGCTCAGATTGCCCATAGGAACCACTTCTTCCACCGTTTTCGTAGTGATATGTCCGACTTCAATAGACGTCTATTTACCTCTGCCCGTAACGAGTGTAAGCATATCCTCGATGATGCCAAGTCACTATTTGCTGCTCGGATGAAGGAACGTATTGCATCCCACAAATTTGGCTCCAAAGATTATTGGCGCCTCTGCAAGAGCGTTCTGAACAATAACAAACCCTCCATTCCTCCCCTGTTCAATCAGTTTGAGGTCCTGACCACCTCTGCCGACAAGGCCGAATGCTTTGCTCGGAAGTTTTCTTCCAATTCAACGCTAGACTCTTCCGGGGTACCCTTGCCCGATTTCCCTCCCAGAACTGAGGCCCTCTTGAACGGATTGCACATAACCCCGTCGTCGGTATTGGGCATTAATTCTAACTTAGATCACCACAAAGCTACTGGTGGTGACGGGATACCAGCCATTGTCCTGAAGAAATGCGTGCCTGAACTGGCGCCTGCCCTCTCTAAATTATACAACCGCTGCCTCAAGAAGTCCTGTTTTCCTGACTGCTGGAAGTCCTCAACCATTGTTCCTGTCTTTAAGAACTCTGGTGACCCCTCCGACTCTTCCAATTACCGTCCTATCAGTCTCCTACCCCTCTTCAGCAAAGTCTTCGAGGCCATTATCAACACCGAAGTGATTAATCATCTGATATCCCATGATCTGCTCTCAGACAAGCAGTATGGTTTCCGCTTTGCCCGATCTACGGCCGATGTGCTTACAGCCATCACATTTGTCTACCAAGCTATCCATAATAACGGTGAAGCTCATGCCGTGGCCCTAGACATCTCCAAAGCGTTTGATAGAGTTTGGCATGCCGGCCTTCTTCGCAAGCTCCAGGGTTATGGTATCACAGGTCGATTGTTTGACCTAATACAATCATTCCTGTCAAACCGGGAATTGAAGGTCGTTCTCAGTGGTTTCATCTCCAGCTCCTATACCACTAACGCAGATGTTCCTCAAGGCTCCATCCTAGGCCCTACTCTGTTCCTCATATTTATAAATGACCTTCCTGATGCCATAGACTCCCAAGTCGGCATCTACACTGACGACACCACAATTTACTCCTGCCTCAAACACAAATCTAGTGATGCTGACAAAGTTAACCTGGCAACTCAAATTGAAAAGGACCTCCAATCGGTTGTGAACTGGGGCGATAAAAATGGATGGTTAACTTTAACGCCTCTAAAACAAAACTGCTCTCTATTAACCACCACAAGGATCCATCCCTGCATCCCATTAGAATGTCTGAAGACCAACTTCTCGAGAGCTCCTCTCTGCGGCTGCTCGGTCTCACGCTGTCCGCTGATCTGAGATGGAACAAATACATCGAATCAGTTGCATCATCCACCACAAGGAAAGTTGGTTCCCTGTGCCGAGCCAGGAAATTTTTCTCCCTGGAATTGATCCTCCAAGTCTATAAATCGACCATTCGCCCTTGCATGGAGTATTGCTGCCATATATGGTCTGGGGCCCCTGCTGTTTGCCTCAGGGTTCTTGATAAGATCCAGAGACGGATATGCAATGTGATTGGCCCTGATCTGTCATCTCGTCTGCAGTCGCTCTCTCACAGACGCGATGTTGCCTCACTCTGTCTTTTTTACAAATACTTTCACGGTAATTGCTCCGAGGAGCTGCTTTCGGTTGTCCATAGGCCTCGTGAATTTAAACGTCCTACGAGGCTGGCATCCCGTTCCCACCCCTTCACCATTGAAACTGTTAGATGTAGATGTCTCTTCTACTCCAATAGCTTCATGTCTCGCACATCTCGCCTGTGGAACTCCCTTCCCTATTACTGTTTCCCTGACAAATACAATCTCCAACGGTTTAAGTGTAGCGTCAATCGACATCTCCAGTTGCCTTGATCTATCCACTTCCCTTCTCCACATCCTTTCACCTTTCATTCCTATCTGCTCTCGCTCCAAATCTTCTGTAACCCCCTTGCCTTGATCGACCCACTGTCTTTCTCTTTCTCCACATCCTCTCCTTTACCACTCCTATCTGCTCTTCCTCCAACCCTTCTATAACCCCTTGCGTGATAGTGGCCTCCAGCCTTGCTTGGGGTGATACGCTTAAAAAAAAAAAAAAAACACAACTCACCAAAAACTTCCTAAGGCCTGTGTTCATTTTGAACTTGACAACTTTTAATTTGAGGTGTCTTAGTAATGGCAAATGGCTGATGCTACCATGGCTGTCCATTGCTTCCTTTTAAGCCTTACAATTTTTTCTTCCGTTGTGCTGATCAACTTGTGTACATTACGTTTTTTACGTGGGCGGCCATCAGTTCTACTAGACTTCAGCCTTACATGCATGTACAAAATGAGTATGGCGGTTATATCCTTCCATTCAGAGGAAGTTTACTTCCGGGCAACGCCAGGCTTTACTGCTAGTATTAAGTATTACTTAGAGTTCAACAGGATGTTTTAGGAAGATTACTAAGTGTTAAAATAAAAAAAAACATTTTGTTTAGTTAAAAGATTGTTGCATAAGAATACTTTGATAGTTCCTTTCCCATTTCAAAAGTTCAGATAGAAATTATGAAGTAACAATGTTTAAAAAGAGATTCAATTTTATCTGTGAAACCAATTTAGATTTATGAAAGGAAACTCAAGAAATAAGTGAAAATATTATTTTTAGAGGCTGATCATTTCACAGAACAGAAGTTTGTTTGCTTTATTAATTGAAAGTTGAGATATTTTTTGTTTCCAAAGCAAACATTAAGGATCACAGTAATAATATAAACATTTACAAACAATAAAGAACAAACAAGTAAAGCTATTTTATTGTTTAGGAGTTTAAAAGCAAATATGTGTCTTATGACCATTACTTGCTGATGTTAAAGGCTGACTAATATGTCACATAAACATACATTATTGGAATTGTCATATAGTTGTGAAAGATAATGGTCTTTCACAACTATATGACAATTCCAATTAGTAAAGAAAGAATATATGGTAAACAACATTGTCTTCTATCCTTAAATAAAATATTACCATATAACAAATTTTATTGCAAGAAATAAATACAAAATGTATAATAGAAAATATACTTACAAGTTTTTATGCTTCTTATTTTTTTGGAACTGTTTTTGCTAGCAGCAAAACTCCAAATTGTAACATTGTAATCAGTTCCTGAGGATAAGTTTCCGATTTTAAATGATGTATTATTGCCTGGAATTTTAACAATTTGCCTACCAACTGAAATAAACCAATATTCAACTTCTGATTTGCTGTGGTTGAATTGCCAACTAATATTAGCTGAATTAATCCCTGCTGAAACATTGATACTTGCAGGAGGAAATGGAGCTGAAACAAAAAATAAAAAATTTCAAGTATTTCCCAGATTTAAAATTTTCATTTTTTTAAAAAAATATATTTTAAACATTATTCTTAATTTTTATTACTAGCTTTTTGCCCAAATTGGTTATATTGACATCCATGAAAGTTGGACTCTTTGGAAGTAAGTTCCAGTTCCATTGGAAGTAGCTTCTATTTGATTTTGTGCCATTTACTCTAATGGTCAAAGAAATAGTGTCATAAGAGAATGTTTCTTCAAAATGACAATCAAAAAAGACAATTTCTCTACAAGGCTGAGAAGCTGTTTTAATGCAGCCAATATTAGAACAAAATATTTAACAAATGTATTAACTTACGGATAATCACTTCCCGTGGGTTACTCCATTTTTCATAACAAGACACATTTAAAAAATATTTCATACCAGCGCGGACATTATCAAATTTTACATCATTATTTGTAATCCTGGAAAACAAAGAAATATTTTTAGAACTGACAAAAATTCGTATTTCATTCGTTCTAGAAAGTTGTCACTAAATTATGAAAATAAATGCTACAACCCGAGATAAAAATTTAAAATTATTTGGTTTGTAATTTGTTAACAAAATATTAATTTATCCAATTCTGAATTTCTTTTTAACCTTGTAGATCCTACCTTAAAAAATACTTCAATGTCTGTTGAGACAATTAAATAAATATGATGTAATGATTTAATTACTATACTTTGTCAGCTTAATTACAATATATGCTAAAAATCTAAAATTAAGGTCTACAATCATTTTAAAAAATAACATTTTTTACATAACTGCAAGGCATTTTTACAGCTAAAAGTTGAAAGTAAAATTCAGTTGAAATATAAATACCTTAGAGATTTATGACAAATTTTGTTGTACAAAATATTTTCTGTAATCAGAGTGCAATTCTTATAAAAAAATTATCCTTTTAGTATGTTAGATAATGATCAAAATTATAATGCTGACAATAATTAGAATTGATGTTTATTACTTAGTCCAGACAAACTTCACATTAATACTGACAACTTGCAGCAAGCCTCAAATGGACTTGCAGAGCAAATAGAAAAGAAATGTCTCCTTACCCTATTACTAGTATTTTGAGCATATTTCTAAGACATTTGACAAAACTTTTGCATATTTTATTTGTAAAATTAATGAAAAATTCACACCAATACTGTTAACTTTTCTTGAAACATATTGATGCATAAAAACTGTTTTTTTATTACACAGTTTAAATTTAAATAAAAAGATTAATGACCTATTATTATATCACTTATTTCACAAGCTTCAAATATATTAGACATGTGCATAGAAAAGATCACATTTTATGCATAAAAGTTCTTTGTATTTATATAATTGCTCAATCTAAAATATGACTCAGTATGAGTGTGAGAATAACTTACAGTTTACAACTAGAGTTGTTGTTATTATACAAGCACATGGTGCAGTTGTCAAAAAACAAGCTGTTCAAGGTAACAGAAACTGAATTCTCTGCCACACTAATGTTTACTTGATCAAGAGATGGATCTGTGCAAGACAAAATATTAGAAGAATATTTCATTTTCTGATATCATTATTTTGAAATGGGAAAATATAATAAACAAAATACAAAATTTGAAAGGTCATCTGAAATCATAAAAATAATTTTTTTTAAACAAATTGAAAATCAAAGTGGGACAAAAAATGGATAAAGGTTTGAGCATTAAAGAAATTGCTTTACAGTTCAAATGGACAGAAATAACAATTTGCATCTTAATAAATTACCAAACATTTAAAGCATCTCTCCAAACATCTTACATGCAAAAATAATTTATTCATTTATATTCAAGCATTGATATCGTTGAGAATTTTACTCCATGATTCTCTCACTCTCTCTCTTATTCATTAGGTGATGGTTGCTAAAATCACTTGATACTTAAGTTGCTTTTTTATTAAATATGATTGAGAAAATCTTTTTAATAATAGCAGCTATATTTAATGTATTTGAGATGGCATCATTTAAGAATTTTTCTAAGTTGTTACTGTTATTGTATTTGCAGGTTTGTTGCATGAGCTGTAAAAGATATGTGAGAGATGTAAGAAATAGCTTCCTATTTTCCTGCCAACAATTCAATACAATTTTCAAGAGGAGGAGAAAAAGAAGAAGAGGAGGAAAAAATAGAATTGAAGATAATTGTGATATAAAAGGTTCCCCCATATGGTAGCAGGCCAGATAAACTAGCAAATGTAGCCAAGAAAGTTTAATTAAAATTTAGCTATCAAAGTATGCAAATTTGAAATGGAAACTAGTTACATTGATATGAATGACTTGGGGCCAAAATTCATGGCTCTAAAATTAGTTTTTAATATAAAAAAAATCACTGGATTTGTTTGAATAGTAAAAATATCAGATGAAACATCAAAGAAGAAGAGAGACTGACATTCACTCTAAGTAGTGAAACTTTTACCTAATAATTGAATTGAAACAAGATTTGTTCTTCATTTCTGTTAAGATTTTAAACATTTCCCATTTAGACAGCAAACTATATGTTGGGGTTATTGGGGAGGGAGTAACACAACAATAGCACTGACAAGATATTAGACATGTACAAAAGTTCCCAGCAGCTATTTTTTTTTTTTTAGAGACTGAATCAAGAATAATCAAAAACCTATACTGGCAGCAAACCACCTGGATACGGATAGAAAATGAGTTCAGCAGAAACACAAAAAGAGAAAGGGATATGTCTTCTCACCAAACTTGTTCAACCTTTACAGCGAGGCAATTGTGAGAGAATTAAATGTCCTGCTAGGATTTGTTGTTGGCAGCTACAATCTTAACAACATAAGCTATACAAATGACACAGTGTTGAAAAAAGCTTCTACAGAAGGTAGTCAAGTAAAGAGAGATGAAAGGAATAAATATAAACTACAAGAAGATAGAATGCATGGTTGTGAACAAAATGATGAACTCAAAATGCAAATTAAAAATTGGGTTTACTAAAATCAAACAAGTACAAAAAATTAAATATCTGGGAAGTGTTCTATCAGAGGACGGAATGTGCGACACTGAAATCTGAAGACACATTAATATGGCCAAAGTGCCTTCCAAAAGCTAAGCAGAGTATTGAGAGAGAGAAAAACTTCATTAGAAACAAAGAAAAGAGTACTGAACTGTTATGTGATATCTGTCCTCCTATATGGCAGTGAATGCTGGACAATCTCCTCAAAGATGAAGAAGAGGCCTGGAGCAACAGAAAGATGGTTCTACAGAAAGATGCTGAGAATACCATGGACCAAACATGTGAGCAACAACAAAGTTTTATAAAAAAATTTGAAACAAAAAGGAAACTTAAGCTAAACATCGTGACGAGGCAGTTGAAGTTTCTGGAGCACATAATGAGAAAGGAGGAGTTGGGGAATCACAGGACAGATCGAGAGAAAGGGGGGTGGAAGAAAATAATGTGTAACATACTTGATGGACTTTAGTAAATGGATGGTAGAACAGGTTTGGGAGAAATAGCAAAAAGACAAAAGATTGCCTATGTCCTGAAGGGGCACAGCACATAGAGAAGAGACTGAATATGCAGTAGAATGGATACAGATTTTACTTGAATCAATATTCCCCATGAACTCCAGAAGCCAGTGTTAAAAATTGCAACTTGATATCCATGTGTCACTAGTTGTAGTTTAAAGAGTTAAATGAGACACTGTTGTGACACTGGTAGTATGAGAAGGATTAAAAGGGTTATGTGAAAACTCTGTACAGGATTTGGAGAATTGGAAAGGTTAAAAATGTTAAGGTGAAAACATGAATTGAAATATGGAGCAAGGAAAAATAGAATTTTTTTTTCCTGATAAAATGAAAGGCAAATGAAATTCTTAGGACTTGCGAAGCCAATAATGCAAACAAAAGATCCTCATTTGTAAGCTTTCAATTTTTTTCCAATGTTGGCCCACAAAACAAATCACCTCAAAAGAAATATAAAACATAAAAAAAGCCAATCATGAATGCTGTCACCAAAGAAAAACTTAAAATGAGGAGTTTGGGAGCCACCAGATTTGCTTTAAGAAAGCCACCTATAAACAATGAAGATTTACAGCTTTTCCATGTCTCCTTATATCTATAGACCAGAGCTCAGTCTTGTGGCATTTCACAATAAGAGGGTCACCAGTGTGAATAAGGTGGTAGGGTAATTCTTTTATCAGAACTTAAGAAAATAAAATGGACTCCAGGGTATAAAATAAATAATATATTTTTATTTATTTTCTTTAGAGTGACAAGAGAGTCCTTTGGTATTTGGTGTCGCAAAAATGTTCATTAATAAGGCGGATATTTGTAAGAGTCTGGAGTGACAGTTTGAGGCCAGACCATGATAGGGATAGTAGTAATCTTAGAAATAGGTCAGTGTCAGTTTACTGTGTTTTATTCTCAGCCTAAGCAGGGCAGAAATATCCTAACAGATGACCTCTTCACTGCTTCTTTATTCATCATGCATGGCTGGTTTCTATACAGTAGCATCTCTGTTTGTTCTCTTGTCATCTCTCTACTTACTAGCTGGAAGGTGTCAGCTTATATGTTTTAACCAGGCTCTGAGTACTCTGGCACAAACATTGGTTTCAGCTAACATCAAATCTCTTTGTATCAATTTTTTGGATTGACCAAAATTATTTCATTTTCTGGCATTCTGTTCCTTTTCAATTTATGCATGGAGCCTCCCTGATATTTTGGTATTTTTCAGTCACAAATAAGTGGACTCTGCTCCTGCAAATTTCCAGTGTTTTTTGGCCAGATTAATTTTTTTTCTTCTTCCTCATTTTATTTGAGAGTTACCTTCTCATTAGTTGAGAAAAGTATAGAAAGTTGAAAAAGAAAGAGATAAGGGTTTTAAAGGAAAGTGCAAATGCCTTATTTTAATTTGAATCCTTTTTTATTTTTTTTATTTATATATTTTATTTTTATCAGGACTCACTACAACCCAATACTGCTAATATAGCACTAACATTCATTGCCATATATTTTTACCAATAGGAGGTAAGTTGAGCACATTGATTAGTAAAATCCACAAAATCTGTGAAATATTCATAATAAAGACTATAGAAATATGATACTAATAGTCATTCTTGTGTTATTAAAACCAACAATAGTGATCCACCAAAAACAAAATAATAAAAATAATAAATTCTTACTTGTAGCAAACATGATGCTAAAATTGTTACTCTTTTCCGATCCACTTATTGTAGCAACAACAAAGTTATATCTGGTTTGGGGCTTTAACTTTGAAAAAGTGACAGTCACAGGGTTAGTTTCATTTCTGGCAATCCTTTTACTGAAATAAGAATTTAGAGAGATTTGGTTTGAATAATCCAATTAATAGTGCAATTGGCAAGAAATAATAATCTGAGTGTTAATATTATAAACCATTTTGAATTCATAATCTAAATGTACATGCAATAGCATATTGTTGCTTATTCAGTCGTCTATCTAGAAAAAGAAACATTAGCATAAGTGAATTTGTCAAGTGGCTTGATAAATGAAAAATGATAGAATATGCTTCTTATAAACAAAATAGTTTAATGAGCATAGAAAGCAAATTAATACAATAGACTGAAGCATATTAAGAGATGGAGCATCTAGACTAAATTATTTTATGAAATAAAATAGAATATGAAACATTTAATTATTATTAAATAATGAAATATCATTAAAAAAGAAATTTATATTATCTCTAAATGAATACAAAAAAATAAAGTATCTAATTAATAGCAAAACTTGTTTATTCAAACTTTCTTATACCAAGTCTACTTATATTCTATATGTATATTTTTATCTTGTACAAAGTTTTTACATTTTGCATTTACATTTTTTATAAAAAATTTATTTACATTTTATATTTTTTATCTTATACGAAGTCTATTTACATTTTATTTTCAAAAGATATAAAGGTGTGAATAGTCACCTTAAAATGTGCACATATAATCAAAACATAAGGGAACTTAAAATGAACACAAAAAAATGAGACTTTGACAAACAATGTAGTCACTGTATTAGTTTCCTATAGAATTTTCATCCTTTTCACAATATTAAAGAAATATTTAAAGTATTTTTGAAGTTTTCTTTCCATGCCTATTTTTGTGAGAATGTTTGTTTCATTGGCAGATTGTTGACACCAAATTTCCATGATATTAACACTAAATAACCACAACACAAATTTTAGTTTTTCATCTACAGGCCACAGTGTTCTGCAAAATTTTTATATAATGAATAAACATACAAATAATGAATAAATAATAAAGGCAATAAGCATAAATGCAAATTAGGAAGATTAGAACAATTTTTAAGTAAATTAAATAAAAATAAAACAGAGAATTGAATTCAGAATATTAGGATAGATCCCTTTTGTTAATTAAATGAACTGAGAACTTTATAAATTAAAAGGGATAGTAAGTTCTTCAAATATCAAATTACATGTTCAAATATAAGAAAGCTGATAACTTGATCATATATATTCAATCTGGTATTAGGTAACCTTACCTTATATTATAAATTAAATAATAATCAAAGTCACTTTCATTCTTCCAACATTGTACAGTTATTGAGGTGGAATTTGAGCTCACTTCAGTCAAATTTGGTGGTTCTGGTTCTGAAATAAGGAAAAATAATTAAAAACATCAAGATAAAATATAAGTAAACTCTAAGGATTGATAATCTATATAATAAAAAGGAAACATAGATTGAAATACTTTAGACTTTTCATCTGATTTAGGATGATGAATTAGCTGAGTTGATACACTTAACACTTGAATTCTGGTTAACTCCAATAATCAAAATATGTCTTTACATAAAAATCAAGTATTCATATAAATTTATCTGTAATGCGATAATTTACTGTATTAAACACTAAAAAGAAAGATTAAATGATTCATAAACTGAAGAAAAATTGCAATAAATTATTCTGAAAATGTTCTTATTTATCAAACAATCAAGTAGAAGGTACGACCTAAACAGAAAAACAATTACTGACATCAAATGTTACATTTCTCATCTCCAAAAGATAACAGAAATCAATGTTTTGGAATTTAATTCATGATATTAAAACAAGATTTCATTATTCAGCAAACATTTTTAAAATCATTTTTAGGAATCAATAGATTAAGGGGGGGAATAACCATGATATTTTTATTTTGTTATATGAATTCAAATTCTGGCCTAGTCATATGTTTCACATGAGTACATTACTTCACTCTCCAGCCATCAGTTAAATAACAGAGTAGAGTGGCCTCTCTAGCCTTGGATGGCAGCAAGTCTCAGAGAAAAAAACAGCTCTGAATTCAAAACTGTGGAGAAGGTAGCAGGGAAACTACTCCACTCTCTTTCCTAAGAAGTCATGACAATTTGCAGAAAAAGAAATCTGTAGAGAACAATGATCATAGCATTAAAAAAAACATTTACAAAAGTTGTACCCAATAAGTAACACAATTTCCCTTCAATGAAAAATATAAATAAAAGTTTCTATGCTTTCTTTTCTTACACTTTTTACCTGTGGAACTCCCTTCCAGCTCCATGCTTTCCTGTCAACTTTAATCTGCAAAAATTTAAATGCATTGTCAATTGCTATCTTCCTGATTACTCTTTCCTCTTCCTGTTCATTATTAATGATTCTGTTCCTAATTCTTTCACACCCTATAACCCCTTGTGGTTTAGTGAATTTACTGCTCTGCATGAGGTGATACTTATTAAAAAAATGTAATGAATCTGTTAAACAAGCTAAGTAACACATCTTTGCTATTATCCACAAAATTTTAGACAAAACTTGTATAATCATAAAAATTCCACGTGACACTTTTTCAATTTTTTTTTCTTGAAGAATTAAAATAATTCTTAAAAAAATTCAAATGAACCCTGGATTTTTACAGGTTCTACAAATTAAAATAATTCATCTTACTAGAAAAAAATTAAATATCTTACTTGTAGGGTGAATGCGCTGAACTTTTTTGCTAGCATACGTTTCCTGGACTGAAAATATGTTCAGTGTATGGTTTTGCCCTGGATTTTTGCCAAATTGAATTACACAGAATCTATTTTTGTATTGGCAGCTAAAATTCCCAGAGTTGGTGTTTATTTGAACATATTCCTGCAGAAAAGAAAAAGAAATTAAATGTCATTTTCTTTATATATTCAAGAAAAAGTTTCTTTCATAAAGAAAACTAAAATACTATTGCCTTACAACAGTTTGGTAACTTAAAATATTTTTAAAAATTTTAATTCAGTTAATTTTAAGCAAGAAATTTTTAACCAGATATTTTGTTGACTGTTATATTCAATATTGACAAATGATGAAAAGAGGTATTTATCCTTTTGAATAACTGCCTGCCTATTTGCATTCTAGTAGTCAGAGTTGTATGAAAAAACTATTCAATCTGTGCACGACCCTGAGATCAGACAACATTTATTGGATAATCCTGACTGTGCCGCTGATTACAATGACAATTTTTTTTCTATATTACATAGAGCTTGATGCATGAGGAAAAATATATGTATATCAGAAGGTGTATTTTGTTGACTGCATGAAAATAGATTTCTCCACAAACATGTTAATTTGACTATGGCACAAGGTCATTAAGAACAAAAGTAATAAACAACAATATTTTTTTTTTTTAGCAAACATGAATAAAGCATTTATATAATAAATGCTTACAGAATGTGAAAGAGAATATTTCTAGGATAGATAGAAAGTTTGTTCTGTGTTACTGTTCATAAAAAGATTAAGGAACTGATCAGTTCAAATGAAATTATATTTTACATTCAAATTTTGTGTTACAGTTGATGTTGGAGATTAAGTGAAAGTTGTCTCCCTTTATCTGTTGAATATTGAGTATGTTTTTGTATGCAATAAAATAGAATTCAAAAATAGGAAGTTTAAAATATTACATGGATAAAGTTGATTCAACCAATGAATAAAATCTTTTGAAGAAAGTAAATTGTGTTCTTTCTGGAAAGTTTCTTGCAATCGTAATTGGTAAATTAGTTGTTGATGAATATCAAAGGTTGAGTTTATGTTTAAAAGAATAAATTTTAAATTTATAAGCTTTGGATAAATTGTTCAATAGATTTTTGCTGTATGATGATTTGCATGAGGTTAATGTTCAAAGTTGCTTTTCTGAATATTATGTTTGTTTGGCAAACCATATGTTCTTGAGTAGAATTCTTGTTGCTCTGATAAAAGTCGTTGATGTTAAAGTTGAAGTGAAGTTTGTTTGGTAAGTAAATAAGAAGTATGGGATTATGTTCAGGAAATCTAACTTAGAAACTTCAAAGATTTGAAAGGCGTCGATTTGTTTGGCGAATTGTTTGATGCTGCAAAGCTCACTGAAGTGTCATATTACTGTATTTGTTAATTTTCAAATCATGTGATCGGCTCCAGGGACTGATTTGATTTTTTTTGGTGGAAAACACGAATGCAAAGGAATTGAACACATTTAAATATTTATTAACCAATCAATGGTCAGTAAAATAGTCAGATAAGATTTAACTTGTGTGATTCACTTTTTTTTTTACAAATTTTGTCGATTGCAGTACTGTTACGTAAGAAATGTATTGGAATCTTTTTCAATCAATTGAATTAGTTAGATCACAAATAAAATATTAAATTCAAGTAGAACCCTAAAAGCTCAGTTGGCCCACCATCTTCGAGTTCTTGAGGCTGTTTCTCTTAAATTTCATCAGCCAAGCCTATGTAAGCAAAAGAAACACTTCATTTGTTCCTTAAGTTTGAATAGGGAATATGAGTAAAAAATTTTCTATTTTATACTCTTTTGGAACCTTTTATTTTGTTTTTGGCCATCAATTTATTTACAGTTAAAATCTATTTTAATCGTGTTCCAATTTTCCCTCCTCATTCATTATTTACAAATGTGTCATTGATTATTTTTTCTATGCACCAACGTTCACCTTTTGATAAAGTGTCAGCTAAAAGTGTCTCCTAAAGGTAAAATGATGTCCTCTCTATTCAAGTATATGTGTGTGTGTGTGTGTGTGTGTGTGTGTGAAATTGTTTTGTGTTTTTTTGTTTTTTGTTGTTTTTTTTTTTACACAAAATTAAATATATTAGGAAGGAGAAAGACATTAAAAGTATGAAATCCAAAATGAACAATACTTACAGGATTAATTATTTTATTTATTGCCCAGGTAATATTGAGAGCAGTAGTATTGACTGCAAAAATGTTTATATCATGTGGGGGAAGAACTGAAAAAAAAAACGTTCAAAATAACATACACATAAAAGAATAGAAACAAGCAAATTAGATTTCTATTTTCTTTCTGAAAAATTTCAGTATTGTTTTTATTATTTTTCCTCTCTTATTAATAGTGTGTGTGTATGTATGTATATATATATATATATATATATATATATATATATATATATATATTATATATATATATATATATATATATATATATACTTTGCTCACAAATTCTGCTTTTAAAATGAAGGCCAGACACATTATATTTTACAAACAAAATAATTACTGAATCTTTACAGGAAATTGTTTATTATCAGAATAATTATGAATAAATAAAATTTGAAATTATAATTTCCAATAATTTTTATTTAGATTTTAGTGAATCTAACTGGGCACAGCAGGTATTTATAAATTGACAAATGTAAAATGAAGAACTGTCCAATACAGTGCAATGTATTCTCACTTTCATCACTAATGAAAAGAATAAATAAAGTTTCCCTTCATAGTTAAAAAAAAAAAAACTGATAGTGTTTAGTTTTTTTATCTTATTTGGACAACTTGTGATATTTTGTGAACAATTTGCCACTTATGATATCATGAAAACCACAAATATAGTAAAATAACTACAGTTAAAGTATAACATCCAGATCATTATCACGTTTCAGCAAAAATCCTTTTAAAATAGATACTAAAATCAATAATTTCATTCCATCAGTTAAGTAATATTATCAGAATTGCCTATTTATAGAAGTTCATTATTCCCAGGTTTGATGCCAATAGGAACATATTCAACGTAACATTCTGCTTATAATCATGATTAACATACAAAATTTGCTGTCTACTCATATGTATTTTGTTCCAGTACAATCAAAAGTCAATGTATAAGCCACAAGGCAATGCAAGATGAAGTGATAGAAGACAACAACCAATTTAGGTCAATTTATTTTTATTCAAATCAGCAATCAAAAAGCCATTTACCTGGTAATAAGACACCTGGAGATGGATAAAAAAGCTGTTATGTCTGAACAAGAGTAAATAAAATTATGTACTATAATTTTTAGAGCATGAACTAGTTCACTATTCAACCTCCAGAATCCTTTGACTTTAAAAGACTCCTTGAATGGGCAAAGTGGATTTAGTACTTCGAAAGGTTTTGGCAAGTGAGTAACCTCCATGCAACAACCAGGTCAACTCCTTAATTTACTATATGAGAAACTAAGCAGATGATATCCTACAAAATTTAAATTTGTTGGGAGAAGAGGCAAACCAGTATGAAACTGTCAAAGAGTGTTTTCATTCTTTTCTTCCGATAAAAAAAAGAGTGTTTTCATTCTTTTCTTTTTTTCCGATAAAAAAAAGAGTGTTTTCATTTTCAACTGTCAAAGAGTGTTTTCATTCTTTTTTTTTTTTTTTATCGGAAAAAAAAACATAATTTATGAACAAGCTGTCTTTAACAGGTGGCAGCAAGAACCTAATTAATCAGTGGATTCATCTGTAACAGCTCTGTATGCTTTGGCTGAACACTGTAATAATGGGAACTTAAAAGAGGAGTTGATATGTGACCATATAGGTCCTATGGATACATGTCTATCTGAAAGACTGCATTTAGACGGTAACCTCACACTTGAAAAAGCAGTCGCAATGGCAAGGCAGACTGAGACTGTTAGACAACAACAAAATAACCTCAGGGGAGAAAACCCTGCAGAAACATGCTTGGTTGATAGGGTGGAATGGAGAAAGTATATGCCGAGAACAAAACACACACAGAAATACCTAAAACAGGCAGTTAATAAAAAAGGCCTAGATAAATGTCCCAAATGTGAGACCAGCCCCAACCACCATGAATCTCAGTGCCCAGCTAAAAATGTGCCATGCTTCTCCTGCAGAGAGAAGGCACATTTCAAAAGTATATGCATCATGAATGCTGTCCATGAAGTAAATGAACTGGGTAATAGTGTCTTTTTGGGGGTCTGTTACTGTAGGTGGAGACCCATGGATGGTTGAACTAAGTGCAATTTAAAATAGAGATGGGGGCTGATGTTACCATCATTCCAGAACATGTATTCAACCAGGCCTATGAAAGAAATAACCCTAAACTGGAAAATGCTAAAATAATAACATTTGATCCAGTTTGTGTCCCAGTTGATTTTTCTGTTACACACCAGAAAGGAAGAAAACATATCACAGAGCAAGCTCCACACATCCCTGTTAGGCAAACTAGCTATTAGCAAGTTGAACTGGTGTCACAGACAAACAGTATATTAATGTAAAGACACTCAAAGTGTTACCCAAAGCTGAGCAGTGGACTTGGTCAAGTGCAATAGTCATACAGAATAAAACTCAAACGCAATGCACAACCATTTTCTCTTAAAACACCCAGCATGTACCTCTTCCATTACTGGACAAAGTAAAAAAAAAGAACTGCTATGCATGGAGCATATAGGAGTTATCAGCCACATACAGGAAGCCATTGAATGGTGTGCAGGTATGGTGGTGGTTGTGAAGAAATCAGTAGACCCTCATATTTGTGTCAACCTTACTCAAGTGAACAAGTCAGTGTGTATGGAAAAATACATTCTGCCATCAGTGAAGCAAACTCCTGGTTTATTAGCCGGTGCAAAAATATTCAGTAAACTATGCTTTATCTCTTAATTTAGTAGATTTTTCTTCAAGAGATTACTATTTGTGATAGCATCAGCACTGGAATATTTTCAGAAAAGGATGTTGACCAAAGTTACAGAAGGCTTAGAGGAGGTCGTCTGCCATATTGATGATATTTTGATATGGACACACACACACACACACACACAAAAAGAGCATGATTCCCGAACATGTAGTCATCTCTAAGCCAGAAAAGGCTGGTATAACTCTAAACCTGGACAAGTGTTATTCTCTAAAAGAGAAGTAAATTTTCAGGGTTACATTATTTCTGATAAAGGAATCAGAGCATACCTGAGCAAAACTGCAGCTGTTAGGGAGATGCAGGAACCTAGCAAAGTAAGCAAAGAACCCAGTTTTCTGAGAATGGTAAACCAGCTGGGCAAGTTTATTCCTCAGCTGGCAGAAAAGGATAAACCCTTGAGAGATTTGCTTTCCAAACAGAATTACTGGATTTGGTGGGAGGATCAAGCTAGAGCCTTCAACACTCCGAAGGAAGACTTACAGAGGATGCCAGCCTTAAATGACCTTATTAAAGAGACCAAAGTTTCAGCAGATGCATCCAGTTTTGGTCTTGAAGAAATGCAATGAAGAGTTGAGGCCTGTTGCCTATGCTTTGAGATCACTTTCATCAGTGGAGAAGATGTATGCTCAAATTGAAAAAGAAGCACTTGCTTTAACTTGGGCATGTGAAAGATCCCAAGATTATATCATCAGATAACATTTTCTGCTTGAAACAAAACACAAACCACTACTGAGCCTCCTGGGAGCTCAAACTTTAGATTCCTTACACCCGAGAATATGTTTCAGGATGAGACTGATGAAGTACTTCTAGACAATATATCATGTTCCAGAAAAGAGCCTCATTATTGCGAACACATTGTCAAAGGCACCAGTTAAGGACACTACACTAGAAGCAGATAGCAAATTCATGGAGAGTAGCAAACATTTACATGGACTACATAATGAAAAACCTACCATAAACGTCATCAGGGCATCGTTGAATGCTGAGAGCGTTGTGCATACCAGAGTATGTGGTGGCTAAGGCCAAAGCCAGCAGCTAAGCAAATTATTGCCGAGATGCAGAACCTGCCTGAATGAATGCACAAAATTAAGCAGAGACACTCATATGGACAGACCTACCTGGCAAAGATTAGGTACATATATGTTTAGTCTAAAAAGAAAATTATATCTGTTAGTAGTGGACTACTACTCTAGGTTTATCAAAATAACCAACCTCTCAAAGGTAGCAGATATTAGAGTGCATCTAAAAATCAATGTTTGCCAGGAATTGACTTCCAGAAATCCTAGTTACCAACAATGGCCTGCAGTTTGCATGTCAAACATTTGCCTTGAAATATAGATTTCAGCATGTGACCAACAGCCCAAGATATCCACAGAGTAATAGAGAAGCTGAGCAAAAAGTTCAGGCAATTAAAAATCACTTGACCAATGCAGAGGAACCATACCTCGCCTTGTTGGCATACAGGTTAACCCCTCTGCAAAATGGATTTCATCTAGCACAAATGCTGATGGGACACAGAGTGTAACACAATACCAACTCATCCATCACAGTTGGACCCAGCACTGCCAGACAGTGCAGTAGTCAAGTTGAAGGAAATGGAGAGATGGATTGCAGATCAGATGCAGTACAATAAGAGACACAGAAAATCTGATCTCATTAACCTCCCACCAGGGAGACAAGTGTGGGTAACAGATGCTAAAATTACAGGCCCTGTAGCAGACAAAACTTCAGCTCCATGCTCCTATTTAATCAACGTGCCAAATGGCCCCATCCGAAGGTATATGCACCATTTGATCACAATGGATGAAACTGACTGTGATAGCGACCCTTAGAACGAGGTTCAGGAGACCAATGATTAAACCCAAGAGATTGGACCCGTAGATCCTTTCCATTTTTAAAAAAAAGGGAAGATGTATAATTCCACAACTATGGGGACACAACTCTGAACCGGAAAGGGAGTCATGTGGACAGAGGAAGTAGGGATAGGACACATGGTTGACTTCTTAATGGATACTAAAAATAAATATCCTTTTGTTCACAAGTTTGTACTTCTGTTAGTCTTTACCCACACACGAATGTAACAACATGACACTTATGAATTTTTAAATTATTTCTCCTATTTTACTCATGATAGGAAGATGGAATTCTATTAGACAGACTGAATTAGGCTGGAAGTTAATAGAACATGTTAGGCAATAGTAAAGATGGAAAGTTAAACACATCTTACCTGCGTAAGTAGTAAATGTAGTATTTGTATTTGCACTAGAAAGGTTATATAACACAACTGATACATTAACCTGATAAGTGGTATTGGGTACAAGATGCGAAAGGATTTTGTAATTTTCTTGAAATGTACTGTTTTCTTTCAACTGTGAAAAATTTCCGGATATCTGATATTGTGCCTCAACTTTTTCCTGTGATGATTCATATTTATCCCATTTAATTACAGCCGATGTATAGCTTATATTCACTGCTGACACTTTTTTCACAGCCTCTGGCTCTGATAAATTAGAAAAAAAAAAGATTTTTTTAAAAAAGTTTTTACCTTTAAAAAAATCCAATTATTTCTTATGAGTACATATATTTTTTTCATAAATTTATTATGCAAAAATATGAGAGAAAATATGTATGAATGAGATGTAGGGAGAAATGTAACAGACAAATGCAGATAGAGGAATTAAATGGGAAGAGAAGATAACTTGGTTTATGTCTATTATAGATATTGTATTAATTAAATAAATACAGAATGTTTTTCAGTAGTGCATCTTCACACATTAGTGATGTCAAGTTTTATTCCTATATTTTGTTGTGAATTATATTTACTATGTTTTTCATTCTTAAACTCAATGAAATGTTATTGATGTCCGTACACATTGTCTTTTATGGTTAAGGCTTCTAGTATTTGTAGATTATTTTTACAATTTATACAATATAGTATTTTTGTTTTATCAATAATTATTTGTTGGATTTTTTGTGTTTTGCTGCTGTGTTGTTTGGTGATATGTGACTTAATTGAGCTTTTATTGGTTAAATGGAAAGTTAATAGGTGCAATAATGTAGTAATTGTGTGAACAATGTATATGTTGTTTTAATTGTCATTATTAGAGAGAGACCTTCAAGTAGGTAAGAGAATTAATCTACAACATCAACTGGTGATCATGTTATAAGATTTTAGTTGTTTTTTTTTCCTAATAAGTGTTGGGTTTAATTTGCTTTTATCAAAAGGTGGTATGCATTGATGTCGTAAGTTCCATAGATTTTGTTTTCTAATTTTTGGCTACCATGTCATTACTTGCTGTAGAATAGTTTAATACTGTTCTTTTTTTCCAAGTTATTATTTGTATTATAGGCCCATTATAAGCTATTTGTTGATTACAACAAAACAATTTTTAAAGTATGGAGTGAAGTATGTGATGAAATAGTGAATTGGATCTGATATATAAAATGTCAAGATAGATATACTAGGATGTGTCAAAACAAATTTGGTGATAATGTATTAAAAATGTATGTATGAATGTGAGAGAACATCTTTAATGTAAATTATTTCTACACCTGAGATTATTTTAAGGGAATGATGTTTCATTGCTAAAATTTAGAAGTAACGAGGTTCAATTGTATATTATAATCAGATGGAAGATGTTAAAGCAACAAGAACAATTACAAAAGGAATTTGAAGTTTTAAGTTACAAAAAGAGTTTAAAGATAAATTCAAAGTTTCTTTTTTATATTTTCAATTACATTTATAAATAACAGAAGTTAAAATATTAAAAGTATATGCATAATGATTTAATTTTTTTTCATTTATAGATAACCAATAGTTATTGACTTACTTGTGGAAATGTTTTGAACTAAAGTTTCATTTGTACTACTAATATCCACTGTAAATAGGCTGCCAGAAGTTAAATTTGAAATTGTAACAAAATTTGTACTCTCATTCTTTAATAATAACCAATCTTCGGATGTATTTTTTGTATAAGCATCAACCAATGCTATTTTGAAGGAAGTAACATTTTGTCCTGAAACAGTGAAGTTGATTTCATGCAGGGATCTTTTGACATCCTCGAGCTGAAAAGTTAAAATAAATATTTCAATTACTTAAAAGAATTACTATAATATTTAAACAACTGTAATAAAATGTGAGTTACAACATTTAATTGTAAAAAACTGATTTAATGAATGGTTAGACTGGTACACACATACAGATAAAAAAAAGATAATAAAATGCTTACATATATATAATTGTTTCTTGTTATAATTTTTTTTTTTTTTGATCGCAATTTTCATTTTAGTCATGTTAAAATCTATCATCTTATTTTTCCTTTTCATTCTCATAATCTAGAAATTACCTTCATTTTTTTCTTCAATTTATTCATGGCAGGTGTAATGCTTATAACTCTCCAAAATAGTGACTCTCTTCTCACTAAATGATATGTCATAATCTTTGTCTTTCTTTGATTTCAGTTATTAATTTTTTACTAATTTTTCTTTCAGGTGATTTTTCTGCATTTTGTTGAAACTTAGAGTATTATTCTATGACTTAAGAATAATTCATCTAAGAAATTCCCCCCCATAAAGATGATAGTGTCTGGAGAAGAAAAGAACATAGCTATATGGCTAAATTTGAATGACTCCTGCTGATTATCTTGTGACCGTTCCACGGCGCTGGATTGGCCTTCCGAGAACCAGACCACAAAGATCCCTTGTCTCGGAACGAATTCTTCGTCAACAGCAACGAGGCAGGTAGCTAGAAGCCGGTCTCTGAGTCGACTCCACCTGCAGTGAACTCCCTTGCCCACGCTGTGAATTTGATCTCAAGGAAGCCACGTGGGTTTTCGCTAGGTGTCTCTCTGCCCAGTAGAACCAATCCGAACGCGGACGCACAATTGGGTAAACGAAATGGCACCAAATATAAATAGAACAACGTCTGAGTAAGTTGTAGAAAAGAAAGTCTTTATATACAGAAGAATTCGGAGTACAATCACCAATTGTCTTCTTCCCAACCCCTGTTCCTAATTGGCTGACTACGGAACGGAAGTCTCGACTAATTACTTTAAGGGGTGATTTTCAAGTTTTCTGGTTGGCGGTATTTCTTCATTCCGGTCGGAGTTCTTGGTTGGTGGCAATTCTAAGTGTCTTTGTTTTTCTTCACACTGAAGCCTCACAGAAATTGACGAAGACCGTCTGATTGTTGCGGAGGTTGGCGGTATTTCTTCACTCCGGTCGGCTATTCTCCGTCTCTAACTGAGCTGCAACTCAACTGTACTGCCACTGCACTGCCTTCTTCGTTACCCCCTTGGGGCTCTGTATTTATGCTTGTCCATTCTTTACTGGAATGGGGACAATGGTCATTGGGGTGTCTATGTGAACCTCGTCTCAGACCCTTGTCTTGTTAGCCAATGAAATCACAGCTTCAGTTCTCTCTTTTCTTTTTTTCTTTTCCCGGCCCCTCCTGGGCCATGGTCTTGTCGGCCAATGAAATTACGGCTTCATTTCTTTCTGTCTTCTTCCCTCGTGACACAGCCAATGAGATAGCGTTATTTCTATGACATCATTCTTTTCATCTTCTTCCCTTGTGACACAGCCAATGGGATAGTGTCGTCTTCATGACGTCACTCCTTTTCTCGGGGGGGCCCCCTTCTTTCTTTCCAAAATACCAATTTAGTTTCCCAGGAAAATTCAGTCTTTTTTTTCATATTTCACCAATTAGCATAACCTTTGAACCTGTCATAGATAACCAAATAAGCCATTTCCTTATGACACACTTTATACATGTGTTTTGACTTTGTTCAAATTTAGAATTTCCAAACTACCTGGCCTGTTCAAAACCTGTTAACAAAATTTACTTCCAACTCATTCCATTGGGGGTCAGAGGGCACCCATTGTTCTGTGTTGACACTTTTTTTTTCTTTTGGTTTACAATCCACAGCCAGAAAATGCTTTCTCCTTGATTAAACAATAAATGTATTTTTTTTCTATCTTACCAGTCCTGTTTCATAGCTGTCGTCAACAGTTGATTGATCCCACAACCTCATCCGATATGACTGTTTTACTTTGAGAATACCATGAATCTTGTGATAATTTTACCTGCACCTTAGTCTGGTTCAATTATAACAATTCTTTTCACTAAAAAAAAAAATATTGTCTTTTTTTTCTCTGTTCATATTGGAAACAGAATAAAACATCACCTAATATAATTTTCTTCCGTTTGGTCTCTAATAATCAATAGTATAAACTAATGCAATTTCTTCCGTTCGGTCATGCTAAATATTGTTACAATCTTTCATGGCTTAATTATAAGGTGCTGTTTTGGAAACCGGGATAAAAGATGCAAATAAAATTTTAATAAATAGCAATAGAAATAAGATGAAAGAACATTTTAAAATTAATAAGGTTGCCAATTTACGTGCTTTTTCTCTAACCATAGCTTTTGCCAAATGTATCAGAGAAATAAATTCAAAGAAAGGGTGGCAAATTAGAACAGAAATATTTTTCACAATGAGTTTTTTTCTGTTAAATTCTTGCAAATTAAGAATAATAGAATTTTTCTCATCACTCATTTAACTATTGAATTGTATAATGATTTCTTTTTCAGTATTATTCACATTCTAATGCAATGATTATCATGGAATTTATTCAAGTTCTGTTAATTATGATAATCGTTTCAATGAAACTTAAATTTAAAATGTAAAAAATATTTCTTGCATTTTGGATTTATCTCCCTTAGTTTAATAATCTTAACCATCCGATATCTATCAAAACTTAACTTCTTACGTGTTATGTCGCTTCAGTCCTCAACCTCCTACTCCCACTGGTTCCGCCATCCATTTGATTTTAATAAGGATTAAATTAAGATATTATTTGATAATAATCTTATATAATGCTGAAGATAGACAATATTCCCAAGATATTCAAATAAAACACTGAAATGGCACCAGTTTAAATGCTTTGATGAATGTTGAACACACATGTGCATTCCTAGACACACAAAACACTACTGTATTTAAATGTTCAATTTTGTAAACAAATTGTGGTGGTTGATGAAGAGTTGATAAATTATTGCAATATGAAAATCAAAAAATTGCAGGATACTAATTGTACCAAAGACAAGTATTCATCCAACGAACTTCAGATTCTTTGAGAGAGGAAAATGATCGATTCAAACAATAACTAATCCCAATTAAATCAATAAAAGCAGTTATTAATAAAAAAAAACATCAATCTGGAATTAGTTTTAATTAATTCTGGCTGGATGTATTTTGTTGATTGCTTAATATTCTATCAGGATAATGACTTGTTTAATTGGTGATCAGACAAAAATAGACCCTCCATATTCACTGGATATTGGCAGCATTGGATTACCATTTAATCTAGTCTCAACAGGATTATCTGAATTAAAAAATTTAAATTCCTTAGACAATGGCAAAAGCCACCTGGAGCAGGTCTTTGCTAAGAAAGATGAACAGTTCTTGGAGGATGAAGAAATGAAATTATCTGGATGATAGCATAAGATCATAGAACTTAATGGTAATTCAATTCAGGGTTAAAAAATGTTTCTTACTTAATAAAATAAATGAAATTCTTGGTAATCCAATATGTACATTTCCAGATAATATAAAACGGTCAGTAATTTACTTTTACATATATCTGATCAACAAGTGATCAAACTGCAGACATCAGGAAATAACATGATCTCTTAAGTTCAATGAAAGGGTTCAGTATGGGAGTCCTTGGTTTCCAGACAAAATTCATTGTTACTTGGCTAAAAGTATTCACTGTTAAACACAAAGATTTACAAAATGATGATGATAATAGAGAACCCAACATATGCTTTTCATTTTAAATTTGGCTTTGTTTACAAAAATACCCTTACTGTTTATGAATTGTGTTAGTTGAATAGAATGTAACATTTGCCTATTATTTTTAACACCAAAATGGCAAAAAAATTTTAAGGTTCACTTTTGTTCCTCTTAAGACAATGCTATTTTAATAAACACTCTTACATAGTGATGTAAACGAACTAACACAAACACACCTACATACAAACAAACTTATTACACACATATGTATAAACACACTCCTAACACATATATGTCAATTTGTGATATAATTTCCTAAGTCTAAATCTTAGAAATTATTCTATTAAAAAGTTGTTATTCTAAAACAAAAGTTAAAACGTAGATCACAAATGTTATTTTTTGCTACATGAATTAGAAAGGAAATGATATTGTTTTGAAGTTTGAAGAATGATTACTTTTTATAAGGCAAGCATATGTATATATACACACACACACACACACACATATTCACACACACGTGTGTATATATATATATATATATATATATATATATATATATATACACACACACACACACACACACGTGTATATATATTGTGACGAATGCAACTCCACACATATATGCTATTCCCCCTC
>OZ038506.1:70898645-70908645 GCA_964036315.1 Acanthosepion esculentum
CAGGTATTATCCGAGGATCAAGTATGTGGTGCAGTTCAATTTACATTACATGAATCATTCGTACACAAAACTGATCTTGAAGTTAATGATATAAATGGCGACAATCCATCTTCGCAAACAAATTTAATAAATTACATTAACCCCGAACCTCTACATGAATATTATGAACCCTGTTTATAAATTCCATTTGCATAAGTTATTTTTTATTTTTTCCAAGCTTTCATCTGTGCATACAGACATTCTCACGTATGGAAATAGATTTGTTTTTTACATCCAGGTAATAACAGGACAACGAAAGTATAGATCTATGTATTCATTGTATAAAAATACAATTGTGGCACAAGGCCGAAAAAATGTGAGGGGATGAGGCTTGTCTTAACTTACTTTCTTATACCTAGCTAATCTGATTCACGACCCATTCATTGAGTACAATTTGCCCATTCACCACAAAAACTCGTCCATCACCAATCAATCCTTCATACACCATAATACCGCATCCTCTCAAGGGGGATCTACAAAACGCGCTCCATGCCAAAAAAAAGTTTAATGATGATAAATATTTATAAATCTGTGATGAAATATGAGAGGGGAGGGAATGAACCCCAAAACAAACTAAACATAGACTCAAAAGTGAGCTAAATATAACTGATGTTTGTAGGGCCCGACCAACCCTCAAAACAGAGAGGCCGCTGTATTCTGCCCGTGGACAAAATCAAGAGACTCTCTCGCTAATGGAGTGGGAAAAGGATAAAAGTTTATACGGCCGTGGGATAGTATAAAGCTGACCCAGTCGAGATAAAAGGGGGACGAAAAACAAACTGGGGAGTTTGGGAATCTCAACTTGGATCATAACCAAAGATGTAGCCGGGAACAGGCCAGGAACAACATTTACTCATATTAACTAGGTACACAAAAGCTTGTCTAACCTAACCAACGGAAGGGCTCCACAGGAAACCACACCGATATGACATATGTTGACCTAAAAGAGAAAATCAAGGCTAGCCCCGTTCAAACGAACAAAGCTCGCCTCAGTCACCCACCTTTCGCTGAAAACTGTCGAATGCAATAGTTTTTTTATCAGTTCTAATCTTCAGCTTGAGCTGATGCTTAAAGAATCGAATTAGATCCTGATGAGAAAGACAGTTGCCTCACAAGACTTCCTCCATCCGCGTCGTCCAAATCACCATTCGAGCCGTGGCTAACAGCGTCAGAAACACTATTCGTTTCACCCCGGAATACGGGGGCGACACATTGTCACACGCGTATACGCGATCAATGGGCACAAGCTTTTCGGGAGCGAGACGAGCCGTCAGCTCGCCGACATGGTCCCATAAGGGGCGGACACGGGGGCAATGGTAGAAGGCGTGCGAAGCCGTTTCTTCTAAACCAAGGCCACACCGCTCACAGTCTGGCAAATCTGCCATGCCCCATATGAAGGCCTTGTCATTGAGAGGCAACCGATTCTGAGCCAATCGCCAGGTAAGCGAAAACTCAAGGTTACTGATATAATCTGCCGCTGGCGCCCAAGACCAGTAAGAGCGAAACCCATCCTCCGACAAGCAGAGCTGATCACTTAGGGATTCCCTCGCTACCCCTTCCACTAAAAGACGATAGAAGAACTTCCTAGACCGTGAAAGGTCAGTGGACCGAGGAACAGCTAGCAAGGCCGACCAACACTCGTGAACTAAATCCGATTGGTCCCGGGGCTTGCAATGGCGCTCAGCCCGCGAGATGGGTGGACTGATAGTAAGGAAAGGGAACGCGGCCCTGTCAATCCCCGCCATAATCGAATCTCCTCCTGTCAACGCGCGGCGTAGGATAGCCAACCTCGAGGCACGTTTGTGTCTCTGTGTGGCATTCCCAGCCCGCCATGACACGGTCGTTGTACACAAACTCGTCTGTCAATCCGATTCCCGCGTTTCCTCCATAAAATGGAGGATAGCGAGCGCTCGAGCGGCTTCCTGTGGTCGTCACAGAGAGTACGGACAATCGATAAAGGACAATCGGGAAAATGTATGTAGCACACACCTCCGCCCTGCCCTTCACGGACAAACTCCGTCGACGCAAAGTCTGACCGGCAGCGTCTACCTTTGCTCGTACTTCAGACCAGTTTTTCTCCAGCTGGAGGTTGGGTCAAAACCACACTCCAAGAATGCTGACAGGACCGTTGCGGTTAATCTTGGCCCCTGTCACTTTCTTGTACCGGTCAAGCGCCTTCAGTACCGCCTCAATGTCGCTGCGGGACGACACGAAAGCAGATACGTCATCGGCGTACGCAGAAACCCTGGATAGAGCCCCTCCATCCAGGAACGGCTATTCCGCGTAGACCGGACTGCACGCCTCGTCCCTTAGCCGGCGAAGGAGAGGCTCCAACACCAAAGCATAAAGTAGGGGCGACAGTGGACAACCCTGACTAACCGATCTAGACAGCGCAAAAGCACCCGACCTCTTCCCGTTCACCTGTACCACTGCACTGGGGGGATACAGGAGGTTAATCCAGCGGCAGAAGTCGGGTGCCTTGGACTGATCCAAATTGATCAACGCAGCCTCATCGTCGTCTTTTACACCCTCTATGATCGTGCGGATCAGATGGAGATTGCTCTCAATTGTTCGGCCCAACAGAGACTCGGCAACTGACTGCAAACGCTCCTGCAGGATCTTGGCCCAAATCTTTAACTCTGTGTTTAGCAGAGTTAACGGTCTGTAATCATCTAGTTTCCCCCCAACACCCTTGCCTTTTTCAACAGCGTGATCACACCCCTGGAGAACCGGTGGCGAGGGACCCCTGCCGGAATCAGTTGTTGAACACCACAGTCAAAATCGGAACAAAGATGTGCGACAGCCTCAAGTACAATTCATCGGGCAAACCATCCAGGCCGGGCGACTTGCCTCTGCCGACCTTCTTCAATGCCGCGTAGACCTCGCCTTCCGTGATCTCTCCCTCGCAGCTAGCCTCTTCAGTCGGCGAAAGCCGAGGAAAGTCAGCCAAATAGCTGCGAAACCAGGCTCCTTGGTAATCCGGCTCTTGAAATGCCGCCGAAACGCCTCGCACATGTCGTCAGTGGCCCGAAGAGTACGTCCCTCCATGGTATCGCCTTTATAAATGTAACGATCAGAACCTCGACGAATCTCTTTCTTGCGCAGATCTGCGCCCATGTTCACAGCTTCGGAGATATCTTGCTTAACCTATGTCTAATTACCTGGCTCATGTAGCGCTCGCTATTCGAACGCTCCACGGCCTCCCTAGCTATGGCTATCTCTAGGGGATCCCCCCAGCCACTGCCCGGGAAAGACTAGCCTTAAGCGTCTTCACATTTTCAACTCTATCTATGGCGAGCCGTTTGCTGAAATCCGTGGTGCAAGACCTAATCCTACACTTAAGTTTATCCCACCACTTATTTCCGATAACGGCACCCACTAGCTCCCGCTGCAATAAGCTAGTTAGCTGCTCCAGGATGTCCCGCCTGTCCAGTAAATACAGATTGAACTTCCAGTAACCAGCCATTTTAGGCCTACGATCTAACGCCACACGGGCACAAACGAGTTTGTGGTCCGTATAGCCTACCCAGTGGAACGTGGGACAATCTAACAAATCAATGTCTGCTCCTCTAACTAACATTCTGGCAAGGTAGCTAACCACCTTTTCAAAAGGCCAATTCTGAGCCCATGTTCACATTGACCCGGTATCTATCAACGAGACCAAAATCGTTCATCAGATCAACCAAGCTACGATCGCCCCTTCTCCCGTTAGCACCCCGCCCCTATCTAACTTGGGTTCCAGGATGGCATTCCAGTCCCCCATTAAGACTAGGCGCATTGAATTCACTAGGAACGGCCCCAACCGCCGAAAAAAACGAAACTCGCTCCTCCTGTCGTTAACGGCAATATCGGCCACGATCAACCGGCCTTCGTCATCGGTATGCACAAGGTCCACCTTCGCATCGAGAGTACGCTTCACCAACAAAGAGACTCCTCTGGCTAGTCGGGTCCCATATGCTGAATAGACGACAAAGTCGTTAGACAGCACCAAGCATCGACGTTGCAAACAAAGTGCGTCTCTTGGATCGCGGCGACATCCACACCAAAGGACAAGAGATCTCGGAGCAGGCCGGCCGGCCGCCTTACCCCGATCCCTCAGGCCCTTCGAATTCAGAGTAGCTATCCCGATAGACATCTTCTAAGCCTGCAAATAAAAGGAGAAAAAGCAAAAACTTATTCACATACCGGGCGGAAATCCGCGTTAGTCAGGACCCCTCCGGATTGTCCTAGGCTCTCTGTTCCTAATACGGTCGTCATAAGACCGTCTAAGACAATACCGCCGACGTCCATGGGGTATATTAGTTTAATAGCCCTATATAGAGAGGGATGGATTAACACAGGGACCCTCCCAGCACAAAAGTTTCTTAGTTTTTTTAAGTTGGGGTCCTCCAACTCCAGCATCCTGATCTCTGGAAAAGCCTCCTTAGCTTTAAACAGGTGGCTCTAGACTTTCAAATAGCCCCCCCCCCCCGGTATCCCTGACACAGGTTATTATGAGCCTTCGGGAAATTTCGAGGGTCTTCAATGTCTTTGCCGTTAACTTCGGTCATCTTATAAAGGACCCTTAATAGGGCCCATCTCTGTCTCGACAGGCCATTTTTGTATTCCTCCCTGCCCACCCAACAAATAGATTCGGGGCCTGCGAACATCTTTTTTTTCTCCCTTGAAGGATGAGAAGGGGAAGAGGTGGATGTGTGAGGTGGGGTAGCTGATGAACTTAGGGAGGAAGTAGAGGGAGACGGAGACGGAGCAGGAGAAGGGGAAGTAAGGAGGCTCCTAGCTTTGGGGGAACTACTAGCTTCTTTTGGCGAAGCAGGGACGGAGAGCGACCTGGTTCTATCCATGCCCGTCTCCGCCCTGCTACGGCCAGGGTGGCTTTGCTGTGGTTCGTCTTCTTCTTCCTCCCTCCTCCTTTTCAGAAATGAGGCACGAGGTGGAGGCATACTTTACACCTCCATCGACATCTCAGTTTGTGACTGCTGCTTCTGTTGTTGTTGTTGGTGGTGGTGGTACAGCTGCTGCTGTTGTTGTTTTTGCTGCTGCTGATGATGATGTTGTTTCTGCAATTGCTGGTGCTGTTGTTTTTGCTGCTGCTGCTGATGTTGTTTCTGCTGTTGCTCCCGCTGCAGCCGTTTCCTCTCTTCCTCTTTGGGTTGCTGCCTCTCTTTCGGTTGCTACTGCATCTCCTTCGTTTTTCAGGCGGAGACTTCCTCTTCTCTTGTGTTGTCTCTCTCTGAGAGGGGGACTAGATGCTTGATGCCCTCCGTCCTTTGGTGACTTCCCTTCACTCTGGAGCTTGTGCACTTTCTTTTTTACTGGGGCACTCCTTTGCCATGTGGCCCGACACCCCACATGACCAACACCACAGTTTTCTGCCTTCCACCACTACCAGCATCTTCCTGTCGCGTCAAACCAGGATGTTGGGGATCTCTCGAAAACCCTTTCTGCTCAGGGTTATTTGAATCTTCATATCCCCCGTCTCAATGCCGGCTTTGCTTCTAAGGGCCTCACTTCGTTTGCTTCCCCAAATTTGGTGAAGAAGGCCCCCATTGGGTCATCTGGAATATCTACGGGCACCCCATAGACGGTCACTTTTGTCCGACGAGTGTCCATGTATTCCGTCTGGAATCTTAAGGTCTTGGTACTTATTACGCTTCCTGCCAACTCCTTTGCCTGCTCTTCCGTTTGGAGAAGAATATCCCACAATGCGTTTGTCCTTCTTGCGAGTATCCTCGGGGTGATAACATCAGAGATTAGCAGGGAAATGGTGCGCGGGCTTACTGCGTCAAAGGCTTCCAGAATCGTTAGGAACTCATTGTCCTTGAATGACTCCTCATACTTCTTTCGTTGGTTAACGTAAAAGTTACCATCCCTTTTTAGCGGCCCCTTTTCTGACCAGGCCGTTTTGGCTGGCTCCGGTGTCTCCATATCATTGTTTTTGTCGATTATGGTGGCGTAAAAGCCGACCACCGTCGACCAAATGAATAATTACTTTTCCGTTTTTATTTTTTATTTTTTTAAATGTTTTTAAGCAAAAAAGTATTCAGATAGAAAATAAAGTTAAAATGCAAAACGAACAGGACAACCACAGACAATAAGCAATTCAACTAAATACGCAAAACATGTAAATAAAGACTGGGAGGGGGTAAAAATACAAACAGAAAAGAAAAACAATATCTAAATAATAATATGTACTAAAAAACAAGGAAAAATTAAAAACTTATCAGTTAATGACGGTCGCTTCTCAAAAATGCAGTATCGCTGATGGTAAATCCACTAATAAGACAAGAAAGAATAGATGTAATCCAAAATTTCTTACAATTTTCAAAATAACACATTTCTAAAAAAACATATTTCGGATTACATCTATTCTTTCGTTGTCCTGTTATTACCTGGATGTAAAAAACAAATCTATTTCCATACCTGATGATGTCAGTATGCACATTTAGCATTTCCTCTACTACTTTTTCTTCAATGTCGATTTTCGTGCAAAAAAGTGGATCACAGCTTCATACATTTTTTCTGAAAACCTTAGCTTTTCATTGGACAATAAATATAAAAATTATCTTCACGTACATTTGTTCTCAATGAGCGAAATAAAACATATCAGGCTCCAGACTGAGTTTTGTAAAGCGCTCCCTGAGTGGTTAACAAATATTAAAAAAACAATTTACCTGCTCACTACTACGTCCGAATAGCATCAACCTAGTTTTTGACCTGACGAAAAAGCAATGCTTCTTGGAGCCAACCACGTGATAGAAAAACATATAAATTGAATGTACGAGCGAACCCAGGCAGTGAGAATTTACGACGACTAGCATTTGCTAAACGAGTTCACGACGCTTGTAACTTTACTGCAGCGAAGTACAAAGTTAAAAATCTCAAATTCTTTAACATGAAATAACTTCACTGTAATTCAAGCCAAATTTTCAACTCACTCACCAACTTCTTTTGCAACTTACAAAAAATAATTCAATCGCGCTATTGAATCTTACGAGAAGAAATTACAAACATTTACGAACAATACATTCAACTACTACGAGCAACGAAAACAAATTGAGCATTCACGGAACATTCACTTCTCCGACTTCTTTAAAGCTAAAAGTTTATCAACATATTTTCAGCTTTACAGGATTTTCTAATCTTTTTTTCACCGAACATTTTTGAGCGAGAAGTTAATTCAACTTTTTGTGAGCTCAGGTAAAAAAAATTTTCAGTAGTAAAAATCTTTAACCAGTTAAAGGGAAGTAACTCATGTTAATAATTCATGTAAAAAAAACTGTTGACATTATAAATTTTGTACCTATTATGAAATGTTATTTTTTTGTGTTTTTTCTCTTGTTTGCTTTTTGTTTGCTTGAACATTCGTAAAGTAAAATTGTGCGGGTTGATTTACGCTGACAATACCGCTACATAAATGGTGACCCCGAATGCGAATGTGCTTGGAAGAATATTGAGCAATATTTAATAAGAGATTTACACAGATTTAATATTGTCAACTCTGACGTTTGTACCGACGTTTAAAAATTTGAATTACCACATTAAACCCAACTTAACTGACTCCACGTCGAAGAGATATTAACATTATGGCCGAGCAAACTGATGCACACACAGAAGCCGCAATAACTGTGAATTTGCCAGCTTACAATAATGTCAATGTGCAAGTTTGGTTCGCACAGTTAACTGCTATATTCAACGCCAAGAGGATAACTTCACAAACTTCCCGATATGCCTATGTTGTAGAGAAGCTACCGGCGAAGGTAGCGATTGAGGTTTCGGATCTCCTGGATGAGATGCTATCCGATAAACCTTATGACACCCTAAAAGAAGCTATTCTCCATAGAACTGGTCAGTCTGGGAAACAAAAGCTGCGTGACCTCTTTAACAACTTAAGCTTGGGACAAAGTAAACCGTCACAGCTGCTGCGTAAAATGAGAGTACTACTAGGAAGCAACACAATGTCTGATACAGTGTTAAGACAGCTTTGGTTGGACAAGCTTCACATGAACACCATCCAAATTTTAGCTTCCCTCCCAGACGAAATTGAGCTACAAAAACTAGCTGAAATAGCTGATAAAATAGCTGATAACCAGCCAGCTAGTCCTGTGTATGCTGCGACCCAGAGACAGCCAGTAGCATCAGTGGTTGACGCAGACGACATGCGTGAACTTAGTAACAGGTTAGCACAACTTTCCTTTCAGGTACAGGATATTCAGAAGTCTATGCAACAACGGAAATGCAACTTCACGAATCGAGCTCCTCCTGAATCACGACGTAGACACAGATCGTTGTCACAAAATAGGGAAAAATATCAGGACAACGTATGTTGGTATCACGCTAAGTTTGGCCACCTGGCACATAAATGCCGTAGACCTTACAGGTTTAGCGCGAATTTCTTTCGCAGTAGACCGACACAGCAAGCGGGAAACGACGTTCCCGGCAACAAGTGAAGACGGCGTTCGCTCCCGGGGAAAAAAATATTAACCGTCTTTTTTATGTTAAGGACGCCAATTCTGGTTACCTATTCTTGGTTGACACGGGCGCACAAGTTAGTGTGATTCCACCTACAGCAAACATGGCGACCAAAGCTACATCGTACAACCTCCAAGCTGCCAACGGTTCTCGAATAGAAACCTATGGTGAAAAATCACTCACGTTAAACCTGGGATTACGTAGACCATTCACTTGGGTATTTACCATCGCGCAAGTAAAGTCACCAATTCTAGGAGCTGATTTCCTGGCTCATTTTAAACTGAACGTGAACATGTATTCCCGATCATTTGAAGATAAGCATACTGATATTGCAATTAAGGGAATTACATCAAAATTGACAGCGGAATGTATCGTTGCCCTACCCACAGCCAACGGTCTTCAATACTTATTACGGAAATATCCAGAAATTCTGACACCGTTCAACTATATGGAACCAATCTTACACAATGCGTAATCTTACACAGGATACAGACGACTGGTCTTCCCGTGCATTCACCTCCGCGGCATTTACATCCCGATAAATATAAAAACGCTAAGATTGAGTTTCAGCATCTGTTGGACGTAGGGATAATCCGTCCATCATGCAGTCCATACGCTTCTCCTTTGCACATGGTGTCGAAATCGGAGGCTGGAGCTTGGAGACCCTGCGGTGATTTTCGGCGACTTAATGCTCAAACAGTCCCGGACAAATATTCGATCCCGCATCTACAACGTTACAAGGGGCGTCAATTTTTACAAAGTTGGACTTAAGAAAGGCTTTTCACCAAATCCCTGTGGCATAAGACGACATCCACAAAACAGCTGTAACTACACCGTTTGGTTTATTCGAGTTTACTAGAATGCCTTTCGGTCTAAGAAATGCAACGCAGTCCTTCCAGCGACTTATAGACGAAGTACTGCGTGGCTTACATTTCACATTCGCCTATATTGACGATGTTCTGATTGCGAGTAGGAACATCGAAGAACACACTGATCACGTGGAACAGGTTTTTCGGCGATTGAAGCACTTCGGACTTAAAATTAATCCTACTAAGTGTGAATTTGCTGTACCGAAGCTGATCTTTCTTGGTCATGAGATAGATGGGATACACCCGTCTCTCAAAAGGTCGAAGCAATTCAAAACTTCCCACAACCAACTACACTTCGACAGCTACGTAGATTTCTTGGTCTAGTTAACTATTATAGACAATTCATACCTCATTGTTCGCAAGTGCTGATTCCGTTGACAAACCTGTTACAGAATCAAAGAAAAAGGAACAGCAAGATTATTCTAACTGACGATGCACTGTCAGCATTTAATAATGCCAAGGAAGCCCTGGCTAATTACACCAAACTATCTTACGTTTCAGATAGTGAAGAAGCGACCCTTACTCTTACCACGGACGCATCTGCTGATACTGTGGGAGACGTATTACACCAAGAGAGTGATAATATCAAGAAACCACTTTCATTCTTTTCCGTGAAATTA
>OZ038506.1:70916145-70926145 GCA_964036315.1 Acanthosepion esculentum
AATGCCAAGTCCCACAGCGATAGCATGGACTGGGTGGTAGTTTTTTCTGATCTTGACTTTTAGAATTAGAAAATTTTGTTTTACCTGTTCTTGAGTGGGGGGTTGTTTCTGAGGAGGGATAGTTGGTTTGTCTTCGTATTTTATGTATGTGCGCGATACCAGCTTCTTCTATATCTTTTGAGTCTTTCTTCACACTGATCTATCTCTGTCAGTCTTCGGCTAGTTTTTGAAGTGTCATATCTTGTTCACTCTCCAATTTAGTAAGGATTCTGCGTCTCATTTCCGCGTCTTTGAAATTGCCCGCGCTGAGTTCCGATAATTTAAAATCATCACAATATTTGTTAACAATAGACACGAAAGTTTGTAATCTTCTCTGTCCTTCTTTGTTACGTTCAAACATTTCCATCTTTTGTGGAATAGTGAGGTATTATGGCTGAAAAGTTATGTTAGCAGTTTTATGGCTTCTTTGAAAGTCAACTCGTTAGTTTTCCTTGGAAGGATATAATCTACGAATTTGGTATATTCGTATGTGCCTAATTTTCTTAGTAATAGACGTACTTTACGTGCGTCTGACCAATCTTTGCAGTCAAATTCATAGAGATCTTCGTACCTTCGGAAGTAATTTGCAAAAGTTTTATCTTCGTCAGGTGCGTACGTGAAATCTTCGATAGTGCTCCAAATAGCGTC
Organism: Acanthosepion esculentum; assembly: GCA_964036315.1. Taxonomy (NCBI): domain Eukaryota; kingdom Metazoa; phylum Mollusca; class Cephalopoda; order Sepiida; family Sepiidae; genus Acanthosepion; species Acanthosepion esculentum. The sequence continues at coordinate 70,916,833 of OZ038506.1, forward strand.
TTGTGAGAGAACTGTTTCGTTCTCGGAATGTTGCTCTTTGTTTGACATTACACGTAGCAATAATTCTTGAAATTCAAGATGTTTCTGTTCGTAACTTTGTTGTTGTTCAAATTGAATTTTGATAAGTTCCACAATGGTTGACTTAAAATCTTCCATGTTGACGTAATTTTGTGTACGTATTTTACTTTAGTGTAACCTGATATTCTGAAACCTGTGTACGCAAAAAAAAAATCCTTTATTGCCAGTAAAATTGATATCCAAAAAGAAAATTCTTTTTTTTTATGTGTTCGCGCAGAACTTGTTTTTTAGAAATCTCGCGTAGGACTTTTTTTTCTTTTTTTTTTTTTTGTTTTTAGAAATCTCTACGTAGAACTTGTTTTTTTAGAGTTTACTCGTCGACCACTGTTATGTGCGAAGGATAGCAAAAAAAGGTATGACTTCCGCGTAGAGAGTTTATTTTTCTTTTGGGGGTTTCCAGTCACCACTTGTTATGTGCGACGGATAGTAAAAACAGTAAGTCCTCCGCGTAGAGAGTTCGCTTTTCTTTCGGGTTACGTCGTCGCCACTTGTTATGTGCGACGGATAGCAAAAAGGTATGTCCTCGACAAGTATCACTATTCCAATGTCTTACAGTAATCGTCTGAACTTTCACTCTGTCTGACTCTGACTGACTCTGAACTCTGAACTGATTGCTGCTTCTTCTTGATAGTCCATTATTATTATGGGTAAGTTCCCATAACACACACACACACACACATATATATATATATATATATATATATACGTATTTATATATACGTATGTATATATATATATACGTATGTATATATATATATATATATATATATACGTATGTATATATACGTATGTATATATATACGTATGTATATATACGTATGTATATATATATACGTATGTATATATACGTTTGTATATATATATATATACGTATGTATATATGCGTATATATATATATACGTATATATATATATACGTATGTATATATACATATGTATGTATATATATATACGTATGTATATATACGTATGTATATATATACGTATGTATATGTATATATACATATACATATGTATGTATATATATACGTATGTATATATACGTATGTATATATATACGTATGTATATGTATATATACATATATATATATGTATGTATATATATACGTATGTATATATACGTATGTATATATATACGTATGTATATATATACATATGTATATATACGTATGTATATATATACGTATGTATATATATATATATATATATATATACGTATATATATATATATATACGTATGTATATATATATATACGTATGTATATATACGTATATATATAGGTATGTATATATATACGTATGTATATATACGTATATATATACGTATGTATATATATATATATACATATATAATATATATATATATATATATATATATATATATATATATATATATATATATAGGTAACTATACTCGTGTCGAAAAAGCTTCGAATTCTTGATTTAACAATAGCCAAATCAATCACGAATGGAAAAAAAGATTTTAAAAAAGAAAGAGCCAGGAACATGAAAGTCTGTCGAAAATAATCGCACAGATACAGGTTCAAGCCCCCCCCCCCAAAAAAAAAACGATACTAGTAAACAACTAACTGAAGAGCTCGATACAAACGTAGAGCAAACCTAGTCAAACCTAATGACCAGACAAAACTACCAAGGTTTCACTATATATATATATATATATATATATATATATATATATATATATATATATATATATACATATTGTGACGAATGCAAGCCAACATAATTAACCCTCATCCCCTACCCACAACATGACCCAAATTAAACACGCATACAAACACGCGTAGGCGAATGATACAAATAGATTCGGACCAAGCAAGACAGCACATGAAAGCGACTATGCGGCCAATCAGCAAACGAGAAAATTAGGCTCCAAAAAGGAAATACGCAGATGAGAATTTTAACTCCACTTGCAGGCCAAGACCGCTGACGGGAAGTCACGCCAAATATATGCTAAGACCATACATTCCCAGAGGCAGAGAAGCAGACCAAAGATTCCAGTGCCCAGATTGTGAAAAATGTCAAACGCAGTCGGCCTTAGGTGCTCAAAGATCGTCGCCTTAAGAAGAAATCCTGAACATCAATCCAAGCCAAAAACGCGATCCAAGTCGAGAACATAATTCCCAGTCATTGACAAGAAGGAATGAGAAAAGTGACTCTGTTATCGAAATTGTCCGCTAAAACACAAATATCAGTTAAGTTCTCATACCCCAAATCCCCGATATTGTTATAAGTTGCAAACACACAATAAAATTATGTTCACGCAGACACCTTTCCATATGTAATATCAGATGACTAATATTATATCCCGTATATATGTTAAATGCTGCATTCGTTATTGCTCATCTTCTCCCAACATTAATCAGATATAACATCTCATGCTAATCTATTGTCTTTTATTGTCGTTGCCATATATTCCTATTAATTAAAATATTATATTGTTAACAAATGTTGTTTCGTTCATCTCTGATCAACAGTCCGTCGAATGTGTTATTCCATGAACCCGGGGAAAACTAATTCAATTATGCCCTAATTGAATTAAACTTTATTTATTTATTTTTTTACTTTATTAAGTCTGCTGATGGTTCAATGATATAAGGGAAGCCACCCTAACACTTATTCAGAAATCCTTTAACGGAGTGTTAATTGTAGAATAAAGAACGAAAATACCAGGGTGAACAATATTAATGTCAGGTGGGATCGGTAATATAATGGGGGCTCGTCCGCCGGAATAATAATAAGGACTCGTACGCCGGAATAATAAAATAGGGGCTCTTCGGCCGGAATACTAAACCAAGCACTGAGAGGACTGAAGAAAAACGAAATGTTGGAAATAGGAAGAAAGCTAGAGCTGGAAGTGAAAAATGTGAAAAATGGAAATCATGAATGGATATGAAAAATGGAAATCATGAAGAAGATAACAGAACACATGGTCGATAACAATATATTTGAGGAGGAAACCTTGGAAGACTTCCCAAGGGAAGAAGAAAATATGTCCACCACACAAATGGAGCTAGAGAAGGCTAGAATCTTGGCGAGAACCGAAATAGAGAAAGTGAGAATTGAACAAGAGACAAGATTAAGGGAAATGGATATCAGGCAAAGCAGCGAAGAAAATCGGTTTGAAATAACGAAACAAGTGAACCTCCTACCTAAATTTGCAGAAAAAGAAATCGAAGAGTACTTAGAACACTTTGAGAGAACAGCCATAAACATGAAGTGGCCAAAAAGATACAGGTCGATGTTATTGCAAACAGTATTGACAGGTAAAGCCCAGAAAGCGTATACAACCCTATCGACGGAGGAATGCGCCGATTATGAGACGGTTAAAGCGGCGGTACTAAAAGCGTATGAACTGATACCTGAGGCTTACCGACAGAAATTCAGAAATTACAGAAAACATGAAAACCAGACATATGTCGAGTACAACAAACAAAAAGAAATCTACCTTGATAGATGGTGCCAAGCAAAGAAAATAACAGGAGACTACGACGGGCTGAAACAACTGATATTAATGGAGGAATTCCAGAACAGTATGCCTGAAGAGATGAAAACATATCTGAATGAAAGAAAGCTAGAATCCAGTTACGACATGGCAACACTAGCCGATGAATACATGGAAAACCCAAAATGAGAACAACAATGTCTACACCGCGCCAACCACAAAACACTCGACCTAACGAAGATACTAGACGCCCAGGACCACATCCATTTTTGAACAATCAACCATTATTTGGGCGGGAAACGCGACAAGTGATATGTTTCCACTGCAAGAAGCAAGGACACATGGCGGCAAACTGCCGAAATAGAAATATCACAACCCACAACATGAAACCACAGGGGGCTATACTCACAGAAAAGATAGATGAAAGTTGTCGACCTTTCACCGCAAACGGACGACTTTAGGATATAAATAAAATATACCACAAACAAATAAAAAAATTGAGAGACACAGGCGCAGCACAATCGCTAGCGAGGCGAAGGGACATACCAGCGAAAATGAGACGCATGACTGGAAAAATAAAAACGAATATCGGAATAGGAGGGAAACCATTGCGAAAAATTAGGAAAAACGGAAATATGCAAAATTAGGCTAGAATCAAAGTGGAGTAATGGTGAAATAGAACTACTCAACACACTACCAATGGACGGAATCTCAATATTGTTGGGAAATGACGTTAGCGGGAAGACCACAGATGCTGAGCCCGAGAAAATGCGGAAACACCATGCTGAAAAGAAACGACACACGTGGAGAGATATCAAAAATAAAACCACGGCAGTAGTCACTAGACAGAGTTGGAACCGATCAAATGGCGGGAATACAACCGGAGGGAAAAAGAAGAATGAAGACAAAGGAAGAGAAAGATATGACCCAGCAAAACTCCACCCCAACCCGAATTTGCCCCGAAAAGAACTAATGAAAGACCAACATACCCAGAAATAACACCGCTGTATGCCCTAATCGGAAGAAACCGGGGTGAAAATGAATCGGGGCAGTGTTACATCAAGGCGGGTATATTAATGTGGAAATTGAGACCGCAGACTCAGGCCGAACTCGATGAAGGTGAGCTGCACGAACAAATCGTAGAGCCAAAAAAATATCGAGACAAAATATTATCAGTAGCTCACGAGAACCCATGGGCAGGACATTTAGGAGTGGCGAAAACCCATGACAAAATTACCCTGTACTTTTACTGGCCTGGTATAAGAGGAGATGTAAGAAAATTTTGTCAGTCATGCAATATATGCCAAATCGCGGGTAAACCAAATCAACAGGTTCCGAAAGCACCACTACAACCGATACCGGTGACAGAGGAACCTTTCAGCAGAATCTTAGTTGACTGCGTAGGACCCTTACCGAGAACCAAAGACGGGCATAAATATATGTTAACAATGATGTGTGCTTCCACCAGATATCCCAAAGCAATTCCACTGAGGAACATATCCGCAAGGAAAATTTCCAATGCCTTAATCAATTTCTTCACACGAATGGGTTTACCAAAAATCAAACAAACAGATCAAGGATCTAATTTTACCTCCACATTATTTAAAGAAATAACGCAGCAGCTAGGGATCGGACATAGTAAGTCCAGCGCTGATCACCCTCAATCCCAGGGAGCTCTGGAACGATTCCACGCTACCCTGAAAACCATGCTGAAAACCTATAGCATAGAACATCATTTAGATTGGGACCAGGGTATACCATATGTACTATTCGTAGTACGGGAAGCAGGAGAGGAACCTTTAGGATTCAGTCCATTGAAATGATATTCGGACACCGCGTAAGAGGACCGATCAAATTAATACGCGAAAGGTGGATGATGGATCAACCTATGCCAGAGGACATGCATTAATATGTAGCAAAGATGAAGAGAACGTTAATGGCAGCCCAGGAATTAGCGAGAAGGCATCTTCAAAGCAGTCATATACGTATGTATATATATATACGTATGTATATATATATACGTATGTATATATATATATGTATATATAAATATATATATATATATACGTATGTATATATATATATACGCATATATATATATATATATACGTATGTATATATATATTTATATCTCTATATATATGTACGTATGTATATATATTTATATATGTATATATATGTACGTATGTATATATATTTATATATGTATATATATGTACGTATGTATATATATTTATATACGTACGTACGTATGTATATATATATACGTATATATACGTATATATATATATATACGTATATATATATATACGTATGCATATATATATATACGTATGCATATATATATATATACCTATACATATATATATATATACGTATGAATATATATATACGTATGTATATATATATACGTATGTATATGTACATATATATATATACGTATATATATATACGTATATAGTAATGGATAACGGCTTGGATTGAGGAATCGGAGAGCCGAGTTCGAATTCCAGTCGATTCCATTACATTCACTTACGTGCTAATACCCTTGGGAAAGGTGTGAATCCTCTTCTTCTCCCTCCAACTATGGGTAAATAGCAGGACAGACTTGGTTCTATAGCCTTGGATGGCAACTGGTCTAGGAGAAGTACAACTCTGAATTCAAAACCTGCGGAGGGTCGTTTGGGGACCTTGTGGCATCCGTTGCACCAGGTCCCTGTATTCGTCCCTCCAAAAAGTGTGGATGGCCCTGCACAAAGCCTTCACCACTATAATCAAATCTTGTGTGGCTGTCGGGCTTTCAGTTTCTGGGAACTGATCTGTCTGACCCTCATACGTCGAGTTCGACGGGAGAGCGATATATATATATATACGTATGTATATATATATATACGTAAGTATATATATATATACGTGTGTATATATATATGTATATATATATGTATATATATATATACGTACATATATATACACATATATATATATACGAATATATATATACGTATATATATATATGTATATATATATATATATATATATATATATATATATATATATACGTATGTATATATATACATATGTATATATTTGTGTATTTAGGCAGCAATCCTTCTTTTAAGCACATTTAATTAAAAACGACTGACAAGGTGCTTTTATTTAGTTTTTTATATAATTTCTCGTGCGATCTAATAAAGTTTTTCTTTTCAGAGGATAAATTATATAAAAACTGTCCGAATGTTCTTTTTATCCGAGCGCTTTCGGATATACATTTAGCCATTTTCAAGGATTATATTTCAGCTGTTAGAATTAGAAATAGAAATAGTTTGTTATATGTATGTTTATAAAGTGATTCATTTTTTTGTTTCAAAACACGGTCAAGATATTATGTCCATGTTCAAAGTTAATATTATTGAGTGTTGGTTTGTTTATTTTTATTAGTAAGGCTTCCATTATTTTTAGCCTTTTTTTGCAAGTGGATGATGCTATTATATTAGTGTTGTCGACAAGTATATTCCGAATAGTATCCGGTAGGTCTCCATGAATATTTAAATGAGATCTAATTGAGCTATTGTCAGAAAGGTGTAGAGTTAATCTGCGTGTTAAACAATTTGTAGTGTGGCCTATATAATTATTTACGAAAGTTGATTCTTGAGGAATCCAATTCCTTAATGGACATTTGAATTCGTAAATAATGTTTGCTCTATTTAATTTTGTTCTAGGAGGTGAATTATTATTTTTAACTATAAGGTTACAAGTTTTAAATTTTTTATAATAAATAATTAATCTAATTTTTTTGCTATTATCAACTGGTGCTATGCATTTTTTATAATGTTATTAATCCTGCATTCATCCAGTTTATAATTATCGTTCATCTGATTTTTATAAAAAATATTAATATTGTTTATGTTTCTATTCTCATTATTTATTCGTACAAAAATGTACAAATTGTGGCACAAGGCCGAAAAAAGGGAGGGGTAAAGGCTGGTCTTGACTAACTATCCTATACCTAGCTAATCAGATTCGCGACCCATTCATACATTACAATTGACACATTCACCACAAGAATTCGTCCGTCACCATTCAATCCTCCATACACCATAATACCACATCCTCACCAGAGGGGACCTACAAAAACGCGCCCCACACCATAAAGATTTGATGACACGGACGTTTGGTGCAGACTCGTCTGTCGACCCTGTTCGCGCGTCCCCTCCATAAAATGGAGGATAGCGCTTGCTCGAGCGCCTTCTTGTGGGCCTTACAGAAAGGAAGTACTGACAATCGATAAAGAATCAGGGGGAAAATGTATGTAACACACACCTCCGCCCTGCCCTTTACGGACAACCTCCGTCGATTCCAAGTCTTACCGGCAGAAACGACCTTTGCTAGTACTTCAGACCAATTTTTCTCCAGCTGGAGGTCGGGTCCAAACCACACTCCAAGAATGCGGACAGGACCGTCCGTCCAACCAAAGCGGCCCGGAAGATCACGCCCCTTCCAGGCACCTAACCGCAAGCCGGACGACTTGTCGCGGTTTATCTTGGCCCCTGTCACCTTCTCGTACCGATCAAGCGCCTTCTGTACCGCCTCAATGTCACCACGGGACGACACGAAAGCAGATACGTCATCGGCGTACGCGGAAACCCTGGCTCGATACCCTTCAGGAACGGCGATCCCGCGTAGGGCCGGACTGCACGCCTCGTCCTTCAGCCGGCGCAGGAGAGGCTTCAACGCCAAAGCATACAGGAGAGGCGACAGCGGACAACCCTGACGAACCGACCTCGACAGAACAAAAGCGCCCGACAACTTTCCGTTCACCTGTACCACAGCACTGGGGGAGCGATACAGGAGGCTAATCCAACGGCAGAAGTCGGGTGCGAATCCGGCAGCCTGCAGGACAGTAGCAAGGTAGCGATGGTCGACCCTATCAAATGCCTTGGACTGATCCAAATTGATCAGTGCGGCTTCGTCGTCGTCTTTTACGCCCTCTAGGATCGTGCGGATCAAATGCATGTTGCTCTGAATTGTTCGGCCCCTCACAGAACAAGTCTGCTCAGGTCCCAACAGAGACTCGGCAATTGACTGCAAACGCTCCTGCAGGATCTTGGCCATAATCTTTAACTCTGTGTTTAGCAGAGTTATGGGCCTATAATTATCTAGTTCCCTCCCCCCAACACCCTTGCCCTTTTTCAACAGTGATCACACCCCTGGAAATGCGATTGGGGATGGACCCCGACCGAAACCAGTTGTTGAACACTGCTGTCAAAATCGGGACAAAGATGTGCGACAGCCTCAAGTACAATTCATAAGGCAAACCATCCAGACCGGGCGACTTGCCTCTGCCGACCTTCTTCAGTGCCTCGTAGACTTCGCCCTCCGTTATCTCTCCCTCGCAGCTAGCCGCTTCAGTCGGCGTAAGCTGAGGAAAGTCAGCCAAATAGCTGCGAAACTCCTCCTCACGGAGACCAGGCTCCTTGGTAAAACGGCTCTCGAAATGCCGCCGAAACGCCTCGCACATGTCGTCAGTCGACCGCAGAGTACGCCCCTCCGGAGATTCGACTTGACGAATGTAACGATCACCACCTCGACGGACTTCTTCCCGACGCAGTTCTGCACCCAGGTTCACGGCTTCAGAAGACATCTTACTTAACTTATGTCTAATTACTTGACCCATGTAGCGCTCGCTATTCGAACGCTGCAGGGACTCCCTAGCTAGGGCTATCTCTAGGGGATCCCCCCAGCCTCCGCCAGGGAAAAATTAGCCTTAAGT
>OZ038506.1:70931145-70949001 GCA_964036315.1 Acanthosepion esculentum
GTAATTACATGATTTGTCGCACCCGGTCGCACTAGGTAAGAATTATTATTATTGGGTATAGTATCCAACTCAAACGAAAAGGCATATGTTCGCTCATTCGAAAAAGCTTTTACATTTTTACAAAAATCACTCCTTTTATAAAATTGACATTTCGCACGTGTATGCCGGACTTTACCACAACGAAAGCAGATGATATTTGATTTTCTGTTATTATTATTATTATTATTCCTGCTGTTGTTGTTGTTTTTAGGCCCCCTATTTTTAATATCATAATTCCTGGTCTGGTAGGTTGGAGGGATTACTTTTCTGAATTTTTTAAATGACGTCCTTAGTTGCATTACGTTTTTTCCTTGATTTGGGGGGTTGCACATTTTTTCAGTTTCTTCATAACTACGTAATGCGACTTTAAACTCAGTGAAAGTTAGTTTTTTATCTTTTTGAGTTATGACTATCGTGAATGGTTTAAATGCCAGTGGTAATCCCTTTAAAACCATGGCTATTAGCAGCCCATCTGAAATAGTCTCACCGGCCATTTTTAAGTCATTTGTGACATTCCCAGCTCGTATAATATAATCTGTTACGGGTTCATTCTCTCATCTCTTTAACACGGTTAGTTCAGTATATAAAACAATAATTTTAGGCTTACCTTTTGGTAAGTAGTGTTCACGTAATATCTTTATACACGTCGGGTTGAATATTTCAAGTCTTCTGATTGGTAGACTATAAGAGTCAGTTGGCTCACTAGTATATAGAGATGTAGACTAGTCCATAGCGGTACATTTGTTGATTTTCTTCAAGTGCGTTGACAAGCTTCTGTACGAAAGAACTGTTGTGTTAAGTTTTTGAATTTTATTTTCTAAAAATCTTTTAAATTCTTTTTCAGTTTGTCTTTTCCGTTTATTTATTCACATATTTGTGCATTCTCTTTTTGTTTTTCTTTTATTTTCCTTTTTGTATTTTACCCCCACCCCGACACACACGGTTTTTGTTTGCATTACATTTTTGTATTCATTTGAATTGTTTAAAAAGGAGGATACTGTGCAGAAGTCGCCACATCAGCAGGCAAAGGAGGTGCCCATCCAACAAAAAAACAAAGAAAGAGGTACAACAGAAGGAGGCGCCAAAACTGGAGGCGCTAAAACAAAAGCAGACGCAGAGAGAAGAAAAGCAGCAGCAACAACAACAGCAGCAACAGCAGCAGCAACAGAAGCAGCAGGAAAATCAAAAAGGGAAGGAAACAGAGATGGAGGTGGACGAATGCCCCCACCTCGAACATCTTCCCTAAAAAGAAGCACAGAGGAAGATGAGGAGGTGGAGATTACATCTCAAAGGCGTCCAGGGCGTAAGTAGGGCGGACGGGGGCATGGACAAAACCAGGCCCCTATCCATACCTACTTCCCCGAAAGACACTCTGAAAATAACAAGGGCTAGCAGCTGCCCTTCTTCTACTTCCCGTGCTCCATCTCCCACTAGCTCGAACCCTTCCCTCAGTTCTGTTTCAACCCCGCCTCACTCGTTAATTATTTCCCCTCCCCACTCCGTGAAAGCAAGAAAAAGAAAAAACTGTTTTCTGGGCCCGAATTCATTTGCAGGGTGGAGAAGGAGGATTTTAAAAAGGGCCTGTCCAGCCAAAAGAGGGCCCAGTTGGGTCTTTTATATAAAATGAAGACGGTGGATGGAAAATCGGTGGATGAACCACGTAATTTCCCAAATGCCCAAGGTGTCTTGACCTGGATCTCACTTAAATGTTTGGAAGCCAAAGAGACATTTGGAAATATGAGAATCGCAGAGATTGATTCTCCTTATTTAAAAAAAAAGACAGCAATTTTGTGCGGGGAGGGTCCCTGTTATTCTCCACCCCTCTCTATATAGGTGCCTCAAACTAACGTATCCCCCGGATGTCGGCGGTATTGCCCTGGAGGGACAAATGACGTCGGATCTAGGTGTAGGGAGCCTAGGGCAATCCGTCGGGATCCTAACTGACTCCGATTTCCGCCCCGTATTTGCTTTTCTTTTTCTCATTTTGCAGACCTAAAAGATGTCAATAAAGATAACCAGTCTGAATGCGAGGGGCTTGAGGGATCGGAGTAAGGCTGCCCGCCTGTTTAGGGATCTCTTGTCCTTCGTGGTGATTGTCGACGCGATCCAAGAGACTCGATTTGTTTGCAGCGTCGATGCGTGTGTGCTGGAGGACGACTTTGTCGTTTATTCAGCATATGGGGACCGGCTTGCCAGAGAAGTTTCTTTGTTGGTCAGACGTACTCTTGATGCGAAGATGGACCTTGTGCATACTGATGTCGGGGCCCGGTTAATCGTGGCCGATATTGCCGTGAAAAGTGGTTCTTTTCAGGTCGTTGCGGTTTATGCGCCCAACGACCGGGAGGAGCAGGTTTCGTTTTTTCGGCGGTTGGGGCCGTTCCTAGTGGATTCAACGCGCCTAGTTCTAACGGGGGACTGGAATGCCATCCTGGACCACAAATAAGACAGGGGGTGGGGTGCTAGCGGCAGAAGGGGCGATTGTAGCCCCTTCTGCCGCTAAGGCGATTGTAGCCTGATTGATCTGACTGACGATTATGGTATCGTCGATAAATACCGGGTCGATCATCTCGGGGGAAAATGTGGACGTTGGCTCTTATATATACGTATGTATGTATATATATATATATATATATATATATATATATATATATATATATATATATATATATATATACATATATATATATATATATATACGTATTTATAAATATATATATTCGTATGTATATATATATGTATATATATATATATACGTATATATATGTATATATATATATATACCGTATGTATATATATATGTATATATATATACGTATGTATATATATATGTATATATATATACGTATGTATATATATATGTATATATATATACGTATGTATATATATATGTATATATATATATATATACGTATATATATATATATGTATATATAAATATATATATTCGTATGTATATATATATGTATATATATATATATACGTATATATATGTATATATATATATACGTATGTATATATATATGTATATATATATACGTATGTATATATATATGTATATATATATACGTATGTATATATATATGTATATATATATGTATATATATATACGTATGTATATATATATGTATATATATATATACGTATGTATATATATGTATATATATACGTATATATATATGTATATATATATATATATATATATATATATATATATATGTATATATATATATATATGTATATATATATATATACGTATATATATATATATATGTATATATATATATATATATATATATATATATATATGTATATATATATATATATGTATATATATATATATATGTATATATATATATATATATATATATATATATATATGTAAATATATATACGGATTTTATATATGTAAATATATATACGGATTTTATATCTTACTGTTCTTTCTTTTCATTTATATATATATATATATATATATATATATATATATATATCTTACTGTTCTTTCTTTTTATTTATATATATATATATATATATATATATATATATATATATATATATATAAAGAAAGAACATAAGATATATATATATATATATATATATATATATATATATATATATATATAAAAAGAAAGAACAGTAAGATATAAAATCCGGTGTTCTTATAGATATTTTTATTTTTTCACAATAGTGCTCAATATAAATTTACAGAGCATTAATATTATAAATTAATTGATTTAAAATATGTTTTTTTCGCTACACAGTGATACCATGTTTCAGAAATGGAAGATAAGCTCCTGAATTTAATTTTGTTATTAAACCAAGACATTAGTTCCATTTCTTCGTCAAGCCAATTTTGGATTAACTTATTTTTTAAAATTTACGGTTGTTAAAGGCACGGCAAAGATTCATAATTGAGGGTTTCCAAGGATACCAATAAATCCATTCATATAGACAAGGGGTGGTAGGGGGTTCAAATTTTAATTTTCGTTGTGTCAGTTAATAGTTACATTCGAAAGCGGGGTTATGTTTAGGGATCCGGGTAGGGATGTATCTTTCAACAAATTCTGACATCCGCTAAATTCAGGTCGTCTGGTTTTTTTTTTCTTACGGCAAAAATTCTTACGGTACTTTTTCTATTTGTATATTTAAAGATTTTGAGGGACTATCTAGGCTAGAATATGTTTTAACCACATTTCTAAAAAAATTATTTTTAATATTTAATATACTATATTTCTTTTTTAAAACCAAGTAAATGTATTAGAATTACTTACAGTATGTAAAATTATTTTTCCTTATCGAGTATAAATAAATATGTATATTGCCAGATTAATTTTTTTTTATATGTAAACTTTATGACAATGACGACAAAGGTGGCTAAATTATTTCACTAATTCAGTAAACTTTTATTTTTTATAAATTTAGTAATGTAAATTTTCCCATGTATGTACAAAGGACATGGGTCATTTAATGTCCAATATATTCTAACTTATTAATTTCATTTGACTTTAGGTGTTCTATTGGATTCTTTTATGCGTTTGAATTGCTTTGATAGAGGTGTTAAGGTTAGAGTGCGTTTTATTTAATTACAATTTTAAAAGATGTTTAGGTTAGAATCCATTTATTTAATTACAATTTTTTAAAATTCTACTTTTAAATTTAACTTTTAAATTTAATCGGCTATATTTTTTATAAAACAAGTAAATGTAATAGAATTACTTACATTATTTAAAATTATTTATTCACATCAAATATGAGTATGCATATTATCAGGTAATTTTTTTTTAAAAATATTATTTAAAGTAAATTTTTGACAATGACGGCATAATATAGCTATTTCATTTCTCTGATTCAGTAAATTTTTATTTTTTATAAACTTAGTAATATATAGTTTCTCATGTATGCATAAAGGACATGGGTCATTTAATGACCTACATATTCTAGCCTTTCTTATTAACTTCCATTTTACTGTAGGTGTTTTATTGGATTCTTTTAGGTTCCAGAAGTACTTCGAGAGAGATGTTTGATTTTTATATTTATTTATCCTAAACGAACTTTTATTTTTATATTTATTTATCCTAAACGAACTTTGATGTTGGTTGAACTTTTTTTGAACTCATTGCTAGTGCAACCTATATATATTTTTATGTTTTCAATAGAAGATATATTGCATTGGTATACTAATGATTCCATGCAACATTTATTTTGTAGAGGACAGTTTTGAGGGTTTCTACAATTACATAATTTTTGCTTACCCTCATTAGTTGTTGTTTGTATTTTTCCATTGGCTAAAGTTTTTTGGCTCTGGTATAAGTGTTTATTTAAGATATTAGTATTATGTTTCTTAATAATTTTCTCTAGGTTATCAGTACAGCTATAACTTAATTTTAGTGTATTTCTATTGAAAATAGTACTTAGTTTACTTTCACAGGGAAAATGCTTGAGTATTAATGCGAGGAATTTTTGCCCCAATTTGTTTTTTACCATTTGATTGTATGGGGGCATATACCAAATTATTTTTCTACTTCTGTTTTTTCTATGCTTACCATTTTCATTTTTAATATAAGATAGTTTTAGGTTTTTGTAGCCACTATCTTTTAGAGCTCTATTATAGAAATAAATATGTTCATCGAAAATCTTGTCATTTGCTGTATTTGTACTAATTCTTTTTCGGATAGATAAAGGTACATGTTTAATTATAGATGAGGGGTGATTTGACTTAGGGTGTATATATAAAGGATTCGTATTGAGTTTTTTATAAGGTGTGTATGTATTTTTCTTTAAATCTAATGTTATATCAAGGAAGTTAACTTTTTTTAATTTAGTGCTGACGGTAATTTTTAAACCCATGCTTTTAAATTCTTTATATAAAGTCTTTCCAATTTTATCTATTTTGAAGTTAGTAGAGTTTCTAATAACCATAAGACCATCGTCCCTGTATAAACCAATGTCAGTTGAATCAATATCACGGTGCGCGGTAAGGTTGTATAATATAAAAAGACCTATGAGATCAGAAGACTCAGCTGAGTCTAGTGATCCCATTGGGATGTCAAAGTGGTCATATGAATTCTTTACCCATTGCTCACCTTTATGAATCAGTACTGATTTCTTCGCATTTAAAATAATGTTCTTTTCCTCTTCTGTAATATCCGTGTACTGGGTGACAAAGTCCAACGCATTTCCAATCAATATCTAAAGAACTGTTCTTAAATTTATATATATACGTATGCATATATATGTATATATATATATATACCTATGCATATATATATGTATATATATACGTATATATATATGTATATATATATATATGTGTATATATATATATATGTGTATATATATATATATATATGTGTATATATATATATATACGTATGGATATATATGTAAATATATATATATATATATATATATACGTATGTATATATATATATGTATATATATACGTATGTATATATATATATATATGTATATATATACGTATGTATATATATATATGTATATATATATACGTATGTATATATATATATATATGTATATATATACGTATGTATATATATATATGTATATATATATACGTATGTATATATATATATGTATATATATATACGTATGTATATATATATATGTATATATATATACGTATGTATATATATATATGTATATATATATATACGTATGTATATATATATATGTATATATATATATACGTATGTATATATATATATGTATATATATATATACGTATGTATATATATATATGTATATATATACGTATGTATATACATATATATGTATATATATATATGCGTATGTATATATATATATGTATATATATATACGTATGTATATATATATGTATATATATATACGTATGTATATATATATATGTATATATATACGCATGTATATATATTTGTACATATATATATGTATATATATATGTATATATATATACGTATGTATATATATCTGTATATATATGTTTATATATATATGTATATATATACGTATGCATATATATATATATACGTATGTATGTATATATATATACGTATGTATGTATGTATATATATATACGTATGTATGTATGTATATATATATACGTATGTATATATATATATATATTTACGTATGTATATATATATATGTATATATATGTATATATACATATATATACGTACGTATATATATATACGTATATATATATACGTATATATATATATATACATACGTATATACATATATATACGTATGTATATATATATGTATATTTTTGAATTTGACAATGTCCGACAATTTATTTAAAGACATTTATGATATGTTTAACGTTCTTTTTATAGATACAAGTATTTAAGCAAATGCTCTGTTTTATAATAAACAGTATTAAATAACATTTACCGGCCTGAATGTCCGAGAATTTTTCATAGAACATTTTCGTTCTACGTATGTATATATATATATACTTTTATATATATAAATATACGTATGTACATATATATATATTCGTATGTATATATTTATATATATATACGTATGTATATATATATATGTATATATATATATAAATATATACATATATAAAACAACTAAAAATTTGTAAATTAAAAAAAATATAATGTTTTTATGAAATTTATTTATTTATATTTTTTATATATATGTAATTTGATATTTCAGATGTTTTTATTTTTGCTAACCGAACGCTCCTCTGCGGCGAAATCGGTAAAAGCACTTCAGGCTATATGACGTTTGCATATAGGGTCCAGGTTCGATTCCACTCGGAGGATGCATATTTTCTATGCAAATTTCTCGGACATTCAGGCCGGCAAATGTTGCGAATACTATTTATTATAAAGAGAGCATTTACTTAAATATTTGTATGTATAAAATGAATGTATAAACATTAAAATGTCTTAAAATAATTGTCAGACTTTATCTATTTCATAAAATATATATCAGGTCATCCCATAAGTTCTGTCCGAATTTTGAATAAAGAAAACAAGTGACCAAATGTTACATTTAATTACAGATTCAATCAACAATGTATTTCCCTAATTATCTATGACTTCCTTCCATCTATTGACAAGCTTACTAATTCCATTACTGTAAAATTCTTTTGGCTTTGATTCACAAATGTCAGTTTTAACCTCTTCTTGTGTCACAAAAGCTGTTTCTTCCAAATGATTCTGTAAGCTACGAAACAAATGGTAGTCTGAAGGAGCAAGGTCGGGAGAATAAGGTGGATGTGGAATTTTCTCCCAACCAATTTCTTCGATATTTTGTGACGTGATTCTTTCTGTGTGTGGTCACGCATTGTCCTGATGAAATATCACCCGTTTTCGATTCACTAGAGCAGGTCTTTTTTTCCTCAAAGCTTGGTTCAAACGCTCTAATTGCTGACAGTATATTTGAGCATTAATTGTTGCATTAGGTGGTAAGAATTCAAAATGGATTATTCCTTGGCAATCCCACCAGATTGAAAGAAGAACCTTTTGCCCATGAAGTTACCTTCTCGGCTGTGGCTGGGGTCCCTCCCCTTTACCAAGCCACTGTCTAAGACGCTTAACATTTCGATAAAAGATCCATGTTTCGTCGCCAGTCACAAATCTATCCAAAAAAGGTGAAACAAGTTGACGAGAATGGAGAGAACAGCAAATGTCAAACCGGGATTCATGAGGCACCCATTTTCCAAGTTTAGGAACTTTTCCAAGTTGTTGAAGAGGACGATGAACAGTTTTATGGTTTGAACTGAGAACCAATGCCAATTCCTCAACTGATAAAGCAGGATTTTCTTCAAGGGTTGCTTCAAGAAGCTTTTCATCAAACTCAACTGTACGTCCGGTTCGATCTTCATCTTCAAGTGTGAAATCTCCACCTCTGAATTTTGCAAACCATCTTCTGTAAGTTCTTTCATTCACACATTCCTCTCCATAAACTGAGTGAATGTTTCTAGCCGCTTCAGCTGCTGAGTTTCCTTTCTTGAATCCATAAAGAATTATGTGCCTCAAATGATTCTTGGGTACTTCCATGTTAGCAGGGTTTTAATCAAACAAAATTTTATTTTATTGTTCTCTGAAATAAAATTTGATCAGTTTAAATGCATCTAAACATAAAAATAATGTTCAGCTCCATTAGACATTATAAAATACTCTGTAAATTTCGTTCATTTTAACAAAAAATTAAAATTCGGACAGAACTTATGGGATGACCTAATATATATATATATATATATATATATATATATATATATATATATTCACGTATGTTTATATATACGTGTCTGTTTATATATATGTGTGTGCATATGTATACGTCTGTGTGTATATATATGTGTGTGTATATATATATATATTTGTGTGTATATATATGTGTGTGTATATATATGTATGTGTGTATATGTGTGTATATATATATGTGTATATATGTCTGTGTATATATGTGTGTGTTTATATGTGTGTGTGCATATATGTGTGTGTGTGTGTTTATATATATATGTGTGTGTTTATGTGTGTGTATATATATATATATATATATATATATATATATATATATTAGAATTGGACATAGTCCGACAATTTATTTAAATTTATTCAGGCCGGTAAATGTTATTTAATTCTGTTTATTATAAAACAGAGCATTTGCTTAAATACTTGTATCTATAAAAAGAACGTTAAACATAATATAAATGTCTTTAAATATATATATATATGCATATATATATATGTGTGTGTATATATATGTGTGTGTATATATATATATATGTGTTTGTGTATATATATATATGTGTGTGTGTGTATGTAAATATATGTGTGTGTGCGTGTATATATATATGTGTCTGTGTATATATATATGTGTGTGTGTGTATGCATATATACATATACACATACATTTGTATGTATATTTATGTTTATGTGTTTTTATATATACTTCATCCTTAAAATTACGCTTTATTTAAATTTATAATAATATATTTTATGTATGTTTTTAAGCATAATTTTTTAATATGTAATCCTTTTATATACATTTTAACTTATTTATTGATGTCAGATAGAACTGTAATTTTAATTATTAATTTAAAACTGTGATGATTCTCATGCAAGGATGAGAGTGTTGCTGGCGAAAATCGGAATCATACATCTTTATGTATCTATTTGAAATTTGAATATTCTGTTCCAGACGCTATATTTTTACTTGTGCATTCCTTAAAGAAAAGTCACGTCTGTCACTATCGGCTATTTCCACCCTCTCCCCGCCATTCTACTTCTCTTCATCCTCTATAAATGTTTACCAGTTCACCCAAATTATTTTTGAAAATTATTGAAAATTTTCTTTTTTTTCATTCTCTTCAATATTAAAATGTTTTAATGAAATTTTCCTTTCCCCTTTCGATTCCCCCTGGATAAATCGTCATTTATTAAAACACCCATCGATCTGAAGATATGAATGTTTGTATATTCATAACATAATTGTAACCAAATGGATTTTTCAGGAAGGTCTGTACTCATTAGTATATTGCTCTGTTACGTATATTGAGTAAGAGAATTAGAATTGTCAAATTTTATTCTTTTTAGGTTCACTTGATGTTTTCTGAAGAAACTATCATGCTCACCATAAAACTCTTAGATGTGTTTCTTCTCCAACAAGATATACAACTTGATAACCTACAGCTACTTGGAGTTGCTTGTTTTTTTGTTGCTGCAAAGTTTTTCGAACAAAATATTCCAAAGGTTTGTATTGCATAGCTGACTCTTATTTTAATATTACATTAATTTTAACTCGTATAATTTAGATCTGAAGCCGTCTTGCATTCGGGTTAATTAATACTAGATCTAGTTTAAATAATAAAACTGCTGTTATAATACATATTTTAAATCTCGAAACACACTGAGAATCCCTAACCTTTTCTGTTTCTGACCATAGGGATAATCGTTATGCAATGTATTGATGGAGGATGAAATGGATATATTCGAACGCATTTAATAATGAACAGACGGTGAGCATTTTAGATTTTTATTACGGAAGTGAAAAAGAGGAAATAATATGGGGTAATCAAATGATAGTAGGGAACGTAAACTTCCTGTTTACGTGTTTATTGCCCAATCCTCCTTCATTTTAGTGGAGGGAATTATGTAGATGTTTTTTTTTCAGCTTTATACATACTTCTTAAAATTTTCCGTTTTTTTGAGAAGTCTTCCACTCTTGGGGGTAGAAGTTGTGTTGCATTATTAGGTGGAAGCACTAAGGCACGTTGGAGCTGGGGTGGTGTATATATATATATATATATATATATATATATATATATATATATATATATATATATATATATATATATTGGATTGTTGCGGGTAACTCCTCTGTTAATATATACTTAGTACCAGTTGATCGAAGTGTCCACTGTTTATGATCTTGGACCTTGTTGAGACCTGATCCTTTAATGTTGTCAGGGTTGGTGTCCGGTAATCACGAGAAACTGCATAGTCCACGTGTACTCTCCACCAGAGCCTTATCAGGCCACTGCCGAAGATGTGGTGGATCCTTTGGCTTGTCCAGTTGAGTGATGTAGCACAACACACAGGCCTTCGTAGCTGCTGGTCAGGTTTTTCATTTTAACAGTTCCAAGATGGCCTTCATGCAATTCGTGCAGGACTTGTTTGTGTAGTTTTTCTTATCGTGGATAGAAAGTTCATATGGTTTCTGATGAATGTTATGAAGTTTTTCTGGCACATTGTATTCTAACCAGCTGTTTTGAACAAAATAAACTACAAGGGAAGGATTGGATCAGATCTTGATGTCCTGGCAATTGTGGCTGCCTTAATTGGACATTGTTCAACTAATTCTTTGTAAAAGAGTGTGGTACCTTCTTTATCTAAGTCTTGACTCTGGAAATGGCAGGCGTGATAAACCATCTGCTATTGCATTGGAATTACCACTACGAAACTCCGTATTGTAATCAAAGCCAGTGAGGAAAAACAGCACATCTTTGTAGTCTCGTTGCATGACGAGGGAGGTTGGGATCGAACCGTACCAGGACCATGTTTGATGCAACCATCTCCATGATTCTGCTGAATGTCTTATCACATTCTCACAGCTATATGAAGGGAATGTCCTTTTCTTGAAGATCAAATGATTTTGCGACATGGGCAATGTTTTGTAGTAAAGCTTTAAAAGTTCACTTGGGGCTGGAGCATTAGTCACAGCTTCAATTTTGTCTTTGGTTTTGTGGAACACATTTTTGGATATTTTTATTCCACAGAAGATCAGTCCTGAAAGAAGGAGCAAAAAATTTACCCTGGGACCAAATTCTTGAAGATGGGGAAAGAACATTTTTGAAGTTTTAAAACTTCTAGATTTGGGTTGACTCTTGTTTTATAGTCGCCGAATATATATATATATATATATATATATATATATATATATATATATATATATATATATATATATATATATATATATATATATCTGTAGTTCTAATAATTAAATTTAATTATTAAACCCTCAGTTATTTGTTTTATATCTGGTTACATTTTTCCTTCGCTTTTCTATTATGCAGGTATCACAGTTAATCTACCTGACTGATTATTCTTCCACCAAGCGTCAGTTACTTGTGATGGAGCAACTATTTCTTCAGCTTGCTAACTTTGAATTAAGTATTCCGACACCCATTGTCTTTTTGGGCAGAGTCCTCTTGGCAGAGCCACATAAAAGAGAAGTGAGCTGCTGCTGCTCTAGATAAAAAAACACTTAAGTGTTATATAAAATCTGATAATGATTCAAATGTCGTTTTAAAAATACTATAGATTATATTTAGCTTCGAATACATAATATAACTATATTACAATAATGATTTCAATGTAACTTTTTCTTCGCTAGATGCATCCATTATGGAAAAAATTTTAATTTCTTAAATAAATTTAAGATATTGATTATCAAAAGTGAAATTACTGTAGGTCTAACTTAAGGCAAATTGTTATTGATCAATGTTCTTCGAATGATTATTATTATTATTTTTATTTATTTTTAAGTAATAAAATTTTACTTTCACTTGAATCTGTTCAGGATATAAAACGAATCCTCTTTGTCGCAAAGGTTTCGTTTCTTTGGTGTATGATTTTTAAACAATAGAAGGGGTTATCCAATTTAAAAGGTCAAATGGGTATATAAAATCTATTTAAATGTTGCATTTATTCGATTTTTTAAAAAAAATTGCTATTAGTATCGCCATCGGGATTAATTGTCCAAAGCACTATCTCGTATGCTAAAAGTGATGTTGATCACGTCTGAATATTCTGAATTCTGTATATTAAAAATGTAAATACTGATTAAAAATGTTACTTTAATCCCAATTTAAAATAATAATAAATTTTAATGCGCACTTAAAAAGTAAAACGTATGTGTAGTTTTTCTTTTTCGCTTTTTTATATTCCAAAACATAGCTGTAAGGTTACGTTCCGTATAAAAAAATCGGACTATTGTACCGACAGTCTTATGCACAAAATTAAACTTTTCTATAAGTATTTAACATTTACCTCTTACATAACAATTGATAAATGAACTATTTGCAGCTTTAGAAAACTGAATGAAAAACATTATACCTAAACTTTTCAAAATCGCATGTAGATTTTTTTACAAACTATCTACTGTCATCACTTTTTTTTTAAACAATGTAAGCGGATTATTTTAAACTCATAATTTTGATATGTGATGCTATAAACTGTAGTGAAGTGGGATTCGCCACGAGAATTTTGTCGAGACAAACAGAAGATCAGATTCTCATCGTAGCAACAAATGTGGCATCATGTGGTGGTGAGAATGCTAACCATATTAATCATAGTTGTTGATAGTGATGATCATAGTGGGACTGTTTTGTCGTGATGATAAGTACAAAACTGCATAACATAGTTATAAACCAGCTTCGAACTTGAAGTACGCCCCAAAATTTCCTTTGACCTTTTCAATTCAACCTATCTAGCACTCGATGAGTGATATATTTAAAACCACGAGTCTCTATTTATTTTAATGTAAATTCTATCCTCTAATGTATTTCCTTGTACTTGTAAAATCTTACCACTTTCATTATTTTCAATTCAGTCAGTTATGTGCCATGCGCGATACACGCTTAGGCGATCATATATCTTTCGATACATGATTGACCGGCATATTTTCCCGCAGTAGGTTGCCATTTCTTTTTCAGGTAGACCAGTTGCCATTCAAGTCTATAGAACCCGGTCTGTCCTGCTATTTACCCATAGCTGTGGGGAGAAGAGGATTCATGTTGTAAGTGAATGTAATGGATTTGACTGGAATTCGAACACTGCTCTCCGATTCCTTAATCCGAGCCTCTATCCATTACTCCTCGTGCCTCCACTTTTCAATTAATGAATCTTAATTATAACCAAATTAATTTTACCATCACTTTTGCTTTATAAATAAGCAAAAAATATTTCTACATGAAGTTATAGTTTACTCGCGTAAGAGTGTATTACTCAGTATAGTGGTTAGCTTAATTTATGTACATTTGGTGTAAGCATTAACTCGACCATATTAACGTTGCTGCTAAATACTACTGATGTTGCCAATGCATCAGCTTTGGTTAAGATTTTAATGTCAATAAATTTAGTTTTAATAACTAAATTATCCCAAATGAATGTAATAATTATTTGGGTTTTTTTTTGGGGGGGGTATCAGTGACATGTGTAAATATTTAATGAATTTGGCACTAATTGATCACGAATTTGTGGAACATCGGTCATCCGAAATTACGTCAGCTTGTCTCTTGTTGTCACGATACATTCTTCAAGGAGGAAATGGCGATGAAGCTTGGACACCCGGATTGATCTATTATACTGGCTATAAAAGAACTCAACTTGACAACTGTGTAAGGAGACTGGCAACAAAACTGTTGGAATCTGACATGTCGGAATACCTTGTGCAATATGGTTCAAATTATAGTAATATACATGAAAATATAAAAAATCTAATTAACTTGATATATGAAAATACACAGAATTTGACCGTGAACAAATCAAATTTACATGACTGTTAGTATTTCAAAGCAACATGTATTATCTATGTAAAGAGGACTTTCTACTTTGTTGCATAATAAGTGTTCCTTTCGGAATGCTCAAGGATGTTTTGTGCTTTATAAATTCTGTTGTATTAGCATGCTGAGACTCTTAAATGCCAAG
Organism: Acanthosepion esculentum; assembly: GCA_964036315.1. Taxonomy (NCBI): domain Eukaryota; kingdom Metazoa; phylum Mollusca; class Cephalopoda; order Sepiida; family Sepiidae; genus Acanthosepion; species Acanthosepion esculentum. The sequence continues at coordinate 70,946,367 of OZ038506.1, forward strand.
ATAAATGCTGAGACTCTTAAATGCCAAGATAAATGTTCCGCTTAGCTCTTTAGTGTTTCCGGCTATTAACTGCCATTAGAAGACCTACTTTCTGTCCCTATTATTGTAATTGCTGATGAATGTAAATAAACGTATATTTAATGACACCTACCTTTCTCTTATCAATCCGAGACATTCTGAGGTCCGTTGTATCCTAACATGGTGCAAGAAATGAGGAAACAAGTGAAAAATAGACACGATATAGTTTTCTTCAGATAATTACGGTTTACAGTTTCGATGGCATTTCACACGTTCGAAAACCCTCGTGCTCACTCGTACCATCATGATAAGAGTAATTTGACTTCTACTATTACTACTTGAATCACCCGTTCCCTATCATGGAAACCTTTCATACACCCACACCAAAGATAGATTTGTCCAGTCCCAATATTGGAAAAGAAATGGACAATTTTTTACGTCAGACCAATCTATATTTTAGCGGACCATTTCGTGACGTGAACGACGCGGTGAAAATAAATTATCTTTGGGTCGGTGTAGAAGGCTAGGAGATAAGTGAAACGGTTTGTTTTCTAAGGGGAGAAGCAAAGAATGTAGACAACTACATTAAACGCTTTAAAGACTACGTGAGGCCACGATCTAATTTCCGAGTGTCTCGACACGAAATGATGCAATATCACCAAGAGGCAACTTGCCTATGGCTTTCGCTCCATATACCACTGGAGAAGGCCAATGCACATGTGGGGCAAACAAATCACGAATATGTGCAAACCAACAGATTCTGTGGTAGAGACCACTACAAGTGAAAATGACCAGCAAAGCGTAAAACATGTCTTACACTAGCAAAATGGCCACTCCTTTTGCATTTATGTCGCACAAAAGAAAAGAATAGTCAAAGGACAAAATGCCGAAAAGAAGAAAAACCCCTAGAAATTCTAGCAACAACCAGTGCAAAAGAGGCAGAGAAAAACATATCCCGATGCCGAGAACAAGCTTGAGAGGGTATCCTAAAATGCGGGAATAAATTTTTCACCAATTTCCCGACGTGTCTGATGGCGTTAGAATTCTATCAGGAGAGCACTTCATAAAAGTAGACCCAACAATAGCTCCAGTTTTGCACACACACCGCCGAGTTCCTGTAGCCATAAGAAAATTCATATTACCAAAGCCAATGGGTCAGTTTCTGCAAAGGATTAAACAAAGCCATACTGCAACCTCATTTTGCGACCTCTATATTCGAGGATGTTTCAAAACTACACTGTGAAAAATGATTCACCATAGTGGATGTCAAGTTTGGTTATTGACAGATGAAGCTGAACAAAAAATCAAGGGAACTGACAACATTCATCACCCCATTTGGCAAGTACATGTTTAACAGATACTCAGTGCTCAAGATGAAATTCAATGAGGCATGTTCGAGAGCTTTCAGGACGTTAAGAATTTTCTATTCATAAGTGATGACATTATTGTTTAAGGAAGATGGTAGCGACCGCGATCAAGCACTCAATGAACTCCCTTGAAAGAAACAGGGAAAAGAACTGTAAACTCAACCCTGATATACTAGTTAAACGTACCACAGAGATATCATTCTTTGGTCACATCGTATCCCAGAATGGTATAAAACCGGGCCTGAAAAAAAAGTCGAAGCAGTCATACAAATGCAACCACTTGAGGACAAGAAACAGTTAGCCAGCTTCCTAAGACTACTTAATAAATTCTCATCCCATCTTGTTATGCTGATCAAGCAACTTCGTGACCTGTTGTCTAAGCAACAGCTTCATCAGGTCATCCCAGTAGCAAACAGCGTTTGAAAGTATCAAAGAAGAAATTTAAAAAAAAAGAAAAAAAGTACGCCGGTCCCGATCTCAAAGGCACCGATCATCTTACAAGTTAATGCTTCAAATGCTGGATTTAGTGCAGCTCTCCTGTCAGTTGCCTTTGCAAGGAAGACTGTCAGGACCAGAAGCACGATACTTAAATTTTGAGAGGGAGATGCTTACAGTTGTTTTTGGCCTAGAGAAATTCTGTCATTATATATGTGGGTCATAAATTAATTATTCAGACTGACTGCAAAGCATTGGAATTGATTGCACAAGAACTACCAAGGCTGGGAAGAATGCTGCTAAAAATTCAAGGCTATGACTTTGCAGTGAAGCACAGTCCAGGAAAAGCAATTTCAATACCTGTTTATCAAGAGTGTCGCCAAGACCAGGCAGACAACTAGAATACATCGATCTCAATATTCATATAATGAGCACACCCCTCAATTTCCTACTAACACGTATACAAGTAATTAAGGTGCAGACTACGAAGGATTCTATTCAGAGAATTCGGCAACACGGTGATGACCGGATCGCCGTTCGATCGCTCCGGCTACCCATACTGGAATTTCAGGGATGAAATTGGAATTCAAGATGGCGTCCTACTGAAAGGCAAACAAAATTATTGTGTCCACTTCCCTACAACCAGATATTTTGCAACAAATACGAGTATCACACCACAGAGAAAATCCAACACGCACATCACTTCGAGACTTACCCATCTCCAAACACCCACACAATGCTCGCACACATCCCGCTCGCACTTTCTGTGTCGTCAGTATCAGATTCACGTCTTCACTAATCCACTACAGGCATCT
>OZ038506.1:70954201-71091701 GCA_964036315.1 Acanthosepion esculentum
ATATATATAAATACATATATACATACATATATATATAAATACATATATACATACATACATATATAAATACATATATACATACATACATATATAAATACATATATATATAAATACATACATATATAAATACATACATATATAAATACATACATATATAAATACATACATACATACATACATACATTTACATACATATATATCAAAGAGGTTACAATGCCACACCATAAACAAATAGAGAAAAAACAATTCAGGCCAAAACATTAAATTATTAAATCAGGAAAATTTGAAAGCAGACCATCTAATAAAAAAAAATAAAGTAGGAAAGTGTCACACTTTATTAAATATGATATTCCCTATATGAGAAGCAGAAATAAAATTAGTTGTAACAGATAATTTTAATAAAATAATAAAATCAAACAATTGGTAACATTGAATAAACATGTTAAATAAAAATGAATTTCTTAAAAGTAGAAATAAAAAAATTCTCTATTTGCTCTAAATTGAGCATTAGTATCATCTGTTAAATCTTTTATAAATTACTTGTTACCGATGATCTAGCAAGTGTAAAATAACAGCTACAGAAATTTACATTAATATCTCATTGTAAGACTTCTAAGATTGCTGTCTTAATTCCAAGAAGATCTTAAGGAAGAATGAAAACTTGAGTACTTGTGCCAAAAATGCTAATTTTTTTGGCAGAAAAAAGATTAATGTACGTAATATTGAAAAATGTGGTCTAGGTTGTTGTAGAAATCCGAGAGTTAATTTATAAAGATGAAAAATATTTTAATCAGATTACTTACCAGGCATACAAACACATCTGAAATCTCCACGTTCATCAAGACACGTTCCATCATTTTGGCACGGATTAGATTCACATTCATTGATGTCTTGCTCACATCGATCTCCAGTGAATCCAGGCATACAATCACATCGGAAATGTCCAGGCACATTAACACAGGTACCAAGATGTTCACAGGGAGAAACATGGCCTATTGGAAAAAAAGGGAAGAAGAGTTTCAAAATATTACAAACAAGATTTTAAAAAAGGGAGAAAGAGAAGTCAGTTACAGAGAGGGGAAATAGACTAAGGAGAATTTAGGAAAATCCCTAGAGAAAGAATAAGGAACAGGTACATAGAAATGGAGAGAGGAGGAGGAGCAGAGAAAAAGGAGAAACAAGAAAGAAGGAGAGAGGAAAAGGGTGAGAGGATAAGCAGAAAGATAGAGAGTAGGGAATAAAAATCAGAGTGGGAAAGAATTAATGAAGAGATAAAAAGCAGAGAGTAAGAGAGGATAACAATATACTTGAGAGAGTAATAGCAAAAAGAGGCATAAAGAGAAAGAGTGCAGAGAGAGAGAGTGCAACGAGAGAGAAAGAGAGCAAACAGATAGAGAGAGTGAGAGAAAGAAAAATCAGAGAAAGAGATTGAATGTAAGAATAGAGAATTATGGGGGAAAAATTCTGCAAATGATGAAGTATGACTTACTTTTTTCACATTCATTAATATCCTCTGAGCAGTCTTGTCCTCTCCACCCTTTAGGACAGGAACAAATTGGATTGCCATCAATTGGGGAAGTGGTACACTGAGCACCGGCATTGCAAGGACTGCTGGCACAAGCGTCTTCCAAGTGACAGCGCAAACCTTTATTAGTGAGAGAGAAACAAAATGGTGAAGCAATTATAAACAACTTCTAATTATCCTGAAGAGTCAAAGATAAATTTCTTAGGCAGACTTGTGGAATTAGTATAAAAAGATGGTAATTCAATTGTTGATAGTTCAATGAAGCTGAAAAACAAACAATTTATTTATGAAAACAGAATAAATATTAGGGATTATTGAAAAGGTTAAAAAAAGAATTTTGAAAATGGGCTGCACTAGAAACTTTTCAGCACCTCCAAAATATATGAAAAAATGAAAAGAGAGAAATAAACAAGAAAAGTGTACAACAGAAAGAAAATGATAATAAATTTTAACATCAAATACTTTTCAACAATGTAACCATCTTTTATTTTCCCAATAAATTTATCTCACAGGAACAGAAATTTATATTATAATAATGTTTTATATAATTCCCAAGTAAAAATCTGTTAAAATCAGAATAGAGACCAAATTCTTTAAATTTATTTTTCCTGGGAAAATCACAAGAAGTCTTTGCCCACAATTGTTCTGAGTTTCCAGGGTGTGGTTAGTTTAGAAACAGTTTTAAAATGAATTGATTTTAGTGTCATATAATAGTGAGTGAACAGTAAATATTAGCTAAGTTCACTTTAGTTCAAGAAGACTTAACTGTTTTATGGGAAGAAATTTGTTTTAGAAGGATTCTTTTATTCTCTCCTCACCTACATTTCTTACTAATGCCTGTTGGGACTGAGGCAATTCTTTAATTTCTTTCTTATAGATTAGTAAAAAGAGCCAGGCATTGTTTTGAATATTTTTTAATATTGTCTATTTTGATAAGGTTGCGTTAAAAAATAATTAATTTGCAACAATTGACAAAACTATTAGCTAACAGGGCCTAAAGATATGCTTTATTCTCCGACATTATAAAGAAATAGTATTTTTACAACTGTGATAAAGAATACAATTTTTAAGTTATTAAAAATCTGAGATGAAACATTTTTCAATTATAGGTTCTGTTGTGAAGTCAAGGTTTAGCACTAGTCAGTTGCTAAGCTCGTCCTTTTTTACGTTATTCTCAGTGACAAGTTATATAGGCTTTCTCTTGCACTTATGCAGATTAGGCCTATTAATTTGCCAGTGTCACTACATCTCCCTGAAACGTATAGGTTTTATACCTCTAGTAGTTCTTGTACTTCTTCTCATGATAGTTTCATTACTTGGCTCTACTTCTCTCTCTCCCGTATTTCTTTCTCTGGGAGACCTAGATCTGTCCCGCGCTAAGCTGTAATCATAGGCATTTTCTTGCATTATTTGATCTTCGTCCGAACTTTCAAACTCATTCTGGCCCACTTGATCCTGCATTATTTCGTCTTCTGATGTTTCATTCTGTAACGGTTGTTCTAATAAATCATTAACGGACGGAATCGTAGACATTTCTTCATCATTTTGCTCTTCATATTCACCCGGGGTCCTTATTTGATCTGCATGGGCTAATACACTGTTGCCGTTTTCCCTATTTATTATGGCTGTATTGTGGCCTTTTTGCATGATAAATTCTGCCCTTTTCCGGATTTTCTTCTTTGTTCTTTTTGTACCACATTTTTTCATTTGTGGAGTACGACATCATTAGTGGAGCTCTAATTTGTCTTCCCATTAAAGCTGATGGGCTTTCTAGTCTTCCAGCGTGTGGTATTGTGTGATAGCTTAAAAGCAGCTTTGGTAGAAAAACTTCTTTTTCTTTTTGCTGAGAACATGCTTTTAGTCCCGTTTTTACGGTCTGCACCATTCTTTCCACTAACCTGTTCGACTGAGGGTGATATGGGGGTGTCTTATACGGTTTACATCCTATTTTTTCTAACCATAAATTAAGATCTTCATCACAAAATTCTGGTGCATTGTCAGATACCAGGGTTTTTGGTATGCCATTTCTGGAAAATATGACGCTTAGAATCTGTTTTATCGTAGAACTTTTCTTGTCTGGCACCCGATTTATTTCAGGCCAGCCTGAAAAAGAGTCTACTAGAATTAATAAGAGTCCCACTCCATTAATATACGCATGATCCATATGCACCCGACTCCATGGCTCCACTTCTCTAGGCCACGAATGTAAAGTAGTCTGTGTAAAGTTTCTTAATTCTTTACATTTTTTGCGCCTTTTTATATATTCTTCAACATCTCTTGAATATCCCGGCCACCATGCTTCTAATTTTATCCTTTTTTGTGTAGCCGCTACTCCACAGTGTATATCATCATGTACACTTTTTATTACCAATTTTCTTTGTGTTTCTGGAGGAACTAGCAGATCCCCATTACAAATCACTCCATGTTCTATCGTCAATTTCTGTCTTATTTCTTTGTAGGGTCTTTCCGCCCTAGAACAATTTCCCTATGAGTTTTTTCTTATTCTTGATATTATCCTACTTAGTACTGGACCATGTCTAGTTTCCGCAACCATTCTATCTAAAGACAAAACATCAGTCTCTACCCAATGTAAGAATGTATCTTCAAATTCTTCTTCTGTTTTATCTTTTGACTCCTTGTAAAATCTCAATCTTGATAGTGCATCTACGTGTGGAATTGAATTTCCTTTGATATATTCTATATCAAAATTAAATGCCCTCAATCTTATTGCCTATCTTAGTATCCTCGATTTTGTAGCTTTGGGTAATGCTTTCCTTGGGTTAAATATAAACTCTAATGGTCTATAATCACTTCTTAACAGAAATTTTTTTCCAATTAAAAATTGTCAGGCTCTAGTAGTTGTCTGCACGATAGCCAATGCTTCTTTCTCTATATTTGAATAATTAAATTTGGTGTTCGTTAGTCTTCTTGATAAATACATTATCGAACGTCCTTCTTGTGATAATATTCCTGATATTGAATGTTCGCTTGCATCTGTGGTTAACGTCATGTCCTTTTTTGGATCAAACTGGTTTCTTTGCCATAATTTCTTTTAATCTATCAAAAGCTTTTTGTTGTTCCTCTGACCAAATAAATTCAACATTCTTTTTTCTTAAATTTGCAAACGGTTCAGTCAAGTCCGTGTATTTTGGTAAATATCGCCTGTAAAAATTCACCAATCCCAAAAAAGACTCCAGTTCTTTTTTATTTGTAGGTGTAGCTACTTTTCGTATTTTTTCTATCAAGGCTTGGTCTGGTGATATACCTTCTTTTGAAATGGAATAACCTAAAAAAGATATTTTACTACAATTGCTTACACATTTTTTTTCATTTATTGTCATTCCAGCATTTCTTAATCTATTCAAGATTATGTCGGTTTTCTTTTTTAATTCCTTTTCATTAGTAGCTCCTATGCATATATCGTCTTGGTAACAAATCATATTTTCATATTTTCTAAAACCTGTTCGATGACCCTTTGAAATATGGCGCTTGTGGTTTTTATTCCATATGGCATCCTTTTCCATCTTAGTAACCCTATTGGTGTATTTATCGTGGTTACTTCTTTGAAGTTATCGTCTATTGGTATTTGGTGGTATGCCGTTTTTAAATCTATTTTTGTAAAAACGCTCATTCCTGCCAGTGCATGTAATGCAACTTCAACATTCGGTATGGGATATGAATCCGAACAGACTTTGTGATTTATGCCTATTTTGTAATCTCCACAAATACGTAAATCACCATCTGTCTTCCTCAACACTACAATGGGTGATGCCCACTTACTGCCCCCAGGGGGAACATGTTCAAGAAGGTCTTGTTCTATTAATTTCCATAGTTTTGTTACTACTAATGGCAACAAATGTACTGGTAATTTTTGTGCCTCATAATAAGAGGGGGAGACATTTCTTTTAATTTTAAACTCGCTTTATAGTTTTTTAACTTTCCGATTTTTTCCATTTTTATCTCATTAATTAATTTGGTAGAATTTATGTTAAGCACGTCGTTTCCAAGAAGTCTGTGGTTCTTTTTACAACTTGTGACAATTAAAGGAACCTTCAAAGTATCCTAAAGTTTTTATGACCGACCCATTAAATTGGCGGAGTTGTGGCTTTCCAATGTGTTCCCAAAAAGTTTTTGGTATCAGCGTTACTTCACTCCCAGTATCAATTTGCATATCTAAATTGCAGTTGTTAATTTTAACCTTTACTATACTGTCTTTTTTCTTTTGTTCAATTTTTTCTATATTCTTATCTTTTAATGTGAACACTTCCATATTGGTTTCGTTTTCTTCAACTCTTTCAACGGTTTTCTTTTTGAAGTTGCATACTGCTTGAAAATGGTTCTTTTTTAAGCAATTTGTACAGGTTTTTCCAAATGCTGGGCATTTTTCCCTTTTTATTTCGTCTTCACGTCCACAATACGCACATTTTCTTATCTTTTTTAACATGTACGTATCAGCGAATATTTGTTCGCTGGGTTGACTTTTATGATGGTTGTATTTCTGTATCAATTCTTGTTGCTGTATAAAGTCAATGCATGTATTTAAGGACATATTTCCTATTTGTAGTTGTTCCATTATTTTATATCGGTGTGATGCATTGCACATACCTTCAATCAAGTCTTCTTCAATAGTCTGTCCGTCTTGTCTGAGTTTTTCAAATTCGCAATATCTACTCGCATTTCGTAGACGGTGTAGATGTTTTATAATTGGTTCGTCAATTTCTTTTTTTATTGACATGAACTTTGTTCTTTCTGCCACTACCAACGTTTTTTTTTTGGTCTCATATTTCTCCTTATAATCTGACTTATTTTTTCGAAAGTCAGGTCTTCCAAGTTTGTGGGATATGCCATGGTAGAGACTTTCATTATCGCCTCGCATCCAGCTGTAGCCAAGAATAAATCCATAATTTCATTTTCGCCTCCTTTCTCCTTGTTATCTTTCAGCTTTTTACTTCTCGCACTAGCAGAAAAACAGCGAATCCATGCATCCACAAAATCTGGATCTTCTAGAGATAAATGGTATCCTATCGGCGACGCCATTGTTGTGAAGTCAAGGTTTAGCACTAGTCCGTCGCTAAGCTCGTCCTTTTTTACGTTATTCTCAGTGACGAGTTATATAGGCTTTCTCTTGCACTTATGCAAATTAGGCATATTCATTTGCCAGTGTCACTACAGGTTCATTTCAGAATTCAAATAATTTAAGACTTAGCTAAAAAATAATAAAAATGGTGTGAAGATTTGGAATAGGAAATTGGCAATTTGTGCTTTGAAGTGGCAATATGATTTGATTTGTATTCCTTTTGACCTTCCATAGCTGAATCAGTCAAAATGCTATCTTTTGAAGCTCAACCCGAATTGGAAATAAAGAAGAAGCTTACAGAGTGATAGGGATTCTTCTACTGAAAGACTATTGTTTATTCCACTCTGAGGCCTGTAGATGGTTGGAGAAGTTGTGATAAAAAGCGAGTGAAATTAAGAAGAGATCCATAAATAGATAGAAAAAGAATTTGTTATGAAATGCAACTGAAACAAGAGCATAAAAAACAGTATGCAGGTAAACTGACTCTGGCTGATTCAACAAGCAATACAAATTCCACCACATGTGTATATTGTCCAGATAAAAAGGGAAAATATTTGCCTAAAATAATCAATAGTTTGACCTCAGGTGCAAACATAGCAAAATAGTTTCTGCATATTAATTGAGAAGGAATTTAGCAAAATAGAAGTTAAGCAATCTTAGAATCAAATCATGCTGTACTAGTAAAATAATTCATCAATAACTTTCTTGATATTATGAAAATTATAGATTTTTTTTTTTTTTTTTTTTTTTACACACAAATTAGAAATGAATAAAAAATAATTAAGAAATAATACATTGTAATTAAACCAGTAAATGGCAGATATATATATATTATAAATTTACTAATTTAAAAATATGGTTCTATCACTACACAGGAATTACCATGTTTCAAAAACAGAAACTAAAAACTTCAAATTTAATTATAGAATTAAATTAAAATCCCTAGTACTGTTTCATTTTCAAGAGAATTGTATTGAGCACTGTTTTTTTTAAAATAAAAATAATTAATAAGAACACCAGATTATTATTATCTTTATTTTAAGAGATATGTGTGTGTGTGTGTGTGTGTGTGTGTGTGTGTAACAGTGTGGCCAAGAGATCTACAGCACCAGTTTTAGATGCCAGTCTCTTTGGAGAAAACTGGACATAACTTTGATTTTTTAGCTGCCACTCTAATTAGAAAAAAGAACAATTTTTTATGTAGAAAATACTTTGAGGGGCTTCTGATAAATCTCTTACCATCTATAAACACACATCAAACACACTATATTACCTCACCAACTTTTATAAAATCCATACTTAAAGAATCTAAAATAAGTTTAGATACTGCTACCACCACTATGACAAACAGTGTTAATTGAAAATACCCCAAATCAACATGCGAACAAGCACCGTATATAAATAAAACTACACACACACACACAAATGAATATATATTATCATCCAGATCCCACACAGACAAACTAGAATCATGATATACTTACACACATAAATTTACACATGAATGCTACTTTACAAGACAAAATGCAAGTGAAGTCTGCTTAACCAATGAAAAACAAACACAAAATTTTAAAATACCAGAATCTTTTCTTTCTTTCTCCATATTTCATTCTCTGGTGAAGCTTTAATAAAAGTGAAACATGTCAGATTTATAAATGTTTTCTATTTTTCCTTACATTATCATATCAGTGTGTGTGTATACAGATAGATACTGCACTGCCTGCAAGATGAGATGTTTATTAAAGTATTCTTAGAGTTATATAAAAAATTTTTTCAAAGGATTCAAGTTTATTTTGCCAAAGTTCCTTGAATTCTATATAATTTTCATAAACCAAAATCAGTAGATCCTTAAATCTTCTTTTGTTTTTTAACAAAATTTGTAGAGAAAGAGAAAATTTTTCAAGAAAACTGTAAACTAGACAACTGGAACAATGTATCAAGTATCAATCATAGCTTCATCTGATACAAAGCCATTAGTAATGGGGCATTTAAAGAAGAATCAAACTTATTACACTACTTGCAATTGGTGTGTAAGATGAGACTCACCACTGCAATGCAGTTGACATTTGGTTATCTGGAATAAGCTTTCAAAATTTTCCATTTTCACAGGTATCACAGGAGTGGTGCATTCAGAACTAGCCAAAAGGAAGTTCTAGAAAATGCAAAGTGTAGCTATGCACAAGTGGTCCAGGCCAAGGTTCAAAATAAACAAATTGGATCCCATGAATTCAAAAGCAAAGTGGCTGTGCTCACCATTATAAGACTTATCAAAAGCTTTGATCCTAAGAAAGTCACTGGCCTGGACACAATTCCATGTCACCCACATTGTAGAGAAGTAAGTTTTACTAGAACAGCTTCTTCCTGTGAACCACTGCTCTGTAGAACTGACTACCAAAAGGATGTTTCCCCAATCATTACAATCTTAACTTTTCAAGTCTAGGGCTAACTGTTATCTTCCCTTCCTATCTGGATAAACTGCCTTTTACTGTAATTCTCTACCTTGAGTGGCCCCTGGGCCTTGTACAGAATGAACCTCAATGTTAAAAAAAAAAAAAAAAAGGAAAAAAAAGAAAAGAAGGTCCAGCAATTAAAAAATACAGATACAAATAGGCACACCCATTAAAACTAACTGAAAACTATTTTGTCTATACAGTCAAAAAATGATGTCAATATTTTCTTTATAAATAATGTAAATTATTTTTTTGTCTTTACAATGAACTCTATTGTTGGAGGTAACAAAGAATTTTACAGAAGTAAATTATGCAAATCACTACAAAGTAAAAACACCCAAAGGTAGCATGAAATAAAAGACATAAATGGAAAGTATTAGCAACTGTTATTAACAAGATATTCCGTTGTTATGGTAACATGTAGTAGAGAGGTGAAAAGGGAAAGGGAGGGAGAGAAAGTATATGGATAGAAAGTGAGTGTGAGAGAGAGAAATAGGGAATAAGAGAAAAAGTAAAAAAAGGATAGAGAAAAATTAAATAGGAAAGACAAAGAGAGAAAAGAAGGAAAGAGAGAGAGAGAATGAAGAGAGAGAGAGAATGAAGAGAGAGAGAAGAGAGAGAGAATGAAGAGAGAGAGAGAATGAAGAGAGAGAGAGAATGAAGAGAGAGAGAGAATGAAGAGAGAGAGCGAATGAAGAGAGAGAGCGAATGAAGAGAGAGAAGAGAGAGAGAATAAAGAGAGAGAGAGAGAATAAAGAGAGAGAGAATAAAGAGAGAAGAGAGAGAGAGAATAAAGAGAGAAGAGAGAGAGAGAGAATAAAGAGAGAAGAGAGAGAGAGAGAATAAAGTGGCAGAGAGAGAGACAATAAAGTGGCAGAGAGAGAGACAATAAAGTGGCAGAGAGAGAGAGAGAGAATAAAGTGGCAGAGAGAGAGAGAGAGAATAAAGTGGCAGAGAGAGAGAGAGAGAGAGAATAAAGTGGCAGAGAGAGAGAGAGAATAAAGTGGCAGAGAGAGAGAGAGAATAAAGTGGCAGAGAGAGAGAGTGAGAATAAAGTGGCAGAGAGAGAGAGTGAGAATAAAGTGGCAGAGAGAGAGAGAGAGAATAAAGTGGCAGAGAGAGAGAGAGAGAGAATAAAGTGGCAGAGAGAGAGAGAGAGAATAAAGTGGCAGAGAGAGAGAGAGAGAGAGAATAAAGTGGCAGAGAGAGAGAGAGAATAAAGTGGCAGAGAGAGAGAGAGAATAAAGTGGCAGAGAGAGAGAGAGAGAATAAAGTGGCAGAGAGAGAGAGAGAGAGAATAAAGTGGCAGAGAGAGAGAGAAAATAAAGTGGCAGAGAGAGAGAATAAAGTGGCAGAGAGAGAGAATAAAGTGGCAGAGAGAGAGAATGAAGTGGCAGAGAGAGAGAGAGAGAGAGAGAATGAAGTGGCAGAGAGAGAGAGAGAATGAAGTGGCAGAGCGAGAGAGAGAGAATGAAGTGGCAGAGAGAGAGAGAGAGAATGAAGTGGCAGAGAGAGAGAGAGAGAATGAAGTGGCAGAGAGAGAGAGAGAATGAAGTGGCAGAGAGAGAGAGAGAATGAAGTGGCAGAGAGAGAGAGAATGAAGTGGCAGAGAGAGAGAGAATGAAGTGGCAGAGAGTGAGTGAGACCGAGAAACTGGCACAGTGAGAGAGAGACGGCGCCATAGTAAGAGAGAGAGAGACGGCAGCACAGCAAGAGAGAGAGAGACGACGGCACAGCGAGAGAGAGAGATGGTGGCACAGTGAGAGAGAGAGAAAAAGTGGCAGAAAGAGAGAGAGGGAGAAAAGTGGCAGAGAGAGAGAGGGAGAAAAGTGGCAGAGAGAGAAAAAGTACCAGACAGAGAGAGAGAAAAAGAGAAAAATGTAGCAAAGACAGAGGAGAAAATAGCAGAGAGAGAACAAAGGACAGAGAGAGAGAAAGAGAGAGAGAAAGAAAGAGAGAAAGAGAGAGAGAGAGACTACAACAGAAAGAAACTCACAATAGCGAAATGCATAAAAGGGAGAAAGATGTAGTTATAGATTCAGTCAATGCTGAACAACAACTTATATTGTATGTGTGTTTAGCAGTAAAAAAACAAGTAGGTATTAAAAGGTGTGTGTGGGGGGATGTACCCTCCTACTCACCTTCCAGGCCTCACCCTGTTCAACCCGTAAATATGTGCAGGGGACCCAGACAAAGGCTAACTGCCTACTTGTGTGACTCAGAAAAAGCACACTTTCCCATGTCTTCCTTCTGACCTCCACATAGTCACAAAAATAAAAACAAACAAATAAAAAAAATTGAAACACACACACACACACACACAGACGCAAGTATGTGTGTGTGTGTGTACACACACATCCACCTGTATTTATTATTTATTTATTACAACAATATTTTATGTGGCCGTTCATCTCAGTCACAAATCTTGAAAAAATAATAATGACTTGTGTATACACAAGTCAATCGTTTAAGAAATGAAACTTGGTAGCTTTACTGCTATCAAATTCTGTGCATTATATTACACCAAGCAATTTCATAATTTTGATTCAAGCCATTTATCAATAGTCTTTCACCTTGTAGAAATGTTCTACTTCCTAAACCAAATCCAATAAAATGAAAGGAACCACACCCAGGCTTAAAGGTTTCTGGTTACTACCCCTACCCCCAAGGAAGACTAATCTATTTTTCATATAATTTTCCCCCAAAGTGAAACAAGAGAATTGATACAAGAAAGAACAGAATGATTCTGATGTGAATTTCTTGCTTTGCATTTTCAGGATAAACAGTGGAGCTGTTCCAATCAATCTGGTTTCTTAAGTCACAGGTTTTTTGTTTTTTTTCTTTATTAGGTTCAAAGTTAAATCATAATTTGTATGTATTGGATTCAGATTACACATCATAAGGTCTTTTTTTTTCCCTCTAGTAATTTCTATTAGGGTATTTTATTTTAAAGTATCTTAAATCTCTCACTTTCAACAAGTCAAATAAAAAATCAAAGAGTTTTCTCCAAAATAATAAATGATTTTCTGTTGCCGGTCATTCTTCAGCAAATCAATTAAAAAAAAATAAAGCAAGTAAAATATATCTTCAATTAATTGTAATGTGTGTGTGTGTGTGTGTGTGTGTGTGTGTGTGTGTGTGTGTGTGTGTGTGTGTGTGTGTGTGTGATAGAGAAAAAACAAAAAAAAACAAAAAAAAAAAAAAAAATCGAGAAAAACCCAAAACAATGCAAACATTTATGCTCCTTAATTTACTACTGCATTTGGTCCTTAGTACATTATGTAATTAGATTAGAGAACTGATGGTAATCAAAGAGTGTAAAGGAAACAAAATGGAGTTATACTTTTACCCAACAACTGAACACCACATTTAATTTCTTATTACCTTCTTCCTCAAAATTCTCATGGGGTTGAGCGAACAGTATTAGATTCTTTAAAGAAAGCCATGAGTTTAATCAGCAAAATTTAATATTAGAAAGTTTAATCAGATATCAGCCAACCAAAATTAATTTTTTTACTACCAGAATTCGGTCTCTGAAAATAACTTCTATATTTTTATCAGACCAAAGACAATATTTCCTATTATTTTCTTTATCTAAATTGAATTTGAAATATTAAAAGCATAGAGAAATAAATCTATAAATAGGTTCTTAAAAAGAGAAAATAGAGTATTCCTCATTTTATAACGGTGCTTAATTTTTGGATTTATAATTTTACCATTTTTAGTGTAAAGCAGACTTTCATTAAATAGATGCAATGAAATTTAAAAACAGTTACAGGCACCAGATTTAAAAACAGTAGATTTTACATATATACATTGCTGAACAGCATTAAAATTTCCATTTCATACTATTCTATAAATGTTGTTACAATTTATATTATCAAATTATGAAAATGCAGTGAGAAATCTACAGCATAGAGTTGATTAATTGCTGCTGTGGCAATCTGTATCAAGTTCGAAGGTCGTGTGCTCATGCTGTTTTCAGAGAACCTAAAACAGCAATGATCCTCTCTTTGATTTGCATAACACAATGACAGATTGTCTTAAGTGGAAAAATATGTTAGAAAAGGCATTAACCTTTTACAAATTCAGATTCTGAAGAGATATATATTTATAAGATAAGGCCACTTTGGTAGAAAATTAGATCTCCCAACATTTATTTGCTAATAAGTCCAGCACACTATCCATTGATCTAAAAATGAAAATTTGATCAAATATTTCTTAGTCTGGTCAAGAACTTTTCAATATCCACTGTGTGTGTAATTCATATGAGGGCTGTAACAATAATAGCAGTTCCCCCAACAAAAAACCCATTAGATAATGATAGAGATCGGGCATGGTTTCAAGGCAACAGCATCACTGCCCCAGCAGTATCTCATAATATCACTAGGTTTTGTTGGTTTTCTATCACATTGGAGCAAGCAGATGCAATCTCTGACTCCATCTTGAAGTCCATTGCCATTGATATTAAGCAGTTGGCTAAGTCAAAGCTGAAGTGGTGATGACACTCCAGAGTATATGACAACAATAGAGGGTGAATATTAGCTGGAATTTCTACTGGCCTTCCAAAAAACAAACACAACACATTTATTCACTATTAAGTATACAGCTCAGAAAAACCCAATGACCAGGCAAACAGCTAAATAGAATCAAAGGAAGATGGTGTATGAATAAAGGAAAAGGAAACACAGCTGATGGATAATCGGGAAGCAGTATGATGGTTGAACTCTGCTTCCTGTATCCCTCAATGCAATGAGTGATAAATACATCACCAAAACAGTCTACATGTTTGTACTCGGAATACTGTGTTAAGGAAACTCAGTAAATAAATGAACTTTTCAAACAAGATTTGTTTAAATGTATGTATAAAAGATTAATTTTATTTCTTATAGTTAATTTCTTTTCATAGCAAAGGAAAAAGGTGGCGGATCAATTGTTCTTTACTTAATTTTACTTTAATATTTAACAAGTATGAAATATCAAGAAAATGAGCAGCAAGATTTTGATATTTTATAAGTACAATACAATTACAAAATTATTTAACTATGCAGCCAGAAATGCTGCCATTATTAATTAAATTTAAATCTTTATTCCAAATGTTCATACAAAATTAATTTATCACATTCTAAAAGATAGAGAAAGAATATTTTATATAAATATTTCTGAAATGTGAATAAAGTCCTTAAGAAAACATCAATCAAGAAAGACAAGTGATTTCTTTTTAAGTATCAGAAAAATAAGTTCAATATTCTACTGTTACCATTCTTGGAATGGTCAAGTTTAAGAGTCTAAGTAGTACCTATTTCCCCTCCAACTCAATTTTCTGAAGACGGTAGCAGTTGTTAAGGTCATAATGTGCCAGGGATAAAGAAGAGGACAGTGAGTGGTACAGTTAAAAAATGAGGAAGGGTGACAGCAGAGAAAAATCATGATATGGTTTATGGTGAATAAAGATTTAACTTTTATATCAACACATTAACAAATCAGACAAAAAAAAAAAAAAAATACGAAATCATTTCCAGTTATAAAATAGTCCACACAACATTTTCAATTTACTTAATTCTATTAAGTGTAAATTATAGAATCATTGGAAAATAATTAAATAATGTCGCATTGTTTCGGACCAAAGTTATACTTTATATATTTTTTTAGTCAATGGAAGTCAACTTACCTTAAATTATCAAGATTGTTTATTCAAAAAACAAAAGGTTTTTGAATAAACTTATACATACAAAAATATAAAGTATGTGTTATTGGATTTTAATAATTCTTTTAAAATAAATCAATCCTAAATCATTAAGTTGTAAAAATTTTAAAAAAAGTAAAAAAAAAAAACTATGTTACAGTTTTTGCAAAAGTTATCTTTTTTTTGTTATACAACCCAGAAGATGAAATAAAAATGATCAATGCCTAATGCCATCAAAATTAACAGCTACAAATTTAATATTATTTTTTTCATTGACATTTTACCCACCTTTATTAACTATAATGCATTCTAAAAACCTGTACAAAACAAAGTTTTCTTCAGATTTGATTTTTTAAGGAAATATGATTTTTGATTCTTCCTCATCATCAGTCTCATGACCAGGTGTGGTCAAAGTTACTGGCACATGTCACTGTAGGTGTTCATTCATAGCATGTCTTATATAAAGTAGACATGGCAATACCTTCTCCCATTCCAAGTCAGACTACAGCTGATATCCTCTGACTTGATGGTTCACCTTGGTCATGGACATGTGGCTGTTGATCCCATTGAAGGAGCCATCCTGCCCTGACTGTTGACTTCAAGTCTAGAAAACCTTCACCCCAGATATATTGTCATCAGTTCAATCCAATGTATAGATTTAGTTTGCAGTCAGTTGAAACTCGCTGTAGTGACTATCTCTTGACTGAACTTCAATGGTGAGAACCTTGGAGTTACTACCCATGGAGTTTCATGTAGAGCTTGTCTCTTCTGGCACCAAACTAACGGATTTTTTTTTTGCCATTATATGCTGGAGTAAACAGATCATCTTCAAATATATTTAAAAAAACAAAAAAAAAAAATAGATTTCTGATTTCAGAAATATTTCAAGGTATGGGTAATAAATATGCAGTATGAATATGGAAATATTTTCCAATGGATTTTTTCCATATCCCTGACTGATCCTATGATTTTCCATTTTAGGTTAAAAGGGTAAAATTCAAAAACTAAAAATAAAAAGATGCCTGCCAAAAGATATCCATTGTTATCAGCTAATAACAAAAATTATTACTTTAAGTATTTTAAATTTGGTTGCAGTGAAAACATTTTAGCAGTGTAAATTCTAAAGAAAAATCACTTGTTAATAGAAACATTTTATTTAATCACTTGACTGAATTTGGTATAGATATTTTAACAATTTGTAACTTTATACAAAAATACATTTCTTGAAAGTTTCAAACATAAAATTAATAAATTTCAAAATTCATTTTCAATAAAATTAAACTTTTCATATTGATACATTAATTTTTTTCTCTTGTTCTCTAAAGTCAGAGAAGGAAATTAATCTGAGCCTTAAATATAAACAACTTTTGCATCATTTTCAATGTGGCATGCAATGTGCTTTATGAGCCAATTTCTAAACCTCATAAAACACATTTTAAAATCCAATCTTATTTCCTATTACTACAAACAATAATAATTTAATAGGTAATTATTATTAACAATAATAATTTAATAGGTAATTATTATTAACAATAATAATTTAATAGGTAATTTTAATTTAATAGGTTAATGCATTTGAATAAATTATATATTTTTTTGTTTTAAACAGTGAAATTCTTTAGTTGACCTTTGATCTTTAATCCAGTAGATATCATTTCTATAACTGTTTACAAAAAAAGGAAAAAAACAAGTGTACCCACTTAATATAAGGTTTATAGTAATAATATATATTTATTATGATATATAAGATAATTGTATATGTGGGCAGCAATCCCTTTTTCATACAGGTTTCATTCGAGATGACTGGCAAAGGACTGCAATTAAGCTTTTTATTATATTTTTCTTATGCTCATACAAGCAATTTCTTTTTTGAACATAGTGCAAAAACTGTCCAAATGATTTGTAGGTTTTTTAGTTAACAATTATCATGTATGTTTTTTGTTTGAATATGTTCATTTTTTTTCTATCTATATGAATCTTTTACAGTATTTACATTATTCGGACTATTGTCCTCATCTTTGTCGCCATATTTGTCACAACGTTTCGGCCGTTATACGCTCCGGACGAAACGTTGTGACAAATATGGCGACAAAGATGAGGACAATAGTCCAAATAATGTAAATACTGTACATAATACCTCATCTCAGAAATATAGACAGACTATGAATCTTTTAATTTACAGTCAGCATGTGACCATGTTCATAATTGATATTATTGAGAATTGGTTTCTTCTTTTTTATTGACAGCAAAGGACAACATTCTTTGACACACACAACATTATATACACTAGGTATCTTCAGACATATTTTAATTTTAAAATATATTGCAATAAATTAAATAACTTCTTTACTTAATTTTTTATAACAAAATATTGAAAACAATCTAAAACTTGTTTTAAGTATGTAAAAGTAATATTTCTTTGTTATTTTAAAACAACTTACAAGAAAGATATTTAAATTATTGCAATACCTTTTAAAATTAAACAAACAAAAATGACAGTCATGATAAAATTGTAATAATATACAAATGTAATTTAATGGTTTGCGATCAGTTTTAAGATATTATGTACAGTTAAAATGATTCTATGTATACAAAAGTATGCCTCTAAACACAGACACACACACACACATATATAATACATGAAAGGTTAAAGGTCAGAGTTGAATCAAACCAGGAAGCAGTAGTATTAAAAAGTGTTTTACAAGCTCCATTCAATGGACATCTATTCTTAATTCTACAGTTGCATAAATTACTAGTGTTAACTATATTTTGCTGCATGTTAGTTTTGAGATTTTTGGCATTTTGTTTATTTATTATTGTTTCTAAATTACTAGTGCAGCTGTAGCCTAATTTAACTGTGTTTTTATTGAATATCTTATGTAATTCATTAAATGGAGCTTGTAAAACAGAAGCTATAACTTATAAAGCATAAGTAACAGATATTAATGTCCAAAATAAAAGGTACAATCATAGGTTGTCATTTAAGCTAGTAAATCTTAGGTACTCTACTAAAGTAGCTAACCATGTGTGGAATTTAAAAGAAAAACAACAAGGATCCAATTGTAAGGTGGAAAATTTAAAAAAAGCAAAGCCCTATAACAACCACAACAATATTTGCAACCTTTGCCAGTGGGAGAAGTTGTCAATTATGTTTCCAGATCCAAAGAACCTTCTGAACCAGAAATCAGAAGTCTTAAGTCCTTGCTTATATATTTGAAAATTCTGCTTAAGCACATATGAGGCTGGATAAAAAAAAAAGTAATATTCATTTTAATTACCCCCCCCCCCGCGATACATTTACAATACCCTTGCTTTTCTTCTCCCCTTCACATCTCCTCCTCCCTTTCTATTACAACCAATGCCGTGCATTTGTTTGTTTATTTTTGAAAATAATAATGATAATGTAGCATTCATTAGTTTAAAAAAAAATAAAAACATAAAGCATTAAGAGGTCATTTGATAAAAATTGCCTGAGGATACCGTAATGTTAAAACCAAGGTAGCAGATTCAGCTGGCCTGCTGATTTTTGAAGTGTGTGTGCATGTGTGTATATAACATGCACACAAGTGCTAATAAGTTGATAGAGATACACGATTGATTTCAATAATGTCACTAAGGTTGATATAAACAAATACTGAGTTATTGACAAAAATCAGTTATATTTTCTTTGCAAATCAAATATTGATGACATTTTTTTTGGAGAAATATTGTCACCCTTTAGGTTTACCGCATGTACACATACATACACAAGGATATGCTCATAGCATAGTGGTTATCAGCATGGAGAGTGTGATTGACATACTGAGTACAAATTCCAGTTGCAGGGTCAGAACATTTGTGTTCTGACCATGAGATCTGGGTTAATTAATTTCACTGATTTGTCAGAAGTCTATGAAGACAATCCCAAATGTGCAACATGATAGACAAGTGCCTCAAAACCATGCTTCATACTGACTCAAGCGATGTAAGTGAAATTGAGGAGACAAAACTATTTGAAAGCTGTCAATGGTTGTGCTAGAGATTGTGATTATGACAGAAGATTTGAGGATGCTGGAATTGTTCAACTACTGATCATATCAGATTATGCACTCTCTCTCAGTAACTGTAACTAAGGTCTGCACAGTATATTTGCATTATAAACTAGTTTGACTCTGGGTATTGAAGAAGCACAAATGTGCCTGAGCAAGCATCTGCAACAAGAATTCAATATTCCACACTGTGATAATAGAAGATCTAATTGGATATCTAATAGCAAAAGTCATGGAAACAAAACAAAAAAGAATGTAAATGAAATCAGATAGATTATATACCAAAAATAAAATTTTAAAATTCCCAGCATCTCTTGTTTACATACATGTTTAGTCACACTAATGTAACAAATTTAGTCCAATGATGTACTAAACAATGAAATGCATCACACAATAATTTTTCCACTTTATCATATATATATATATATATATATATATATATATATATATATAGATATATATATATATATATATATATATATGGGTAAAAGTTTGGATGAAAAGCTGACAGAATATATAAGACCATATATAAATATATAGCAAAGTTTTCCAAAATGTTTCTTATCTTAAATAAAGTTACTTTTATATTTTATGCACCAAATTTGCTGGTCACTTTTTTCAAATAAGTGCCTTTAAAACTTATTTTATTCAGATTTCATTAGTTTTCTTTGAAAGATGTAATGGAATATTGTTATACATTAAACAAAAGAAAAATCAATGCACATCTGAGCTCTCATTTTAACCCTATGTGGAACCTCTTCATCACCTATACCTCCCCTCCACCGCAACAAAACAAGACACCTTATCCACCTTGTTGATATCTCAACCTGTGTGAGCAGTTTCCACCAGTAGCTACTCAGCTTTTGATCTGTCTGACCTATTAAGGATAATGTTGCATTTGTCAGTGAAATTCAGGTTGAAAGATTTATCTTCATGTATTATGCTGCCCATTTTATTTGATTTTCCTGATTGATGTCTTTCAAAGAATGCTCAGTGGTAAGTTTCATGTATTTTACCACTTGACTTAGAACCAGACATCTTGTACTTTTCAACAGTTTCTGACTGTTATAGTGCCTAAGAATTTTACAGCTTGACAAAGATTTTTAATAACTTTTCTCTTCATATAGAACACAGATTGGTGAGATGAAGTTCTCAATTTGCCCTTTTAAGACCCGAATTAGATGTGCAGGTGGTGTAATGGATGTTGGCTCAGAAGAGAAATTAGAGAGCCAAGTTCAAATTCTAGTCGAGTTCATTAAATTCACCTACATGCAAATAACATATAAAGGTCTGAATTCATTTCTTACCTCCCCAGCTATGGATTGAATAGCAGGACAGACTGTGTCCCATAGCCTTGGGTGGTAACTAGTCTACCTTAATGAAATGGCAACCTACTATGGGAAAATTTTTTACCTAATCAGTCATGAATTGAAGGAGAGACATGATCACCTAAGCATGTATAGCACTTAATTGACTGATTCAAGTCATCCATGATCTTCAACAAATTTTAAAGTTCAGTTCAGTAACGGCTATTCACTTTCACAATTTCCAGCTCTGAAATTATGAAACGTTTTTCTTTATCTGTCAAATCAACTTTATGACTTATTTTCAAACTTCAAATTTGTAAAGAAATTTGAAATTCAGGACATTTTGCGCAAATGATTGCCATTTGCTTGCATCAGCACAGAATGAACTGGCTTTCATTCTAATTATGCATATAAATGCTGCCAGCATCCAGCAAATAAACCATTAGACTACAATAAGTATTGGCTTAAAGCTATAAAATATAGAAGGAAAAAAATTGATCAAATGAGAAAATCCCAAACTACTGAGTTTGACAAAATACCAAGTTATAGTTATGTCAAGGTCCAGTTCTAGTCAACAATTAGAAAGTTTTTGTTTTCTAGAATAAAATGAAAATTTTTTTAAAAAGTTTAATTTTTATCACTAAAAAATTAATAGAAAATTTCCTGAGACTTCATTTAAGTGAAAAATCCAATATGAAATTTATTATTCTACAGTACCTGATATATAATATAGTGTGCATGCAAGAAACTACATGAAACTGTCTATATGTTCAAATTGTATAAATGTATTGTTGAGGAAATTTCAATTTTGGTATATATAAAATGTAAATTCAATATTCAATGTAAAAATATGAACACTTACCCAGACATTAAAAATCATTAAATATTTTAACCCCTTAATTTTAGAAAATCTTTATTTGACTTCTGGCTCCAAATAACAAAAGACACAACAGACAAAAGCCACAAACATGGATTATATCAAAATAAAACAAAACAAAATATAGTAAGTAAAAGAAAAATAAAAAGATAAAAGAAATTTTGTGTGAGAGAAAAAATACATAAAAATAGTAAAGCAAGGTCTGCTAAGATAGATATATTGTTTTTAGCTGAACAACTCTTTGATATGAGAGATTCCAATTACAGTTTCTCCAGTAATATTTTACCATATGAAAGAGACAAGGAAGATGTGATAGAAGTTGTTTTCCCAGGTAAGCAGGTCCAAGATCTTAAATAGCTGCAGACAAAGTATTTACTGCCTTTTCACACACTGCAACTCCAACAATGAAGGTGGGAACACAAAAGCCCGCCTATATTTAAGAAATGGACAACAAGAGGAAAATGACATCTAAAAAAAGAAAAACACTTTCATCCATTCTTTTACTTGTGATTATTTCCTGAATTTTATTTTTTCCCATGTCACCATGGTATTAGATTGAATTGGGTACACACAGACAGACACACATACACTATGGATTTTACAAGTCTTTTATTGTTTTCTCTCCTTAATAATGTTTTCTTTTTCTCATATTCTCTCACACTCAGTAACCCCCTTGTGTCTTAGCAGCTTTATTGCCTTGCTTGGGATTAAAAAGGAAATGGTGACTGGGAAAAGAAACATTTTTAGTTGCTCAACCTATTTTCTCTTTTCAGTCGTTTTGGTTTTTATTTCAACTTTTCCTAAAGATTTTCTTTCTAGTCTGAGTATCTAGAGCCTACCACTTATACAATCATACATACATACATACACACACATTATATATATATATATATATATATATATATATATATATATATATATATATAAATAAATAAAGGAAGAGGTTATAGTAGTTCCAACGAGAGAAAAGTGTGTATATTAAAAAGAGAGAAACTGCAAACGTTTTTAGTTGT
Source organism: Acanthosepion esculentum (assembly GCA_964036315.1). Taxonomy (NCBI): domain Eukaryota; kingdom Metazoa; phylum Mollusca; class Cephalopoda; order Sepiida; family Sepiidae; genus Acanthosepion; species Acanthosepion esculentum. The sequence continues at coordinate 70,976,165 of OZ038506.1, forward strand.
AATGTGAATTTAAAAAAAGATATTGTTTTATTTTCCATAATTTTGCTACATGTGTTTCTGGTCTCACGACTGTCATCAGGCAAAGGGTGGAGATTTCCACATATTATTAAAAATAATTTTTTCCTTTATGTTTTTCATTGTTAAATATTCTCGATATGAGACAGTGACCAAAATGTCTTTCTTGAACTGGCAGTGAAGAGTTCTGTGTGGAGGGTTATAAAACAATTAAGATTGGTCAGGAGAAATGGATTAGTTATCGGCATTCTTATCTTTTAATGACTCCTGTGTGTTCTTAGATCAATTTCCATTTTCGTGTGTTTTTGTCAGGAATCGGTGAACTCATCTGTACACACACACAGACATATATATATATATATATATATATATACACACACACACAAATATACACATATGCACACATGCTGACAGAAACACATGAAAATGGAAATAGATCATTGTTTTGCATGTTATTCTTTGCATGCCGTTATAATTTGGGAAAATCGAAGTGGTTACTTGGAGAGTACCTCTACTGAAATAAATGCATTTCTCCAAGAAACCCTGAATGATCCACACAGACAACTAGAACTTGTAGAAAATATGCCCCCGATAAAACCTAATGTATCATCAACATCTTTCGACTTGAGAGAACCAACTTGGATAAAAATCAATGCAGTCATGAAAGCAGCCAGGTCGGCCTCTACACCAGGTCCAAACAGAGTGCATTACATAGTTTATAAACTGTATGAAACTTGTTCACATGTTATGGAAGTTATTGAAAGTAATTTGAAGGAGAGGGAAAATAACAGAACAATGGAGGCACTCTGAAGCTATTTGGATCTCTAAAGAGGAAGGAACATTGAGGGTAAAATATTTTTAGTATCTTGAACTGATGCTTGACATCTGGTCACCAGATTGAGACTAAGGCAAGCTCTGACAAGAGCTTATATGGATGACATGATTATGACAAATATGTCTGCTATTGGTGCAATATAGCTGTTAAAGGGGATTGAAAAGCACATCACATGGACCTGATGAGTTTTAACCCCTTGAAATCAAGGTTGCTTGTTTTTAAAAAAAGGCAAATTATTGCATAAGGAGTGGTTTAGACTTTCTGGGGAAAACATATCAACAATTAAGAAAAAGCCCATAAAGAATCTTGGAAAACACATTGATCACTCTCTAAAAGACAACAGCAATCCAGGTGACTAAGAATAAACTAGAAATGTGGTTAAAGAGAGTTGATAAATCTTGTCTGGCTGCTTTAAAGTATGGATCTATCAGTATGCTATTCTTCCCAAAATACTATGGCCATTGTCCATCTATGAATTTACAACTTTTCATACAGAACATTTAGAAAAGAGAATTAATTTATGATTGGTTAGATGGCTAGGCCTACCGAAAAGTCTGACTAGCACTACCCTATCTGGCAATTCCAACACTCTGCAACTTCCTTTCAGAATCCTAGTAGAGGAATTAAAAGTTACCAAATTTAGAATGACAATGCAGTACAAACTGAAGTCTGCTCAGGAAGGAAATGGAGAGCAGAAAATGAATTGCTGGCAGCTGAAGAATGACTTCGAGAAAAATCATTATTAGGGACCATAGGACACATGGACTTTGGGTATTTTCCTACCATTCAGGTGGTCTGGGCTAAAGGAAAAGAGCCTTCTTATATAAGAGGAAATATGCAAGGGTGAAGAGGAGAAAAGTTTGGCAAAATGGTGGGACTAAACCAACAAGGAGCATGGACCAAATGGGGATACATGACTTATAGGAAGATAAAATAGTCTGATATATGGCATAATGACACCGGCATAAGCTTCCTAAATCAGACTTTACAACATATTCTAAGTAGCTGTCAAACAGCACTAATGGAAGGTCTATATAGATAGAGACATGATCAAATATTAAAGGATTTAGCAGAGATAGCATGGACATCAGCACTAATACTTTAAATCTGGATAAAAGAGTGATAGAGTTACTTAAAGTTGGCAAGAAACCTAACAAAAAGAAAAAAATTCCACAGTAAATACTTTGTCATTGGAAACAAACTGGGAATTAAGAGCTGACTTAGGAACAAGACTGGACCTCATTGTACAAACATCATTACGCCCAGATATAGTATTCTTCTCAGACAATCTAAAGTAATAATGTGGAAATTGACAGTGCCTTGGGAAGAGCATGCAGAAGAGGAGGCCCATGAACGGAAGAAAGTAAAATATGATGAGTTACTAATGAGTTGCAAAAACAATGGATGGAAATCAAGCTGTCTGCCAATCGAAATGGGTGCAAGAGGTTTTGCTGCAAGGTCCTTATGCAAAGCCCTTAACTGATATTGGCTTAGTAGATGGTAATAAAAGGAAGGCGATTCGAACCATAACTGATACAGCAGAAAGGACAAGCCAAATGGTTATGGATTAAATGAGATAGTTTTAAAAAAATGTGGGGGAGGAGCATAAAATAATATAATTTATAATATTAGTATAAATTTTAATGTGCAAATAATATAAATATCATTTTAAAATGTTTGAATACATGACTTGAATTGTACAGAAACAGTTGAACATTTCATGTCAGTTTGTAAAGTGTGCTACTTTTTTAAGTGTTATACCCAATTTTATATGCATTATTCTTTAATTTATTATTTAGTTAAATTTTTATTAGCAGTTTTAAGCACACTATACATCGTAAGGCATTTTGTCTTCCATTTGTCTATGTATCTATTTTATTTTTTTAAAAATTGTTATAAGCATGAAATATATTGTATGGCTACTTTTTTCTTTTTTCCTTTCGTAATTTAGCTTATTTAAATGATTATTTTGCATTTTTTGTATTTTAATTGCCATCATAATTTGTATATAATGAATTTAATTAGTCTATTTTCTTGATCATTGTTTTGCATGCCATTATAATTTGTCTATAGTTAAAATGATGTATCATGTTTGTGGAGACTTAAAATTAATTAATTGAAAAACTTGATTATACATCCTTAAAAATGATAACTGACCCGTAATAATGTTGGGAATTAGTTTAAACAATATATTTATAAAAAATGTGATAGCAGGGTTGAGGAGTTTTTTTTTTTTTCAGTACTGATAGTTGGCTTCAATAGTCATTTAAATGTTATAATGTTTATAAGTAATTTTTAAGTTATGAAATTTTAGAGTAGATAATTAACAAAACAAAACCAAAAATTGTTAGAATAAGGCACCAGACTGTATTTAGCAAACAACCTAGATTTTAAGAATGTTAAATTACCTCCTCGGATATCCACAGAAGCTGCTATCCATCCGATAAAGAAAAAAAGAAAAAAAAGGAGCCAGTCCCCCTGCAGACCATTTGAATATGCAGTCCATACAGTGGATTGGTTGTTACAAACATCCAATCAAGTTCATGGAAAACATGATCTACTTTTGTCCAATTTAATATAAAAGCCAGAGTTTCTGCTAACATTTGATAGTGCAGAGGGGGAATAAGGGCTTGATCTACTCTTATTGGGGGTAGGTTTGGTGATGGGGTGCATGATGTTGGAAGACTGATGAACCAAGTCAATTTACATCACTGATGATTCCCTCTGGCACCATATTTAAGAGAATATAACATAACTTAAAACTGTATTTTATATATATATATATATATATATATATATATATATATATGCGCTGCATATTTTTATTCAAGCATGTCTGGTTAAATAATTTAGATGTACCAAGAAATTAATTCATGGACTTGAAAAGATTAAAATTAAAATAGATAGACATGATACATCTAATTTATTTAACCACACCTGCTTGAATATATATATATATATATATATATATATATATATATATATATATACACACACACACACACACACACACGTGTTTTTTTTTTCAGAGTTTTTTAAGTAATGAATGGATTTTTATCCAACATTAAGTCCTAACTCCAAAAATTATTTTGTGGATACTGATGGTTATGCCCTGTTTTTCTTAACAGTATGAATTGTCTTTTTGTCTGTGCATTTGGCAGACTTTAAAGAAAATGTGCACTCCAGCAGAATTCGAACCTGCATCCTCCTTTGTAGGAGAAACCACTGTCTGATCTGGCATCCTTCATACTGGTTTGTCACAGCCCAACAAGGTTCAATTAACTTTTTGAAGAATGCACATCCTCACATTCAGATCTTGACAGTCCATATCTGCCCATTTTTCATGTCCAAAACATAAAAATAATTTCTAAGGAATCAATGGATTTTTTTTATATGAGATTATATCCTACTAATACAAATGTTATTTTGTGGATATTCTTTGTGGCTGAGCAGTCAAAAGAATGTCGGATCAGATCGTGGTTTCTCCAACAAAGGAGGACACAGGTTTAAATGCTGCCAAAGAGTACATTTTCTTTATTAAATCTCTTGATTTCATGCGGTTAAAAAAATGAACAAAAAGACAGCGTATACTCAAACAAGAATCTACTTAGGAAGGAATTAACTACAAAGGATACAAGATAAATATAAATCAAAATCAAGTGTTTCAAAATGTCAGCCCCCAACCAAGTTCTAATACATTCTGAACATGTCTGTAAGAAATCTGTAATAGACTGCAAAATGATGATAATGAATTTTATTGATTCTCTATAGGGAAATGTATCTCTAATTTTATGTTTTTGTAAAAAATAGACTTACAAACCTAACTCATTAAAAAACCACCCAACATCAATAAAATTAATTTTATTCAATTTTGGAACAAATCTACTAAATATATTTCATTTTTAAAAATAACAACAATCAAAGAAAAATACATGACAAACTGATATGTGACAATACCAGAAAAAAACCCCAACATTATATACCAATCAACACATGAAGATCCTACATTGAAAGACCACCAATGAAACAATTTCTTCAACACAGAAAATTCTTTGATAATAATAGCTCATGAAAGTAAATAACTTTAATAAATTTACAATAAATTTCTATTATAGATTCTCTCTTATCGTCCTTGATAAGAGAGAATCTATAATAAAAATTTATTGTAAATTTATTCATTCTTCTTATCTAATTTTTTTTCTTCTTCACTTGATATAATTTAGAAAAACAAATGCTAACTTGATTCAATCCTTTGGGAATTATAAAATCTTATATTCCCTATGAAAAAATATAGTTATACACATACCTGTCTTTCCTCTTGGGCACTGACAATGGTAGTAACCAACTCTGTCATGGCAGGTTCCTCCATTGTAACAAGGTTGAGATTTACAGTCATCAATATTAATGCTACAGTCTTTACCAGTCCAACCATTTACACAGATACACAGGTAACTTCCTGGTTGATTGTTACAAGTGGCACCATTTTTGCATAAACCAGGTTGAGTCAGGCATTCATCCACATCAGTATCACAAAATTTGCCTGAAAAATACAATTTAAACAAAAAAACAAAACAACTTTTAACATGTTCATATATATTTGAAAAAAAAAAAAATTACTCCAGTTTTTTATGAAATGTACATTTAATATTTGAACAAAGTTAAAAGGGAATAGAAAAATGAATGACTATATGAAGTTACTAGCCTCATACACAACTGGTTTTGAATTTAGAGTTGCCCTTCTCCTAGGCTGGTTGCCAACCAAGGTTAAAGAGCCCAGCCTACACTTTTATTTAACTCATAACTGGGATAGGAGATGGATTTTTTTAATTTTTTTTTATTAATGAACCACATTAATCCCTGTACACAGTAGGTTGTATAAAAAGGTAGAAAAAATAATTTAGTCATATAAAATTGGATTTCAATAAACCAAATAATGTGTTTTTGTTTTGTATTTCTAATGACACTGTGACTGAGAAATCAAACTGAAGCAGAGGAAAAAACTAATAAGGACCTGAAAAGTTTTCTAAAGAAAAATTCTATCCAATCTATTTTAGGCATTTTTAAAAATTTCTATCATAATTTTTAAAGTAAGTAAATATTTTCAGGCAAATAAAGTGGATAATTATAATTTTAGTTCAAATGAACTTTTTCAGAATGATTATCTAAAGTTTTTAATGTATATAGTATTGGTTGTAACAATATTTAGAAAAAGCTAAAAAAAATATATAGTTTTAAAAATGAATAAGTACAAAAACAAATTAGGCAATTTATTTTATAAAAATCAAATTTATTTTTATTTAAACATTTTGATTAATTCCCCTTGAATAATTTTACACAGAAATATTCTTATTAATTAATTTTCAGGTTCAGGGTAACTTTTATCAGACTTAAATTCAGGAATTGTGCACCCATTTTCTACTGTGATTATCAAAATTATTGACATGGTTGAATTGTTTTAAATTTTAACAGGGTAATTAAAAAAAAAAGAAAAAGAAAAAAATAATCAAGATTCATAAATTTACTCTAAATTCATTACATTTAACATTTTTGAAATTATTTAAATGATATTTGTTTTTGGTAACGGGTAAAAAGTAAATACTAAATTAACCAAAGAAAGGGAAAATAAACTGAAAAAATTACTTTATTTCAAATTTGTTATCCATAAATGGATCAATATGTTTTCTGGAAACATTTTGTGTTATAGAATTTGTACTTAAGAGACATTGAAAATTCTCCGTTAATAGATTTATCTCACATGATACTGAAACATAAGACAGACTTACTGTAAAGGAATTCTAAAAATGATGACAATGTAAAAAAAAAAAAAAATTCAAAGTTGGATATTAGAAACTTGATGTAATGAGATGGGATTATTACATATGCACTTGCTTAGGATCAGAATGTAGTACCTGTTCCATTTCTGTGTTCCCATACAGCACTGTTCTTCTCTTCAATGAGTTCATGGACTCACATTTAAGGAAGTTTGTTTCCAGGGATTCCAACCCTGTAGCTGCACCTCTCTCATTGCAACAAAGGAAGAGGTTTGGATTATTCTGACTGCTGCTTTGGGCAATTTTTGTTACTACTCCATATGTATGGATACCTCAACATGAAAGCAAACATCTGTCACATCCTGTACTATTGTGTGTGCTGGGAGGCGGGGTAAATACAAGATGGGTAGAAAGTCTCAATCATTAATATTTGGGTAATATCTATACTCATTGGACCCAAATTGTATGGAAAACAAGAAAAAAAAATTAAAAGCAATTTTTGTTTATCATTTTTAATGATTATATATATATATATATATATAAAAAAAAAAGGTACCTCCACTTCTTCACTGGAAAACAGCATAGCATAATGAAAAAGGCCAAAAACTAAATAAAAATGAAGTATTATCATCAAAATGTTTGTTATTATTAAGATGAAAGACCAAAGTATTTTTTAATTATTTTTGAAATTTTTTAATTTTTTCTAACACATTTGAAATTTTAGTTAAAATCTTGTTTTGTTTTTTTACATATGTGTTGTAGAGTCATTTCCTCAGTGGAAACTGTATTTGGACTAAATTTGGTCCTAAATAGGTTCAACGTACAAAATGTTACGAACTTGTTATAATAAGTATTATGCAGAGTAATCTAGTTGTGGTAGCTGACTACTTTCATATTCAACTCCCGTCGACCCTCACTGACTCCTACTTATATTAGATGGGAGAGTCTATTATCTATAGACTAGGTGTGTTTTACCATAACAATATGTTACCTCCCACTTATTAATTTCATGAAATTTTGCAGAAAACCTTTCTATTTCCTGATTTTTTTTTTATTCGTTAAAAGTAGGAGACATTTACAGAGTTTAATTCCTCTATTTTGTAGGAAACTGGAAAAGACTGAATGTTAGTAAACATATAAAATGAAAGTAGCTATTCCTTAAAGATGAGAGAAAACCCAGTGTGATATGTATGAATGATTTTATAATACTTCAACATGTTTTTTTGTTTTAATAAAGATAAAACAAATAGAATTTGTCAGGTAGATTCATTCACTAATCCGCAGTTGATTGTACAATTATCTTTTGTTGATTTGATCTAGACTGATGACGGGATTCTTGCATGTTTTGACAAATTAGTAAACAACTGTCAACTTTCAGATTATGAAGAGAATATCAAGCTTACACACCAATAACTATCAGCCCGTTTATTTTATCAAATTTGGAGGTCATATGTTTAATTTATCCCTTCTATTCTTAATTTATCCCCATGGAAAACGAAATATTTTTCATGAACTTAAAAGAAACCTTTTTAAATATGAGAAAACATTTGGCAATTTCATGTTTTCTTGACTAAGAAACTAATTGTTCATATGGGAGTAATTACATTTTCTTTTTATGATTAACACAAAATATTTCTACTGGGAAAGTTTTAGTCTTATAACTAAATATATATATATATATATATATATATGTATATGTATATATATATATAATTATGTAAAAGTTATTTGTCAGAGTTGAATTAGACCAGGAAACACTAGTATTAAAAAGTGCTCAATACACGTATAAAGAATTAAAATAAAAATTTAATATTCATAGCTTTTGAATTAAAAAAAAAAATAGGAGATCAGCTGATCTTGCTACATTGGTTTCAACCTTTTAGTATCTTTAGGTGCTCCAGGCTAAATAATTTCCTAATGCTTTATTATTTAAGAATAAATAAATGTACAAGTGAAGAATAATAGTAGGGGAGGAGAAATTTTATATGAAATTTACATGCTTTTATCTTGGTCCATACAAACTCAAAAGAAACATTTTCATGTGTATGCATCGTGCCATTATTTCTGGTTTCTGGATGAAAGCATGTACATTTCACATACCCCCCTCCCCTGACACAATTTGATTACCCTTGCTTTTCTCCTCCCCTTAAAATTACACTTTGCATTGTGCATTTATTTATTTTTAAATAATAAAGCATTATGAAATTATTTAGCCCGAACCGCCTGAAGATACCAAAAGGTTGAAACCAAGGTAGTGTGATCGGCTGATCTTCTAATTTTTATATTTATATAGGTACTTCCACTATTTTGGCATAAATTTTCGATACAGAAAATTTAAAATGAATTTTTAAAAATAAAAAAAACATTCTTGAAGATTTCATTTTAGCTTTAATTGAAAGCTAAATGATTAAATTTATTATTTCCAGTAAGTAAAATATTCTGCTGTATTTTAAATAGAAATTATATAGATTGGAATGTCAAATTTAATTTCAATTTCTTAAAAATTTCTTAAAAGCAGCCATTTTATTATTTTGTTTACAAATTTCCTAAAATTAATTTTATGAAATTTGTAAGCAAAAAAAATTTATCGATTTTAAAATTCTTTAAAAAAAATACATATATATTTCTGACATGCTATTTGAGTAAAATTAGAAAATTTGAAGTTAAATTAATCTGATTTGAAATAAATATTTACTTATAGTATAAAATGTAATATACAACCATTTATTTAATGATTGGTCCTGCTTATCATAGATTATTTGATACAATAATGGATGGCCAATGAGTGACAAAGTGATGACAGCTAGTATGGCTGGCTAGAGTGGATACAAAATTTAAGAAATCTAAGTGAATGCATTTCTTTTGCCTTTTTAACTACCTAGTAATTTTTACAAATGAACATATTTTCCACAATTATCTAGTAATTTATTGGCTTTTATTTACCTTCTGAAAATGCTTTACGCAAAAATGAAAAAATTTAAAATACTAAAAGATTTTCTTAAATTAATTTCTCTGTAAAGAAACAAAACTCACATGACTGTTTCATAATAATGTCATGTTTAGACTTTCAAAGATGAAAATAGGGAACAAATTAAGTAAAAGAATAAGAAATAATTTTAAAAATAGAATAGCATAACTATATTTATTGATCTTTTCAATTTTGGATTCGTAAATTTAGTTTCCACTTAATTACTATATCACATCCAGGAAATAACCCAATACAGAATTTTACATGATTTTGAACTATTATAAATTATTATAATTAAAATTTAAAAAAAAAAATGAAAAAAAATAAAAGATTCTTGTAAAAATTCATTATTCATCACAAATATTTATTTCTTCAGACAATAATGTCCTCAATATAACTTATTTACAAAAGCAATTAAAAGCTTTTCTAATTAAATAATTAGATAGTTTTATTGCATTTATTATTTTTCAATTCAGAGCACATTTTCAGTTAGAATAGTGCAAGTATGCAAAAAAAAAAAAGATTAGGTGATTTAGATTCTTCAAGGATTCCTACTTTTAACGAATAAAAAAATTCAGGAAATAGAAAGGTTTTCTGCAAAATTTCATGAAATTAAGTAAGTGGGAGGTAACATATGTAAAAAACAAAAGATTTCAGTATCTATCTATATTTTTGAGATGAGATATTATGTACACTATTTACATTATTCAGACTATTGTCCTCATCTTTGCCGCCATATTTATTACAGGGTCCTCAAGGACACATGGCATGGTGGATAAAGGCGTTAGTTAGATCCACTGACAGGACCCAAGGAATGTGAGTTCAATACCCGATTAAGGCAGTGGAGAACATGGAGAGGGGAATTAACAGGAGATAACTGATAACTGACATCCATTAAAAAACATGGCATGTGGAACTAGAACAGTCTACCCCAGTGAGAGAAATAAAGGGTTCAGCTTGACATTCCAACCACCTCAAGAAGGCCAGAGCGTACAAGGGCCAAAATGTTGTAATAAATATGGTGACAAAGATGAGGCCAATAGTCCTAATAATCTAAATAGTGAAAACAAGGTTTTAACTAAAATTTCAAATATTTTAGAAAAGATTAAAAAATTTAATAAATAATTAAAAAATACTTTGGTCTTTCATCTTAATAATAACATTTTGACGATAATACTTTATTTTTTAGTTAGTTTGTGGCCTTTTTCATTACGCTATGCTGTTTTTCAGTGAAAAAGTGGAGGTATCTTTATATATATATATATATATATATATATATATATATATATATATATATATATATATATAATCATTAAAAATGATAAACAAAAATTGCTTTTAATTTTTTTTTCTTGTTTTCCATACAATTTGGGTCCAATGAGTATAGATATTACCCAAATATTAATGATTGAGACTTTCTACCCATCTTGTATTTACCCCGCCTCCCAGCACACACAATAGTACAGGATGTGACAGATGTTTGCTTTCATGTTGAGGTATCCATACATATGGAGTAGTAACAAAAATTGCCCAAAGCAGCAGTCAGAATAATCCAAACCTCTTCCTTTGTTGCAATGAGAGAGGTGCAGCTACAGGGTTGGAATCCCTGGAAACAAACTTCCTTAAATGTGAGTCCATGAACTCATTGAAGAGAAGAACAGTGCTGTATGGGAACACAGAAAAGGAAATGGAACAGGTACTACATTCTGATCCTAAGCAAGTGCATATGTAATAATCCCATCTCATTCTTATGAGTATACTGTTTGTGTAATCAAACTTATATTTTCACACTTGAAGATGATGCAGAGTATAAATGTTTTACAAAGTAAAATCAAAACAGTGACCATTTTAAAGTGTAAACTTACACAAAGGTCATGTAGAACTAAGATTTTGATCATAGACAGTGCAGCAGTGAAAGGGTTAAATAAATTTCACCTCCCCATTACATATGTAAAATAATTTCTGTTCCATATTTGACTATTGAAAAAAAAAAAATCTCTTTCCCTCACATATAGCTTCCATTTTCTTTTGAAGTAGAAAAGAGAAAATGGAAACTATCTTTGGGGGTTCTGTTCATAAATGTGAGTGAAAGAGTTTACTGTAATTTGTTTGTACATGATGTTCAAATTTTCATATACTGGTCCTTTTCAGGAACAGTTGCCAGTTCTACTTCATTAGATCTGTTGGTCTTGCTACTAAGTCAGAAATAATAGTCATGTCATCTGTATAGATTCCTAGTTGAAGATCAGAAACAGTGTAGGTCCAAGGATAGAGCCCTGGGGGTCCCCTGAATTAATATGAAATGAACTAGAAGCATGTCCACTCAACACAACCTTCATTACATGATTTGTTAGGAACAATTGGATTAAGACAAAAATTTGTCCCGTGACACCATAGCCTTTGGGCTTGTGCAGAAGGCCAGCATGCCAAATGCCTTTGAGATATCTAGGTCATGGCTAGAGCTGGCCATTCTTATTTAAATCCTGATAGACAAATTCAGTGATGGCTGTTAGCATATCAGTGGTAGACCTGGAGAAAGAAATGGAATCCATATTGTTTATCCTAAAAGAAGTCATGTTAAGATGACTAACCAATTTGGTCTTGATTAGAGCCTCTAATATTTTGCCAAAAAGAGATAAGAGACTAATAGGGTGATAATTAGAGAGGTCAGATGGTTTCCCAAAATTCTTGAAGACAGGAACTACAAGTTGGAAAGCAAGTAGTAGTGAAACATTTATTGTAAAGTTTGGAGAGAACAGGACAATTGCAGGGATACTGCCAAATCTGCAAGCCTTGTGGAGATCTAGTTTAGAAATGATAGCAGAAACCATAGATGAAGTTGTACATATCACTTGGTAGAGATTCTCTTTTAGGGGAATAATGAGGCAGAGATACTTCAGAAGTGTTGAGGGTGGAGTTGGAAGATAATTTCTGGGCAAAGAACTCTGGTATATCTGCAGTTGATGACAATACTTCAAATTGATTGAAGAGAGAAGGGACTGAGAATTTGCTCTTGTTCAGTTAACTCTTGCAGACCCACCAGTACACTATAGAAGCAAACACGTGAGAGGCTATAGGGGCTCTCATTCTATAAGCGAATAGTGATTTCGCTTCTTTGAGGACACACATTACAAACAGTGACAAAAAAGATGCCTTTTACAAGCGGAACAGGCAGGAGAGAACCAATGAGAAGACTGTGGTTTCACTTTGTATTTCCATGCTGGCACAAAAGCTTTGATGCCAGCTTTCACTCAGGAAGAGACCTCAGTTGCAGATTTCTCAACAGGGTGATTAAAAATATCATTCCAAGGAACATCATGAAGGAAATCACAAAATGAGTCCCAATCAGTGCATTGATAATAGAAAGATGTTCTGTTAATAGGGGGTTCTTGTCTGATGGGAGAGCGGAAAGAGATATCTATAGGCACTACCAGTTGTCAAGAGGGCAGAGCTGTAGAAGATAGGATTCTGGGAAAGAGGTAAGAAAGGGATCAAGTAGAGAAGCTTGAACTTCAGAGTTACTAGAAAAACATGTCTACTATTGAGTGAGAGATTGAGCATTTGAGAAGTTCAAAGTCAAGATGCCAGTAAACTCAGTGGGGTTAGACTGATGAAGGCATTGAAATTGCGGAATACAAAAATATTTGCAGCTGAGTGTAGAGAGAAGGCCTTAACTATACTATTAGAAAATCTATCTAGCAAGCAACAGTCATAAGAGGAAAGGGAATGATAAAGGAAGAAGAGATAGCTGACTCAGTTTAATAGTGAAAACTGGAATCACATATAAGAACAATCTGGACACAAAAGAGACAATTCCCTTGCCAGTGGGAGATACTCATGAACATAGACACCAAGTCCAGGCATGTAGACACTAGAATCCATTCAAAAGAGGAAAATATCCAGGAAGAGAGAATTGAGTTGAATAGCTTGATGGTTTCAGATTAGTTATCTTGATATCCATTTAACAGTTTCTGTCTGAATAGGACAAAGGTCACTGACTACCATTTGGCCTAAAAGTTAGATCCTACAAGAAACAAAATTTTCTGCCATGTATAAAAGTTACACAATGCAAAGTGTAACAAATGCTATAAAATTAAAAAATTTCTACTTGAAAAACAAACTAATTTCTCAAGAATAATTAATTAAAAATAATGACAATCAGAGGAAACAAACAGCCAGACTTGTAAAAGTTTTAAGGTCAGATACGAAAAGAATAGAAATGGGAAATTGTTATTTTTTTGAATACTAACATTGGTTATTTCAGAAAGTCATTGATTAATTATAGCAGTCCTATTCTTCAGCTTCTTATCAGCACAAGTACTGGGGAGTTAGAAATCTGAAGATGACAAACACAGAAAAATAAAAAATAAAAAAACTTCTCCCCAAACTGGTTTGTCTTCATTAGATTGGAATGTTTTTATATAGTTAAAATGGAAATGCCTTTCTCTTAGTGATTTTTCTTACTGTTTTTATTCTTGGTGTAACATTGTTTATAAACAAAACTTGACTGAATTAATTTGTGTCAGACTGATCAGTCCTTTACTAGTTCTTATGTTGTTTGGCCATCTAAACATCACAAAGGAAAAAAAGATGATCGTACAAGAAGACAAAGGCAAAAGGAACTATTAACAAAAGCTAATGTCCAATAGATTGATAAATAGACAGAAGGAAGTTAGAAAGTAAAGACAAAGAAATGACAAGAATAGATGTTTTTGTGGGAAGGTATGGCCTTTTATTTCAAGCTGGTCTAGCTACCTGATTTACATGAAAAGTGGGATGAGTAGTGAAGCTCTTGACAGAAGTGGACAGGAAGTTTGTTTTTCTTCTAATTTAGTTGCTTCCATAACATTAGTGAACTGATTGTCAGTTTAAGAGCAAATGCCAGAAATCAAGACATTCTAAATTTTATAATCAAATTACTTTTAACAAAAACAATTTGGACAAGCAAATTGATGCATTATTTGGAAAGTGTTAATTAAAATGAAAGAAAAAGTGAATTAGTTAACTAATGAGTTATTTCATTGAATTAGGTTTTTCATTCATCAATAGTCAATCATATTCATTTTGGGGTGATGACAAAAAGAAAAAGGTCCTTAAAAAGGATAAGAGTTTCTTTTGAAAGTAAAAGAAAATTATAAGAATTAAAATATAAAGTCCCTGCTATTAACATTTAACTGTTTATCTTTTTAATATTTAATTAATGCTGTGTTCAGATAGCAACATTTTGGGATAGATAAAAGAAGTAGATTAAATTCTTCTTTAGGATTGTCGCATTCTTTGTAAAGTTGTCTCAGAAACTCATCACATTAAATTCAGGTCAGAAGTATGAGGTACGGAACCCTATCAAGTTGAAGCAACTCATCCAATGGGTGGATATTCCAGCGAGTAAAATTTTCATTTCCCTTTTATTTTCTTGTTTTAATAAGATTTATATATTGTTACACTTTCTCACTAAGTAATATAATGAGGCAAAAACAGAAATCTATTTTACAGAGGTAAAAAAATGGATTTCCTTAAAATTAAGGAAAATTTGAAACGGGAAATTGGTCCCTCTATCTATCTATAACTATATATATATATATATATATTTTAATTTAATTAAAATTAGAAAACAGATAAGCTTAAGGGTCCATTGATTATATTTTATTTCCCCAGGAAGGTAGTTCTTAAATTAATATTCACTCTGGTTTGACATTGAGCTCTCTGGATTACATCATCCTTGGGATTATCCATACGGATTACCAAACTTTTCATTTTATATATATATATATATATATATATATATATATATATATATATATATGTATGTGTATGTATGTATGTATATATATATATATATTGTATAACAAAGTGGAAAAAGTTTACTTGTCATGCATTTTGTCTTTCAGGACTTCATCAAATTAAATTTTGTTATGTTGGTAGGACTACACATGTGCATGACAGAGAGGTGCTGGGAATTTTATAATTTTTTTTATCTAGTCAAATTTATTTAGAGTCCTTTTCTTTTCATCACTTTTGTAAGTAGGTATTCCACACTGTGATATTAGAAGATCTACCAGAAATGATGAAATGTTGTAAGAGGCAGGGTGTAAATTTATTGTAGATGTGATTAAGACACTCTTTAGACATTTATGTTGTAGTGAATTATTTTCTCCTTTGATCAGAGTAGCATTTTTTATGTCAAAATTGTGGTCAGTCACATTATGGTGGGTAACCAATGCATTTGACATATTATTTTTTAAAATATCCTTTTTGTGTTCATATAATCTTATTTAGATTCCTTGAGGTTTCCTCAATGTATTCTTTGTGACAATTATTACAGGTGACAGAGAAAACTCCTCCTTCAGGTTTTAGCTTATTCTTTTGCTTAATATTGACTAAGTCTTTAGGGAGACTGTAAAGTTTGGGTGTTCTATGGTGATATTCTATGAGTCTATACAATGATTTGTTTTGATTTTTAATTAATTTCCTTGTTAAATTTTTGTGTTTCAGTAGTTATTTTTTGTTTGTTTATTTTTTTCATATATACCAGTATCGTTTACTCCATTGCCTGTAATAATTGTCACAAAAAAATACATAGGAGAAATCTCAAGGAAAGGAAAAGAAAAGACTAAATGAATTTGGCTAGATAAAGAAAAAATTCTAAAATTTCTGTTGTGTGCATTTATAGTCCTACCAACATAAAATTTACTTTGATGAAGTCCTGATGAACAAAGTATACTTTTTTCACTTTGTCATACAATATGTGTGTGTGTGTGTGTGTGTGTGTGTGTGCATGTGTGTTCCATTAAAGACAACAGACAAGATACTGCAATTAAGCTTTTTATTTCATTTTTCTTGCATTCGAACAAGTGCTTTCTTTTCTGGACACATCCATATAACTCTAGATACATACACACAACCTATATATCCAGTTAAAAAGTAAGAAAAAAATAATTCTTGATAATGGCTAAAAGTATAGCCAAAAGCGCTTGGAATTACAGAACATTTGGACAGTTTCTACACACTGTGTCCGGAAAACATTTGTTTAAACACAAGAAAAATTAAATAAAAAACTTAATCACAGTACCTTGTCTGTTGTCTTTAATGAAACATGTATAAAAGAGCAATTGCTGCCTAAATACACAATTATCAAATGACATGACCCAGCAGCCAAAAAGGAAAGTAACACTATTACATTCAGAAAAAAACCTTGTCTTAAGGCAAATAAAAACAGTTAAAAATGACATCCAACACTTAAATAATGAAATCCACAAACATAAGACACTAAAAACACCTTGACCAAACCTGAATATAAGGAAGCACTGTACCACCTCAATGCTAGCATTAATAAACACAAACTTACATAGACAAATAAGTACAAAAAAAGCTATGTAAACTATACCAAGGAAACCCAACAGCAATGATAAATATATAAACCTATCTAGTCATAAATTAACAGATGAACAAAAAAAATTCTTAAATATAGGGCTAAATTACCACCTCCAACCTAAATTTGACCTCCTTACAAAGAAGACCAGAAATGAAATTCTACACCAATTACTATCCCAACTCGGACACATGGTTCCCTGAAAATCAAAAAAGCCATCGGAGACTATCAACCTGGATATTTATATGGAAATATAAAAATACACAAACTATGACCAATCATTTCCCACATCCCAACCCCTATCTACGAGCTATCAAAATTCCTTAATGACATCATTATCCCATACCTACTCACTAATTACAGCATCATATCCACCTACAAATTCTTCCAAAATTTAAATGTACAAAACCAACCCAAGGCATCTTAGCATCACTATGTTGAAAATTTATTCACAATTGTCCGTTGATGAAACCAGACATTATCCTTAACGCTGTGTGCATAAATAATTCTATCCCATCTCCATTCATCAAACCAAATATCCTCCAAAAATTTATTATATGCATGCACAACCAAAGTCCCCTTCTAAAACCATAATGGCAACATCTACGCCCAAACTAATGGTATTAGTATGGAAAATCCACTTGGTCTGTGCTTCTTTAATTACTACAAAAAGCATTATTTTTTGAAAAATATTTTTATCAATAAAAAAAAAATTAAAGACATGAACTTTGATCCTTCTAAAGAGGTTCTTTGTAAATATTTCAAAAGTTCTAGCAGCAAAAATCTATACTTTGTGAAAATATTAGTTCATGTCAGGTCAGGCCTGCTACTGGTAACATGTAACCCAGTACAACCTGCCACATGGATGGTGGTTGGCATCTAAATCAGCTCCCCACTGTTTTTTTGCTGGTGAGTAGAGTGGCATGTCACCCCAAAGGATGAAAAACAAGACCTATCAAAGGATAGATGAACTATTATAGGAGTCAATGGTCAACCTATATATATATATATATATATATATATATAGTGTGTGTGTGTGTGATAAGATGTTTTGTGTGATAAGATGTAGATTGTCTTTTTTTTTCTCAATCTCTAAAGATGCCTTAATAAAAGTGAAACATGTTAAATTGGTAAATGTTTTCTATTTGTTCTTTATCTTATCATCCTGTCTGATTCTAATCCATATTTGATCTTTAAAATCATTATGACAAATCATCTATCAGGCAAGATCCACCTTGATTTGTGCAAGATTAATCCTGCCTCAAAAAAACAAAAAACAAAACAAAACAAAACATGGTTATGTATGTAATGCATTTTTTCATTTTTAAGTAAAAACTGAGGTATATATTTGGTAGTTCTTTTAGTCTTGATAATATTCTTAAATATACATAAAATATAGGTTTTTCTTTGTGATTGGTAAACCAGTCATCTACTGAAATGCTCTAAAAAATCAATAAATGAGACCAATTTGAATTGATATATGGAAAAGATGCTTAATTTGTATTTAGATGTTTGCAGTTAATGTATCTCAAATCAAATATTAAGTTTTATTCCAATATTAAACTAAAAATCCCACTGATATTCTCTGAAAACCTCAGAAATATTTTTCATGCTTTAGAATTTGAAAATTGGTATTTGTGATATCCTTTTTTCCCAACATGTGACAGAAATTAGTTTTGTCTCATTAAAGTGGTTCAACTCAGATTTAATTTTTTTTAAATTGGACACAAAAAAAAGAGTGGGAGATACAGATTATCTTTTTATATAATCAAATGCTTGTTAATTCAAAAGATAGTAATCTATAAAAGTGGAAGTGAATAATCAGAAAAAGTCTGGTTACTGTTAAGGACTTCCTCCCCTTATCTTAAGAATGACATGATTTTTACAGGATGAATGCCTTTCACTACTTCAACACTTCTCAGTCCACAATCACTCAACACAAGATGTTGGAACATGGTACAAAATAAGACTGTTTAAGTTGTTTACAGAAAAAAAAAAAAAAAGGAATAAAAAATAAAAAATGGAATATACTTGTGGAGAACAATTTCATAACTGTACTAGTTGAAAAACATAATAAAATAAAGAATTCCTACTAATTGTGCTAAGAAAAAAAATTGTTTTTGATTCACTACAAAAATACACAATGTTAGACAAATTAGACAATCTTTCTTACTATGTAACTATATTTATTTCCTTCTACAAATGTTAAGAAAACTGCAAATAACTTAGAAATATGTACAGGATATTTTCAATGTATAAGCGTGCTTGGCCAATTAGCTAAATAAATTTATTTTTATAGTTCTTATAGCTTCATTTATTTAAGAAAAATTGTTATTTATGAAAAGAAGGTCACAGAGTACAGAAACAAAATTTAAAGAGGAGGACAATAATCCCCCAAAAGATTTAAGAAAAAAAATGGTGGGGAGACAAGAACTTTATTTATATAGGCTAATCTAAATTAATCTTTTTTTAAAAAATATATTTAATGAAAAAGAGAAAAATAATATGTATGAAAAACTGTAACAGGAAAAGGAATAAAAATGTTGCTAATGTTGAACCTTGAGGAAGTCTTGACAAATGAATTTGACAAGTTTCCTACCCAATGTTCCTGTGCAAGCTTCCTGCTTAAGAAAAAGGCAGAGGCAGTCACCTGCTGTGGTTGGCCTTGTGAAAGACTAACAAGTATCCAAGAAAAGTAGACAAAGATATTCCAGGCTACTTCATCCTGCTGCCATTACTAAAATTACAATAAGCCACCAATTATTACATCAAAAGGCCATCAAATTATATATATATATATATATATATATATATATATATATAAAGAGGGAGAGAGACAGAGAGATGTCAGGAGAAAAAGATAACTGTGTAGGATCATGTGAAAAATGTATATGATTACATGGATATGCACATAGCATAGCTGTATGCTTGTATAAATACATACATACACTTCATGTAATACATAATTACAAAAATATGAACATACTGGGAGTGAAATAGGAAGATTGTATAATATTAATATTTTAAGTGACTGGGTCTACTTGCCTGTCTGCATGAAAAAGAATTCAAAATCTGACCCTTATTAAGACTAAATGAGTATCACTAATCAAATCCTATAATAAAAACATCTATGTAAAGTTCTTAGCAATGCTTGTGGAGATTTCAACAAAAGTAATTCATTTATTGCATAAACTTTCAGAAAAAAAGTTCCTGGAAAAAGATAAAATTAAAATAGAATTATAAATTTGTTCCATTTGAGTTAAAGCAATTCCTGTTTCTCTTGAGATTATGATTTACAATGACAATAAAGACCCAACCTAAATTATTTACCACTGGACTTTCTCACACAACCCTTTAGATAGTAAACAAATTTATTTGCTATAAAAAATATTATCATTTAGTAAAATCTATAGAATATATCAAACTGATGGTGGGTAACTGAGTGACAAAATAGAAAAAAAAAATCCTATTTTACATGATTCCTCCTTTGAGAGGAATCCTTCAGGCTAATAAAGTTTATATTGATGCAATCATATATATATATATATATATATATATATATATATATATATGCATAGAGAATGAAATACAACAAACATCAGTTACAATTCTACATTGAGAAATGTTGAAGATACAGGGACACATAATTTTAGATTTAAATTTTTGGTGTTTGATGTTATCTAGATGCAAAGCATGATTTCATTTAGTTATCTACCATATTGCTTTTGTCTTTAAATATACCACATTGTAATAGCAATAGTTTTGTTAAGAAAGATATTTTATATAATGATGGATGTAAATTTACTGCCAAAGACTCTGAAATTAGTGCACTTTCAATACATTATTGCCTAAATAATTATAATTTACTTTCTCTTAATTAAAACTGCATTCTTCAAGTTGAAAATCTGGTCAGACTTATGATGAGTGAATAATGCATCAAGTGTGTTGCTTTGCAAAAGATCCTTTTGGTGTTCATATATTTTTTATTTGAATTCCTGCATGCATTTTTTGCAACATTCTACAGCATGTGTGCTTCTGATGTACTATGTATTATAGTTTGGTATATTTTAGTATACATATTGCAGTAAGTGACTAACCAAATATTTGTAAGGCTTAAAATGATAAATCTAGGATAATCAAGTAATTCATAAGGTGTTTTTCAAAGTAGGATTATTCTGATCGTCTTTTATCAAATGTCTAAATCTTCCTTGGCGCTTGAAACTAACATATATCATAATTTATCCAATATCTGATCTGTGCAGCTACAGTGATATATGAGCTCAAAAACTAGACTGAATGACAACTTCTTGTTCTCATTCACACAAGTATTAAATTGCAAAAATTTAAGTTTTTTTGTGATGGTCCTATTATTAATGTTAAGAATGGACTTGACAAAATAAGATTAACAACATAATGACCCTCAGTCCGCACACAAACACACTTGTGTACATTTCATTTAAAATGTGTAAAAAGTTATGTGAAGTGTAGACATTAGCAAGATTCATTTTTGAATTCAAGAAAAATCAATGAGGACAGATTTTCCAGATTTTTATCCTTCTGATTTATAGAAAAAAAAATACCATAACCCTTTAACATTGACTTTTCTTGAATTCAAGCATTAATCCTGCTAATATCTATACTCCACGCAACTTTTTACAAATTCTAAATGAAATGTCCACAAATATGTGAGTATAGACATGAGTGTGATAAGTTTTATTTGTTAAGTATTTTGTCAAGTCCGAGAATGCCCATTCTGTTACAATCATGGCTCTCCACAGCTTCTTCAATACCTGTAAATTGTCATGACTGTTCTTGGAGAAGAATAATGAAATATTTTCCTGTTATCTTTGCTATGATTTTGAATTCAGAATTGTCCTAGATCTTACCAAGGCTATTGTTGATCGATTTGATTTTTACAGCTTATCAACCATTTGTGGGTCATTTAAATCCAAAACATATTTTGGATTGTAAGAATAATTCATTTTCTGCAAGTGAATATTGTATTAACAATCTTTTGAGAATAATGACCCCCCCCCCCAGAAACAAGTCCTACTATTTAACCCATAGCTGGGAGAAGAAAGGAATTCATACCTTTCAAGGGAATTTGCGAGTAAGTGAATGTAACAAATCCAACTAGAATTTGAACTTCTGAGCTGCTATCCATTACACTATTCACATCCCTACCAAGGCTAAAGAGTCCAGTTTGCCTAACTATATTATTACCCCATAGTTGGAAAAGTGCAAAGTGAGAATGACATCAGCTTCTGCCAAAATTTGAATTCTTCCTGCTTATTCCATTTGCTAGATTGATAATCATTACATAGCATACACACATACCTATAGTCAATATATAATCCAGTATATAGTACTCATTTTTTAATACAATTCAGCTTTATCAACAAGCTGATGTTAATATTTTATTGTTTATTTAAAAGCTATAACTTACCTTTGTAAGTTGGAGGACAAAGACAGGTGTAGTTATTGATGCCATCTTTACATGTGGAACCTTTAGCACATTTATGGTCAGCACAATCATCTGTATTCACTTCACATCTGGTACCTCGAAAACCTGTAAGCAATGAAAAAATATCTATAACAACTACTTGAGAAAAACAGTTGGAATCAATCAAGTAATAATAATAATTATTATTGGCATAAACAAAACAAAAAAAGACAAGTTATCAGAAGGATATGAATCAAATATTATAATGAATACTGAATCAACTAACATTGAATTTAAAAAGATCCAAAAATAGATCCCCTCATGTCTTTTGGGACACTTACCTTGTAGACATAATTTTTTAATTAATAAGATGTTTCAGTTACCTGGTAGTTGAGATTTCAAGGCCTGGATTAGTCAGTGATATGCATTTTGGTTCAGCAAGAAATAGTATCACAAGTAGAAAATACAGATAGACCAGTCAAAAAAGTGGCACATAATCACTGTTTTATCTTTCAGGAATAATTGACCTTGAATAACCTTGAATAAATTTCTTGAATATTCATGACCTTGAATAATCATTTTGACTTTTGCATAATTACTTAACTTTGATTAGTTCTTTTATGATTGATTAATTACTGCTTGATCTTATGACATCATTTAAAGGTTATTTGCAGACAACTTTCTGCCATTTTCATATGGCTAAATAACTCACTGATTTTGAGCATCAAATTATTGTACATTTCAAAGAAGAACATCTGATGTGGGGATTGACGAAAAGTACAGAAATTCTTCCTGAATTTTTCAGTTACATCAGTCATCATCTTTTACATCTTTTTTTATTGCGCACCTGTAGTACAAGAATTAACTTAAACAAGATATTCCCTAGATAGCCTGATGAAATGAGGCTGAAACATATCTAAAACAAACAAAATAAAAATAAGTTTGAATAAATGTATGATGAAAATTTTTTTTTTAATTTTTGGGGTGTTTGTGACTGTGTGTGTGTGGAGGGGGGGAATCATACTCTTTCCGGCCAATACCAAGTTTTGGTCATAATGAAAGTTTTAATATTAATCTAAGAATACTAATCCCAAACACTTTACTTACAATAAAACAAAGATTTTAAAATAAAGTAGATATAGTACATGAATAATTTCTTTTTTAACCTGTACTATCCATTGTTTTATTTTCTACCGAACAATCTTTTCTAAGTAGCTTCATGTATAGAATATATTTGCATTAATTATGTTCAGACTAATATCCTCATCTTTGTTGTTATTATCACAACATTACTAAAAAGAACAAGATGAGATATTCCATACATGAGCAGCAGAACAAGAAAAACCTAACCCCAGCTTAAATAATGGATCCAATTCCAAACTCCATGAAGGATACCTGGGTTGACAATCACTTGAGAAAGGACAGAGGGCACAAATGTTATAACAACAAGAAAGGTGAGGAAATTAGTCTGAATGTAAATAATGTAAACATTGTTCACTGCTCATCCCAGAAATTCAGACAGAAACAGTTACATGTAGACATTTCAATCTGTTTATGAAAAAGGCACAATCATTTTAACAGATATACCATCTAAATAAATATTAATTCTTCTATTGCTGACATATGTAATGAATTATAGTTTCCATGTAAGAGAAAAACAAAAATAAAGTGATTTGATATCAGTTCATAGGTTGACAGAATAGTTTGAATAGTCTTGGACTCTCTGGGAAACAAATGTTGACATTGAGACACTTATTTCCTAATACACTTTGTATGACCTTTTGACCTAAATATGTCCATCCTATTTTGGGATCCTTCAGAACAGAATTCAATGACTTCACCATGGCATAAGTGCTGACAAAAAAAAAAAACCGATACAAACCGTTACTCTGTTTGGCAGTAGCATATCAAGTGAGGAAATTCAAAGAATGAGTTGAATATATCAAGTGAGGAGGTCATGTCAACAGAATTACTTAATTCAAATGAAAAATATACACAAATTTAAATATTTCAATCATAAATTAATAGATAGATAGATTTTACATATTATCAATACTTATAAATTGTGATTTAAATTTGAATAACAAGAATAAACAAAGGATAAAAGTAATAATTATTTCTGTTGTTTGTTTGATAAACAACTGCTTCCCAATGCAGCAAATTGGACAAAATAAATTCTGAGAAATGTCTTCTGACCAAGACTCATCAAGAGAATTAATGGATTTCTATTGAAGAATCTATCAAAAACAAGTAACAGTTTGACTGCCTAGTTCAGAGTAAATTGATTGATGGGTTTGTAAAAATGTTTTTGAGATTTTCTGATACAAGTCCTACTATTTAACCCATAGCTGGGAGGAGAAGAGAGATTCATGCCTTCCCCAAGGGTTTTTGCATGTAAACCCAGTTGGAATTCATACTCAGTTCTGATTTTTCATTCCAAGCTGTTATCCATTACACTACCTGCATATCCAAACTTACAGTACCTGGTATTCCCAAGCAGTCATGCATCTAGGTATAGACTAGGCTCAATGTTGCTTAACTTTGGTGATCAAATGGGAACCAATGTTATGATATGATATGGTTGTAAGCTGTTCAGAATAAAATAAGCTTTTGTACTTTGCTGTTTGGCCATATTAATTGGTATGTGTATTTCAATTTTTCAGAGTCAAGATTACAGGTGATAAAATTAACATCTCAAGATGATTTATATATTTCACTGACGAAAACAAATGATATTAACTTTTTCACCATTTAGAATATTAACTTTAAAACACTTTCAGATGTTTTTCCTTCCCTTCAATTTACCAATAGTAAAAAAGTTTTAAGTGTAGAGATTATGTAATTTATTAATAAAATATATATTTTTTTCTTTTACAAATTAATTAATATTAAAAAAAGGAAAGAAAAGATACTTAAACAGCAAATGAATAAAAAACAGAGTAATTATCTCATAAAATTGTTTAAATAATCTTTTAGTGTTAAGTGATCTTTTTAATGATCTTATGAAAGGAATTGAATAAACAATATCTATCTCTCCTGTATCATTTATAGCACACACTATAAGACTATAGAAGTTTTTCTTAATTTTGTTCTATAAATGTTAAAGAAGTCAAAGGTATTAAAAAAATGAAAGTGTGAAATAAAATCTTTTTAAAAATAGATTCAGACTTAAATTTCCAAACAAAATAAATTTTGTCTCGTCACAGATGATATCGTGAGAAATTTATTCTTGCTTTTTCCCAGCATTAATGATTGCTTTTCATACAACACCCAGCATGTCATCAAAATCTTTAATCATTTTGGTGGTTTAAACAAGAATTTGTGTACTGAAGTAGAAAGAAAAGAAAAGTAAAAGCAAAATACTTCTTTTGGTCTCATGTCAAAAGATAAAATTTGACAAAGGTGTGTTAGTTAAACAAAATTATTTTGCCTGATACTGTTATAGTTATTTTCCATTTATACAAGTTCATATTTTTTTTTAACTTTCAATAATATTTAAGTTTGCAGGAAAAACAAAGTTGTATAGATTTCAATAAAACAAAAATGGCTTTTTTAAAATTACTTGAAAAGTATTTTGAGCAAAATTGAGCAAAAAATGAAAACCATTGAGATTATAAGACCTATAGTCTTAGTAATAAGCAGAAACCTTATTTATAATACAAATAGTCTTCTGGAATATTTTTGTATTATTTTCTATTACAAGTTGACAAGCATTCAAAAATTTACCATAAGACAAAAAGTTAAAAAGTTAAAGTCCCAACTGATGAGCTTTGCAAGAAACTGCAAAACTACATGAACACATTTTTTTCAGAGGATAGGTTAAAAATATTCATTGTTATGTGTTTAGTTGTATACCTTCTCATGCGACCACAAAGTATTGGTTGGTCATAGCTTCCGGAAAAGTAAAAAATATTAAAATTAATTTGCAAATTAAAAAAATTTGGTAGTTTTAAAATTGTTTATTTTTGGTAAAAAATATGTACACATGGATGAACACACATTTATTTGTAATTATATTAAAACTTTTTTTCCTTGTTTCAGAGTGGGATTTGCTTTTAATACATTTTTCCTATCAACCATGTAATACTTTTAGCATTCTTGCAATCCCCCAAAATAGAATAATGACTGTCACAAGTTATTTAATTATCTATGATATTAATGACTAAATTTATCTAGGATTACCATATATGCCACTTATTGACAAAAAAGCCCAATACCAAACTTTTGATGACAACTTTAGAATGTGCAAATATTAAACCACAAATAACTTCATATTACAATTTGCAATGCTTGGCTATAGGGGCAAAAATAGCAAGCTAAAAGTTTCAGGAATTTTTTAATCATTACAAATATATATTTGACAATTTTATTTGAAATCAAGACTTGTAAAAATGCAAATAAGGTTTTTTTTATGTATAGTTAAAATACATCAATTACTTTGTTATATGTGTGAATTGTAAAAGGTCCATGATGAAATTGTAATGGTTTCTATCGTTACATCTATAAATTCTAATGATCACAAGAACAACAAAATAGCATGATGATTAATTCTCTATTGAAGAATATAGAAAAAGAAGTCAAGAGGGAATTTTGTAATTGCAATTAACAAAACTAAGTATGGATTTGACAAATAAACAAAAAGATTAAATATATACAAAATTTAAATATTTTAAAAATTAATAAAAATAAGGTAATAAAAGAAAACTCATCAGAATGTAAAAACCAAAAAAACAAATGAGTTTTAACAATTCTTATCTTACAATGAACTTGCAATGAAGAATGTTTATTTATAAAATAATTCCCTGGTATGAGCAGTTTATAATGATGTACTGCAAAAACTTTTGGGATGTGTCAAGACTGGTACATTTCACATCACATGTAAATGTGGTTAAATACACTAAATCAGTGATTTTCCGTTTTCCAAATTTTTACTGGATGAAGAAAATGAGATTTAGATTGAGGTTAATATAAATAGAATTCAACATCCCTGAACCACTAACCATAAACATGTTTTAGTTTTTATAAACAGTTCAACTTTCACTGAGAAAATCCAATTTTTACATTCTATATCACCAATTTTAGAAGACACTGAAAAGACATTGAATATAAACAATATAAGGTTATATCAATATCATTAATTTTCTCAGTTTATCACAGGATAAAATGTGTCAGGATTTGAGAGAAATAGGTCTTACCCTTGCACGTTGGGCCATGGCATGATGGCAGGAGATTGGAATTCAGAGTTATCCTTTTAAACTAATCTGGTTGCCAGCAAAGATTAGAAAACTCCAACTGTCTTATTATTTTACCAATACTAAGATGGTGAGGGAGATAAATTTATACCTTTTCCAAGGGCAGAGTGAACTGAACAGACTTATTTGGAATTTGAACTTTGTCTACCAATTCCATTTTTTGCATTGATAACCATTACATCACCTACATATCTATATATATATCACAAAATTATGAGATAAGTAATGGCAACATTTATAAACCATTTCATCTACATTAAAAGAAGTGCCTCTAAAAGTTGTTGCATCAATAACTATTTGATAATCTTTGAAGAAATGTGTTTCCTTATCTATCTTACAAGTGTTAGTATTTAAAATAACTTAGCACAATCTAAAAGAAAAAATTTAAATTTTGTCAAAATAAAATCATGTTTACCCTCCTTAATATTATGACCCAAATGTTTTCTTGAGTGTTCAGTTGAATTTCCCCTGAAGTTGAGTGAGGGTTAGGACGTACTGTCCATGTTCAACCACTAGTCAAACCAGATTAGGGGCTCTCTCACAGAAATTGTATATAAAGGTCTGCTTTGCAAAGTTGCAGTATAAACCATAGGTTGGCTCATTTCTTTATATTTCCTTTGGAATATCACAGAGGCATTGGTATTTTGGTTTTGATGTAATTTCACAACTATTACAAGCGATACAGTAAAAGGTGTATGCGTACACATACTAAGTAAGTAAACTCTTATATTTCTAAATAGGCTTCTATTTTGCATTTAAGCAATTAAAAGAGGATTCAAGTTGAAATTTAATCCATTTACTATTTGATTTAGAAGGTTTTACTCTTTCAGCCACTGAAATTATTATATCTGTTATTTTCTTTTGTGGAATATCCAACTAATTTATATTGAAAATATGTATAGAAAGTTTTCTGGCCATTTCACAATCCAAAATAGTTCAAACATAATCAATCCACATCAGTAGACTGATTCGGTCATGTGAATCACTTGACCAATCAACTGTAGAGGACAGGAATTTTCACCATTGAATTTCTATAGCACACCTGTGAAGGACAGTAATTCCTGTTGCAATCTATGAATGAGTCTAGTTTTGTTGCATGTCAAAGTTTTATCTTCTATGAAAAGGGTCTAAATAACCATTAGAATATATTTGGATATAATTCTTATTCAAAATGAATATATTATATGTGTGTGTGTGTGTGTGTGTGTGTAACTCGAGGTGGTGTAATGGGTAGCAAACTTGCTTCACTAGAACAATTACAACCGAGTAGTGAGTTCAATTCTCACTGGGTGCTCCCTTCTTTCAGCCTTGTGCCACATCTAAGCTATACTTGGAAAATCAATATATGTGTGTGCATGTATATATCCAAATAAAGAAAAAGAACAGGCAGATTAAGAATCTACTGTCCTTTAGCATTTGCACTTAAAAAAAAGTGCTTCATACAACATAGATGATGGGTCAATTTTAGGTTCTGAAATGTAGAAATTTTTATGTAGTGATGTAAAATGTTTTTTAATTAGAAATATTATTTATATATATATATAATTTTTTTTAATACAAAATGAATATATTTTTTCATAAATATTATTGAAATGTGCTGTGTACCATAAATAAAAATTTGGCATGTTTGATGATGGGCTGATACTTGGTTAGGCCATTTTCAAGCCTTTGTTTGCTTTTTAAAAATCAAGAGAATGACAAATCACCTAAAAAAATGACTGTGACAAAATTCTGAACATCCATCAACTACCTACAACCTTTTTTCTTGAATGTTGGATGTTCTACCTATGTAATTAAAATAAATACTGCATTGCTTTTCTTCAGGTGATATATATATATATATATATATATATATATATATATATATATATATATGTGTGTGTGTGTGTGTGATAGAAATTGTAAGGAGGATTTGATAATTATAATTAAATAATTCATTGAGCCTGAAAGAAACCTCAACAGAATGCAGAAAGCACTGGACAGCTGTTTCGTCCTATATTTGGGACTCATCAGCAGTGTGCATCCACTACCGAGAATTGAAACCCTGACAGGTTGTCAAGCAAACATCATACCAACTGTTCCAACGGGCCTCGGCGACGAAGAGATACCAAATCAAACTCAATACAGCACCGCTCGCTCACATATTCCGTGGTGGAACTCAACTGAAATTCTCTGTAACCATAGGACTGTGCCCCCAGGAGCCACGACTACTATCACCAAGCCGCTTAAACTGAAGCATTAGAAGGCGAAATGGCCGTCCAGGGCTTTCTGCATTCTGTTGAGCGTTCTTTCAGACTCAATGAATTACTTAATTATAATTATCAAATCCTCCTAACAATTTCTATCATGTGTATATCATTGCTTGATCCGGCATTTATAAACAGTGTTATCATCTGCATAGCTGTTCATTAGTTATCTGAGAATATTCTTAGACAGATTGTTAATAAAAAGTAGAAAGACTGTATGACCAAGGAGAGAACATTAGGAGACACCCGCATTGATTTTGTCATTTTCAGAAGACTGACTATTGGCTATATTCAACTGCTATGGGAATTTAAATAGTGCCTTGTCCTATCAGACAAAAACATCCTTTTGCTAGCCAATGTTGATCTGAACAAAATGCAACATTTACCTTCTTGCTTTTGATAAGTTATATAAATCAGGACATCCTCAACTGAAAATAGAATTTCTGATTTTTCTGCTCATTGATGTTGACCCATTCCACTATCAGATTTATTGAGAGATATCACTTTGAAATTTAATATAATACAATTTTATATACTAAACTATGGTAAAAGGTTTAATAGTGATGGTTTTTTAAATAAAACATTATGTTTATAAATTAGGATAGTAATATTAATGTTGGTAATCATGTAATTGCGACATAATGATTATACACTTTTTCTTTATTAATACAGGTTTCAGAATAAACTGAGTATAAATGATAGTAAAACATTATTTCATCCTGATTGGAAATGAACACAGGATATTTGCATAAATAGACACAGAGACATATCCATCAACCTTCTCTGGGTCCAATGCCTGTTGGGGTCAACAGCATTCTGGATAATTGTTCTCCATAGCCATTAGAATCTATCATGTTTTTGTTTTATAGACATTGTATCAGCACCATGTGTAAGCATCTTTGTACGGCTTCCGGTGGCTGAATTTTGAATTCAGAGTTGTTATTCTCCTAGAATGACTGCCAACCATGGCTAGAGATCCCAGTCTACCCTGCTATTTAAATAGTTGGGGAGAGAAAAGAGGAGTTCACGCCTTTCCCAGGGGTATTTATGTGAAAGTGAATGTAATGAACTGGGTCGGATTTCATACTCTACATATCCACAGAACTATTTAGGTAAGTATTTTCGCTTATTTAACATAAGGCTATAGTGTTATTATATACAGTAACAAAGTGAACAATGATTATATTCACTATATTAGTGAATTGGTCTTTAACCAGTTGAATCCCAAGACTTGACACAACTTGCTGATACACTATGCCTGGAGATTTTGGTTAAATTTCACTATTTCAGAACTGCCTGTGTAATAAAACAAATTAGCAGTGAAGAGCAGCAAATGGCAAGTACAAAGTTGTTCATATGAACAATCTTATTTTACTTATATGTTGTTAAAACCGTTTCAGTAATTAGATGCTGTTAGTAGATCTTTAATAGCATACTAAGGGTTCAATACATTTAACAATGGTGCCACAATTAAGGCTCCTTAAACACACACAGAACCAAGTTCTGTAAGAGTTGAAATAAAGGAGATTATAAAATTGGAATATTTTTCATTAAACTGCTACTTTATAAAAAGTTTTCAAAGAGATTTAACATCTACAAAAAGGTATTCATTGATAAGTACATATATTTTCCTTTTCAAATATACATACATACATACATACATACATACATGCATACATACATATTAACCATATTCCTCAATCAGCCATTTCCAAACAGGTGTTTTATCCGGCAGTCATGAAAAAAAGGTGACATGAACACAAGTATTTTATGTTAGAAATCTTAAAACTATGTTTTCTTGTTTTTCATTGAAAATATCTGCAATGCATAAATAGACATTTTCTTTTTAAGTTACAGATTTTGTAAAGAAAGAAAAATCATATAAAAAGATAACTTATCTTTATTTTATAGACTGGCCTAGATGTTAAAAATATATATTCTTATATAGGCATGCTTCCATAGAGTGACACAGAAGCAATTATGATGAATAGCAATTCAAGTTCTCAAGTGAGGGTGGGGGAACTTAAGGTGAATAGGGACAGACCTAACAATAAAAAAGAAAAGATACTAAGAACATTTTAAAATTACCTGAGGTATGTGAACAGAAATGTTTTTGTTATATGTGAATAGACAATGCTGTAGGTCAACCTGTTTGCCAACTGAATAATTTTAAATTAAATCATTCTAACACAACATAGTAGCCTTTAATGGGCAAAATAAGGATGATTATTTTAATTATAATTTGATAATGCTATTAAATGTCATTTCAAGGCAAATGAAATGATATTTATGTAATATAGACATCAGGTCATTTTTCGAGAAAATTGAGATTTTATGAATAAATCATTTATGGTGGTTTTTCTATGTGTAGCTTAGATGTGGCACAAGGTCGAAAATATGGGTGACCCAGTGAGGATCAAACTCACTACTCAGTTGATCTTGCGAGATAAGTTTGCTAACCATTACACCATGTTGAAATTCCCAAATAAATTGTCTATGTGTATGATTAATATACATATATGC
This sequence comes from Acanthosepion esculentum, assembly GCA_964036315.1. Classification (NCBI taxonomy): domain Eukaryota; kingdom Metazoa; phylum Mollusca; class Cephalopoda; order Sepiida; family Sepiidae; genus Acanthosepion; species Acanthosepion esculentum. The sequence continues at coordinate 71,008,587 of OZ038506.1, forward strand.
ACACAAACTTTATTGGATAAGTAATCAAGTTTTTTTTTGTTTTGTTTTTTTAATAAAAAAAAGTAAAGGAACATTATTAGTTTTGATGAAGTGAACTAAAATTTAATAAAGTTAATAAACTTATTTTTAGTGGAAAATAGAAAAGGTGGTGTTTTGATGAACACTACAGGGCCAGCTGTAACTGCCACACCAAACCCTTTAGATCCATTAAAAGAGATTATTGAATGATAACTGATTAACTATTAATTACAAATGCCAGAAAAAGCAATTTAATGACAATTACTGAAATGACTTTGTGAGGAAGGAAGGTTGGTTCAACTATCAAAATTATGAAGGGTAATTCATATAGGAGGTGTGGCATTAAAAACTACATTGAACACATATTTATAGTGAAATAGGAGGCACACTTGCACAAAATACACATGCTACCCATTTTCAGGGTGAATAAAGGATATTTTTTCACCCCAACCTCATCCCAGTCCTTCAGTAGATGTCTTGACTGCATTTTATTTTTTTTTAGTTATTTTTTGTTTTAATAGTTTTCCATTTTTCTTTGTCTTTTCATTACTGAATACAAACAAGTACAGTAATTAAAAATAATTCTGTGTCTACTTTTTATTTGTAAGATTCATAACAGCTTGATCACAATCACCTTTTTAATTATTTTAATATTTTTCTGGAAGTATAAAAATTTATTATTGAACATATTATGAAATAAGTATAATAGGGAAATAAAGGGCAATAAAAAAAAGATTTGTTTTATGTCTTATCAACATATAATTATTATACTTAATATTTAATTATCATATCTTAATAAATTCTAGTGAACACTTATTTCTAGAACGAGATCTTTCATGCATGTATCACTTGTAACATTTTTTACAGTCAATTTTGTACATTACTATTTTAGTTTTAAGGTTGTTATTATTTTCTTTTATATTTATTAAATCCTATTATTTTTGAAGTAGTTGTAACAAATTTTATATTGAGTTTAGATAAATTATTATTTATATAAGAATTAATGAATTTATTTTTAATCTGACATTTTCAAACATTATTTTTAGTGGATACCTGTTTCAAATAGACAGACCCATTTTTACTTTTTAAAACAGTGTGTATTACATCTATCTGCCTGCATACTTGAGGAATCTTAATAAATATAGAAGGTTTTGAATCTGCATTCCCTTTTGTAGGATGAAACCAGCATTTGAACCATTGTGCTTTAGATTGCTCAGCCTTAGAGGACATCACAGACCAGTAAAGTTCTTTTTTCCCTTTTAAAGAATACACATTCTTCTGTTCAGATTTTTCTTGAACACCCATATCTGCTAAGTTTTGTATCTGAAACATAGTGCACGCCAAAAGATGATAGATGTAATACACAATATTTAAAAAAATAAAAACAGGATGTCCATTTCAAACACAGGTATCCACTAAAAATATAAGGTAAAAAATAAATTAAAAACACTAAGAATAATAAGTACACCTGCTAATTTCTTGGTATGAAATATTCAGGTACCTAAAGATCTCCTAATATGAAACTGACAGCTGTGCTTATTGTTTTGTGTTTTTAATTTATATTAGTTTATATTAACATTTTATATAGATGCTACTTGATATTGTGTTTGTTGTATATAAAACAGTTGTACTATTCTTTTATTTTTTTTTTTTTACTTGTATCACACACACACACATTATATATATATATATATATATATATATATATATATATATATATATATATATAAAAACAGACTGTGTTTTATATATGTGGATTTGATTTCAATTTTTGTGTTCTTTTTAACCATTGTAAATTTGATCTGTGTTATCAGTGTAGAGCTATGAATTTTCTTAAGAGCACAGAGTGACTTGATGAACAGCCATTAGCTAGACATGAAGACACACATTACAGACCAAATGTTTAGTTATTGAGTATGTCATGGTACAACATGTTGATTATCATTCCTGCTTCATATTACAAATATTCAATACCAATGATGATGAATGGAAGCATACAAAAATTGTATAAGAAAGAATCTATGAAATCAATACCAACATCCTGAATGCTAGTAGATGCAATTGTTTCTTTTACAATTACATTCAAGACACAAAACACCAAAATATATGAAATTTTAAGAAAAAGTGAGAACAATGATTACCACAGGTGATATTAAACCTGTCAAAATCATTAAAACTGTGAGTGAAAGAGAACAGTGAAAGAATGTGTTAGTGAAGACCTGAACAAAATCTTATCTCTAATGTCCTCATCTTTGTTGTTGGTATCACATTTCAATCTCTATGCTCTCCAGCCTTCTTCAAGTGCCTGTCAATTCAAGTTAACTTTCAGTGGATTTTGAACCAAACTCTTTATTTCATCTACACATCCACAGAAGATGGTTGGCAGGCACAATGCTTGAAACATTGTAACAACAAAGATGAGGAAATTAGTCCTAATGTACATAACAATTACTCCTTAACCCAGAAATTTACACAGAAAATCTCTCTTCAGTTATTCTTCAGTTTTGATACTAAGTATGTTCAGGACTTGTTGCGAGCATGTGATAAGCCAAGATAGCATTTCATCATGTCTCTTGACGAGTTTTCATCAAGTGTTTACTAAGAACCAGTGTCTGTTGTAATTAAAGATAGAATACTATTTTCTTATAAGACTATACAGAGTTACAGGGAGCAGAACATAATGACTCTTTTTGAGGTGAGACTTAGCAGGCTGTAACTAAATGATTGACCAAGTAAGGTCATGTGTGACAAACATTAAAAATTAAAATTTAAAATGTCAATAGCACTAAACACCTTAACAGTTATGAGTAGGTAAGCAAGACCTACCCTAGAAATGTTTGCAATCTAAAAATATTTAAACTGTTAAATGAAATGACAAGAAATTGTTCCATAATGTTAAATGCCGATGACTCAACAGTAAATGCTTTCTATTGAATGACAAAATTTTTATTCCAATTTCTTTTATTTCATTTTAAACCTCATTGCTAACTTACCATTCAATTCAATCTTGTTTGTTGAGTTTAAATTTAAATAATACTTTCTTTATAACCAAAATAATGTTTTTTTGTTTTTTTTTAATTTTTATCTTTCAGAGTGGATGCATGACTGAATGGTAAGAACATTAACATTATGACCATGAAGTGTCAGATTAAAATCACCCATGATCAATTTATCAAGGTGACTTGCCAATATCATCTGGGAAGACAATTCCATCGTGTGGCACCTGAAAAACATACACACAAACTTTGTAGATGAAATAGTTCACAAGCCATCGATGGTTATGCTAAGAATAAAGTCACGAGTTTTTGTGAGTGAGGGTTTCAGTGTACTGACCTTTGCTCCAAATTGTTGATCATGCCAGATTATGCACTTTTCCATACAAACTGTAACTAAGGTCTGCACAGAATAGTTGCAGCAGATTGGCTCTGTGGGTATTGAAGAAGCACAAATGTACCTAAACAGCTCATCAGCAACAGTGATTGACTAGCCACCTTAACGTACAAGTAGACTTGGAAATGAGCATCCAACCATACCAATTACAACTATTACATGTTTCACTGGCAGAACAATCTGTTTTCATTATGTCTCGTTTTAAGGAGCTTTTGAGAAAGATTAAATATAAAACCAATATAATTATGATGCCAAATCTTTGCAAAGTTTCAAATTAGGAATTTTATATTTGAAAAATTCAAAAGGTTATTATCATTAAATAGGAATTTTTATTCTATAACACTGGGCAGATAAATGATGCTATATTAGATTAAATAGAGTACGTGCAGTTTAATTTGTACTCTTAATTGTTCTGGCCTGTCAGATCTTTAATTTATTTTCTAGAATGTTTATATTCCAGGTATATTTAAACAGATAAAGAGAAATAACCAAATAAATATAAAAGCCCATTCTTATATTTTCATAAATGCTTGAAACACTTGTGTATTGAACTATAAGAAGCTGAACCAACCTTAATATCTTAATTCTGTCTCAGTTATATCCAAGTGGAGCCCCTCACCATTCTCATCACTTATAGCACACAGATCCATTGGAAAATAAATAGAAATAAAAAAATTAAATTGAGGTGATAAGCTGGTGTCCTATTCTTTTATATACTGTGAGAATTATTAAATCAGCATAGATTTCACGCCGATGAAACCCAAGAAAATTCTAAGGAAACATTAATGAAAATGAAAACAAAAAAGCAGGAAAAAGTGACAGTTGAAATACCTGGAACACATTATAAGGAAAGAGGGCTTGGCAAAGGACACTCAAAGAGAGAGACAGAGGGAAACAGCAAGTAAAACCTAAATGGATATCAGATCAGGGAGTGGAAGGATAGTTAAAAAGCAAACATTTGCTAAGAGCTAAAAAGAATGGAAAGTTGTAGAGAGCTATGATTGCCTATGTCCTGTAGGGAGATAGCACATAAAAAATGAAGAAGGTGGCAGCATCATTTGTCTGAGTAGTGAATCTCCAATTATGTACACATAAAGCTAGAACAATTTTGATTATGGATTCAGAACAGTAGATACAGTTTAATCTACACCTTATGATTTTACTCCAGAAAACAAATTTTAATTATCCTATGTAATTTGTTTTAATTATTTTCCTTATTATTTGTCAAGAGGTAATCCCTGCATATACATATTTACTAAGTTTGTCTTCCATAGGGCTACATTAGTGAAACCCTGAAGATCAATGAATCATTTGCAAGATGACCTTAATTGTTGTTATATAGCTGTCGCACTGTCTATTACTGTATCCATTCGATGAGCTTGTTACATTTTAAAATGTGTCAATTACAGAAAGTGCCAAAAACTAATTTCAAGAAGCAGCCATTGATAAATCTAGAAATTAGCTATGATTACAGGAGTGACTTTTTGGTAAAATGTCCAACTTTTAATGAAGATGTATATATTAACCAAAAAGCACTAATTTACTATAGAAAGCACAACACACTGACTAAATATAAACTGGTACTCTTGGCTAAATTACCAACAGCCCAGCAAATAGTTTGAAGGAGTTTCTGATGTTTGGTAATTGATCCTAATAATAATAACAACAAGAACAAGTGATGAATATAATACTGGTAATTATTACTGAAGTATTTCCTCTCCAAAACAAAATCATCAGATAAATGTTCTCTGCTGCTAGATTTGTAATACTAGTACTTATTCATTGACAGTTAACAGGGAAACATTATATATATGTGTGTGTGTGTGTGTGTGTGTGTGTGTGTGTGTGTGTGTGTGTGTGTGTGTGTGTGATAATTCTAACAAAACATAAAAAATTAATAGAATTTAATATGTTTAAAAGTGATCCTATTTTTATAAAAAATATATTCAATAAGGAAACCATGTACATTATAAATGTTTTGTATGTATTCAGGCTCTTGTTGAAAAAAAGAAAAGAAAAAAAAACAAAACTGCCAGGAATTTTTGCACACACCTAATAATTATAAGTAGAAAGTCTAAATATTAATGGTATGCCTGATAGTTTCAATTAATTGTTAAAAAATGTGATTTCAATAATCACTAACACCAACACTACTTGAGCCAAATCCTTTTGTTTTGTTTCAATGTACTCTGCAATCATTCCTTGGTTTGAAAGGTTTGCATATGGCATAAAATAGTATCAGTGAAATTGTTGTTGTAAAAACAATTCAATAGGTCAAAACATTTTGGTAGTCCTTTATTTATGCTTCGAAATGGAAGACAGTTTAATTTATAATATTTGTTAAATTTTCACATATACTATGAAGCATGTAAACATTGCATAGTTCTCTTTATACATTCCTTACCTCTGCATACATGCTACGGTGCTTATCACATTCAAGGCACAAAATAGCTTTATTTGTTTAACTATAAAATCCATAAAAACTAAACATAAAATATCACTTATAAAGATAATAAAAGACCAGATAAAATGGAAATTAACGAGTTATCTTTTAAAAATTGATTTTAAAGTTGAATATTTATCTCCATTAAACAAGAACAGCTGGACAAAATATAAAAGCTGGTAAATTCAAAGAATAAAAATCCCAGTTCATGTTACAGCTTTACATAGTATTTGCACCTGCACATGTGGGCTGTTATATACATATTTAATTAATTTTCAGGGTACTGAGTGGACATACACAAAAACTGTGCTTTTGATATTAGATATAGTCAGATTCTTTTTATATATAAAGAGACCCATTGTAATCCTATAGTAATGAAACCACCATATAAGAATACAAGAAAAAAAAAAAAGAAGACAAACAAGGAAATTTTTAATTATGTAAATATATTTTGAGGTTTTGTTTTTAATTTTCTGCTTTTGTTTCAAATAATTTATTCAATTAAAATATTGTAATAGAATGTATTTTATATATAATGAAAAGCATGAAAATTATTATGCTGATCTTTTGAAGCAAAGATAGTAAAAAGGCATTTGTTTAGAACTTATGGCTGAAATATAGACATTATTCCATTATATTATCTTTTCATAAATATATTGAATCAATCTCAATATAAATAGAATATTATTATGTGAAAGTAATTAGAACAAATTTATAACCAAGTAATGTCTCTTGGCCATTGGAAAATTTTCTTTCTATGCATTTTCTTGTATTTTACTGGAAATTCCAGCTAAACTATTATTTATTTATTATTCATGCAATATGTATTGGTAAAAATCATGACATTTATAGATTATACTATGAAATATGAAAATATCAACATGCTTTTTAACTACTGTATTAATTATTTCACTCAAATATTTTCCAACAATCTTCTTTGTCAGTGCACTTAATTGGCTGGTAAATTTTAATCATATAGATGAAACATTATACAGCAAACATTTCAGAACACTCTGGAATTATCAATATCAGAGGATGTATCTTCACAAATCTTCATTTTGCTGATAATATTGATGGAGTATCAGGCAGTGTAGAAAAAAGTGGCAGATTTGATAAACTTGGACAAACTTCGACCAAGTACAGAATGGAAATCAGTGCAGCAAGGATCAAATCAATATCATTGTCAATGGCCAACATCAGGAAACAATGTAGCAGTTTAAATATCTTGGTTCCATCATCATTGAAGAAGGTTCCAAACTGTAATAACTCTGGTAAGACTAAAGCCCATATATGGAAAGACAAGAATATCAGTCACGGAATGAATTTGAAACTCTTGTATGCACTGTTTTGATCTGTTTCCTTGTACAAAATATGTCTTGCATTCTTACAGTCTCAAAAGTTTCAGGGAAGGATTCAAACAGTGAATGTGGAAGTGAGATGTTATAGCAATCTAACATGATTGCCATTTGATTTAGGAATCAGTATCTTGTACTTTGACATTTTTTGTCTAAAAATTAATTTAATAAATGCAAATATTTTTATAACTTCTCTCTTGATATGAGATACAGATTTGAAAGATAATCTTGGATGATAATCTTATTCAAGATTTTCAAATAATTACTACTATCATTTTGACAATTTCCAGAATTATCTTAATTTTTGAAACCTCTGAAGTTATTGAATAGTTTTCTTAATCCAACTAAACACTCTTATGGACCATTTTAAACTTTCAAACTTGCAATTTATGCATAAATTTGAAACTTAAATTCAGAATATTTATACCTGTACATAACAAACCAGCTTTAAGTTTTATAATTATACAGATAGATGCTCCCATAATTCAGCAAATACACATTTAGATTCCAATGTGTTTTACATATCAATAAAACATGATGTGGTAAATAATATGAAATATAATGTATAAGAATCAGGTTTGTAAAATCCTATAAATTCTAAATCTGTGTCATCTGGAAAAGATTTTCATGCAATTTCTTTGGAATTATTGTAAATTGGATTTAAATTAATCCTCGAAAACAGGTTTATAAAAGTAATTTTTCATATGGAAACGAACTGTAAAGTTTGCACATGTACTAAGAGTTGATTAGTTTTTACTTTATTGGATATTTTGAGAAAATCATTTGCTTCCTCACTTAAAGTGAATTTTACACTTGATAGCGAGTTATGGTTAACATTATTCTGTTTTCTGTATAGTCAGATCAACTCAATACATTGCATTATGAAAACTTTAGAAAACTATTTTCATCTAACTTGTATTCAACTTGAAATGAATAACACACTGTAAACCTGGTGATACCCAGATATTGAATAGAGAATTGCTCGAGTGAGAGCATATATTAAGCATCTTTTATTGCAAAACTGAAAGAGGCACAAAAGTTTCAGCATTGTAAACATTAACTGTGAATGCGATAGCTAACCAGAATTACTGAAATGAAAACTTGGCAAACATATTTCAATTCTTTACCTCAGAATTTTTATGAAGTAAAATAAAAACTGCTTCTGTCATTCCCCATCATGCATACTAATTCAAACAAAACTATTATTACTTATATTTAATCACATTTTTGCTGAAGAATTCAGTCTTTTAAACTCAAGTTATCATTCTTGTTGACCTCTGACAAGGTTAACAGCTTTTTGCTTCTGCTGCTGTTTGCATAGTTATATGAAAAAAACTTTCTCAGGTCTTTATTTATATGTTCTGTTAAATGACAATGATGTAACATTTAATCAAGATATCTAATTAAAGGGCAGAGGGCAGGTAGAATGGGGTCCATGCCTTTCTAATGTTATACATATACTTGGTTCACAGATTCCATTTTCCATGATAGTGACTATTCCCCACCTCCACTCAACTTATACTCACATGAATATAATATATATTCTCATCAATGAATGTCCACATCATCTATATTGATGATTTAACTAGTGACATACAGACACAAACATATGACATTTACTGATTTCCCTATACAGAAAAGGCATACATAGAAATGTGAATACACACACACATGGGGTGCTGAAAAGTAGCTGGTCTAGTGCACTTCTTTAAGTCAGTATGCTAATGTGAGGCTACTGAAATACTAATTTTGGGAAATGTGTCAAGCTGAGAAATTTACACACACACATATATATATATATATATATATATATATATATGTGTGTGTGTGTGTGTGTGTATATATATGTGTGTGTGTGTGTATATATATGTGTGTGTGTGTGTGTGTGTGTGTGTATATTTATTACAGGTGCATATACATACACATATATTGAACAGTAGTTAGCAGCGTGTGTGTGTATAAAGAGTTAAGTGGTTTCCAATTTTAAATCTGTAGTTTTTTTCTTTTTAAACTCAAGCAGAACAATTGAGAGTGAGAAAAGTGAGCAGCATTTCCCATTAATCATATGGATTCTTCTCAAAAACTTTGAATAGCCAATGCAACAGATCAGAAGAGAAGCCATTCATCAAGTCTCAAGGTGTGTGAACACAATGTCACAAAAATAAGAGCGTACATGAATTCCAAAATTGGAAAAATAAAAAAGATTAAAATGACAAAAGAAAATGAAGCAAAAGTGATTCAGAATTCTTTGCATTCATTGTCTTGGTAACAACAAAGAAATAAAAAGCATTTTAATATTAAAAGAAATACAACAATTGACAATCAGTTTGAGGAAACAAAGAACATTCCACGTGAGCCTAAGAGGATAGGAGTTGATCTAGCATTGCAAAAAAAAAAAAATTATCATCTGAAATTTTCTTTCTTTCCACTTGAAGTAACAGAAATGCAGTTCTAGAGACAAATGCTAAGAAAATCATGGACAACACATGTGAGCAAATGAAAAAGTGTCAAGGAAAAGAAAGAACTTTTCTCACTCTCAATCATTCTGCTTGAGTTTAAAAAGAAAAAAAACTACAGATTTAAAATTGGAAACCACTTAACTCTTTATAAGGAAAGGAAAAACAAGAAACAATAAGAAAGAAATAACTGACATTTCTGGGAAACATAATGAAGAAAGAGAGCCTAGAGAATTTAACACTCACAGGACATATTGAAGGTAGTGAGGGTGAGGAACAGCAAGTAACCTACTTAATGAGTTTGTGTGTGAATGGATGGCAAACTGGAATGATAAAGTGCCAAAAATTACTTGAAGCAATAAAAGACAGGAAGTTGTGGAGAGCCACAATTACCTATGTCGTGAAAGGTCTTAGCACATAAAAGTGACCAAAAAAATGACAGGATTATTTATATATTGATTAGTTGAGGAGCAGAGAAACTATGTATGTGTGAATAAAAAAAGACAAAAGGAAATTTTTTCTTTACCAATACATTTCATCCACTGATGGACTTTATCAAGGCAAATGTAAAGATTTTATTTTGCAACATGCATTTATAAACAGAAATAAAACTATTGTCAGGTATTCAAAATTTTAAAAACTTTCACAGTTAGCCCTAAGAATATATTTGAGCATTCTTAAGAATGCTCAAATATATTCTTAGTGCTAAGTGATATAATTTAATGCCAAATAAACGAAAGTGAGTAAATGTTATTGTTGAATTTTTTATTTTTATTTATTTTATATTATTTTTAATTAATGTAATTATTTATTTATTTTAAATAATAGAAGGTTTTGATTTAACATTTATTTAAAAAAATTTTTAAAACATTTTTATTGTCATTTATGTTGGCTTGGGAAAGGAATATATCTTTTAGGAAATAAGATATTTGAAAAAAATCCAGTGCACAGATTTACATTTTGGCAAGATTTTATAGTGACACTCAAGAACTTTGTTTAAGTAAGTTATTTTCTCTTTTAATAAGTGTGGAATTCTCTAAATTGAAGTTGTGGTTGAACTTATTTCAACTTGCTTAATTTTTTTTTTTTAAGACATCTGTGCTTGAAAAAGGGCATGACCAGTTGATAAATGTTTGTTTTCTTTTTAAGCAAATCTAAAGGTAAGGTGAGGTGAGGTGCGTGTGTGTGTGTGTTATACAAAATTATAATTTTCTTTGAAATGAACATGAATGAAATCAAATTTTGTTTTAATTATACCAAATTATTTTGACAAATGAATTTCTAAATTCTAAATAAAAAATAATTAAGTATAATAACCCATTCCCCACTAACAATATGGAATTAGTAAAATAATATCGTTGCTACAATAAAAATTATTTTGATTAAAGATACTGAACTGACAAAGAATTAAAGATTCCTGTAAAATATTTTTCACCCTCTTATGAGAATTTAGTTAAAATGATTAACACAATTTTTTTTTTATATTATATTGACAAAAATGTTAAATATATCAATAATTGAATGACTGTGCAAACATGGTATTTTAAAAATCATTTTGTCTCAAGCAAGGCAATAACGCCACTAACGTGCAGGGTTTACTGAGTTTTAAAGAATATGAGAAAACAAAACACTTAAAGAGAGAGAACAATAAAAGGACAGGAATTAAGATAGAGGGTTAATGATTGACATTACATTTAAATTTTTGAAGATCAAAGTTGACTGGGAAGCAAGACAGAATAGAGCCCCACAAGTGAGAAGTGCGAGAGAAGAAACTATTAGCATAGAACTTATGGCTATATCTAGCCATTTCAACTGTAAAATGATGAAATACAAATTAATTGAAATAAAAACTATTTTAATAAAGAAAAATCTCTAAAAATGAAATATAAATAAGTTGCTAATATTTAACCATTGAACAAAACCACAACCTGAATGAATGGGAAATTGTGTTTAAGCTTGGAAGATTCAAGAAGTTCGAGTGGAAACTTTTTTTTGGTGGCAGATGGTGAGGGGGTATCATAACATCTAAAAAGGCTCTCAAAATAAGTTACTATAATAGTGAAAATCTAGTCTACAATATTCAAAAATTCAAAGTCCAAAGAGCTTTGTTTTTGCTCAAGTTTAATTTTGGGGAGGAAGAGAAAAGAATGTTTAAAAATTTAACCACATTGTATGAAAGATCAAGTTTCAATTATAGACTCTATTAAATGACACACTAACACATAAAAATTGCAGATTAAAGTCATTTTTTTTCAGGAATAAATATAAATTGTTTAAATATGCATATATAGATATTTATAGATCCTTAATCTGCAATAGCTTGTTATTAAATATTAAGATTTAAAAGGTTGGTCATTCAACAATAACTCAAAATGCTTGATCAAAATATTTTTGAAAATGATATTGACATTCATGATCTTCAGAAGATTGGTAAAATTTTACAATTTAGAATTGATGAAACTCAAAACAAATACATGGGGTTATATAAATATGAGGGAGAGAACATTGCCCAGTCTTGTGCTTGCATGCGTATACATGAAAAATGACCATGTTTTTAAATAATTATTTTTCAATAACCATTAATTTTAATATTGTTTGCAATTTATTAGATATACTAACATTTAATACTGATTAACAATCCTAAATTCACTAGATTTTGAATTCTTCCTTAATACTTTAACTAGACATTTAATCAAGTTGTAAGAAAACATTTAATAAATAGGTTCTCTTATAGTAGCTAAGAGAAGACAGAAGTATCTAAATAACAGAGGAAAAGAAAAAGATATTCTTTTCTCCCCATAAGGGAGTAAAAAACTACTTATGCTTCTTAGTCAGTAATTTAAGTTGTTAATCTAATTGAAAAATGCACAAAGCGAGCTTTAAGGAGTATCATCGATGAGGTAACAATCTTGACTTTTGATCTCTGATCTAGGAGTGAAAGCTGAAATTATTTTAGAGAATGGAAACTTTCAATAGATATATTTGTTTAAACAATAGAAACAATTGAAAAACATAAAAGTAAAATCTGTACTTGTATGCAATGTTTTCAACAGATATGCAGTATGGTGCACCAAACGTTCAGATATGCACTATGTGCACTATTTTTGTGCAAATGCATCTCCAAAATGAACTGAAGTGATATTTAGAATATGTAAAGAATCTCTAGTATAAAAATCTAAAATCACTTTTCTCAAACAATAGATCAACATTTTGTTTCATAAGTTACTGCAGTTAAAGTGACAATTTATTATAAATTGTAACACCAGACATATTTATCAGTGACATTGAAAGACAAAATTGATTATAGAAGCAAAATATTTGAAAATTAAAAAGCAATTTAATATGAAACCAAACAAAATATAATGCATTAATAATATAAGCAAACAAACTTTTATATATTCATTGAATAATTTCAACATAAGTTTTGGTTGTAGTAAATTTTAAAATAATGATAAAACAACAAAGGCATATTTGTTAATGCAGATTCCTTTTTGTAATTCATTCATTTTGTAATTAAGCTTTTGTTTTGAGTATTTAAGTAATTATGAAATGAATTTGGTTTTTAAAGGATGGGCAGAATCTAATGGACTAGGAAAGAATCTAACCCAAAATGTTTTTAAAAGCTAACAAAACCCAATTTTGGCAGCAGATTATAATAAGCAATTTCCTGTCATCTAGACATAAAGAATACAAATTATGTGACCCATAAATGAATGAATTCACTTCTAATTCTGAATGTCTACAAAGAATATTCTTGAAGGAAACAAAAACAATTGCAGCAGAGTGTAAAAGACTTGTCCAAGTCTTAAATGACTGTGGAGGTAAAAAAATAAAATGGAATCAGCTTTGTTTAACAAAATACCCAACCTCTTTCAAAAATGATACCTTCTAGTCTTCATAAAAGTATACAAGTAAATGTAATTTTGTTTTTTCTAAGAGAAATTGAGATCAATCAGAAATTAAAATATTTTAATGTAATTGTAACTAAATCCAATTTCTTATTAAGAAAAGACTAAACCAAAGAAACTAGAAAACTTATATTGGTCTACAAACTTTTATATACAACTTAGAAAAACTTGCAAAATTGTTATTCACAAATTTTTCTCAGATGGTTGTTTTGCATTAACACATTTTACATTGAAAATCTCCCAACAATGGCAAAAGAGTTTAGATACTACATTGAGATTTTTTAAAACCTTGCAAATGACTACCTCCATTTTCTATAATCACTATTTACATGTTTTTGATTAATATCTAGTAGAAGCCCCATGTAGCTCAATGACTGTCTGAAGCCATTCACAATAGACAAATACAAGTTTTTCCTCATTAAACATTCACTCTTTATCAAACATTATGTCATGTCAGACAAACATTTATCAAGGTATCTGGTGATGAGAGAGTACAGGGAAATGTGGATTCATGCTTTTTCTAAGAGGATTCATTATCAGTAGACAAACTGCTTCAGAAAAACTTCAAACTGCCAACTAACTCATTTTTTTAACCCCAACTTCAACCATTTGTAATTTTCTTCAATTACAGACACAGATCTGCAATAAAATCTCATAAAAAAAGGTTTTGCTTGTAACAACAGTTTTGGTGAGAAAAACTAAGATATTGCACAGCATGAGACTTTCTTCAGTTTAAACAATTGTTTTGTTTCTAAACAAATTTGATAAATTTTTATAGACTTGTTTGATTGTATTTTTAATAATATTGTTTAATTGCACAAACAAATTCTTTCCCCATTTTGTCATAATCAGTACAAGTGAGAATGAAATCATGTGGTAAGTTGTTAGGTTTATCATTAAAATATAAAATATCTACAAGGACAATTTTGTTGTTAGTGATATGCACGATAAGACGTTTCATATGTTGAAGTGATATGCACAATAAGCCATGGTGATACACGTTTTCAAACAAGAAAAGAAAATAATGAGTTTAAGAGAAAAAGATTATTAACAAGGTAACATTAAATACTTACACCAACAAAAACCTTCTGGTGTGGTTCCCAAGAGCAATTCTACATTTTTACTGGCAGAATGGTAAGAACAACTTGCTCAAGCAAACAAAGAATATTAACAAAGAAAATCTCTCTCAAATTCTGTACACTTCTCAGTCTCAAATATAACCCCTTATACCAATTGTATATGCCAATTTCAACTCAAATCAACTGCAGTATCTTAAAATCTACACATACACAGGAAATCTATAATCAATTATGGTTTGAAACACAAGCATAGAAATGATACCCAACTTTAAAAACAAAACATTGTAATTACTTTTATTTATTACTTCTATTTTGAAAGTTTAACCAAAAATTACTTCCAATGAAGTTCAATGATGATCTCAGTTATTTTAAACCTGATTATCCAGTTAAAATAAGATACTGTAAACTGGGTGCAATTAAACAGATTTTGTGACAGGGACAAATTGTATAAAATGTCAACTCAAATCACAGCCATTGTTATCCCAAAATGACACAGTTTGGTTCCCCTTCACCCATGTGTCTCCATATCACCCTAACATCACTGGGCTTGACTAACGATAATCTTTATCAGATATCAAAAAGCTCTCTTGCCCTTTCTAGAGATTGGCACAGTGACAGTAGGTTGACAAAAATAAAATATATTTCTAAAGAATCTATTCAAGCAAAGAAAAATATATAATAAACAATAACCAGCATTGCCACTTCCCCATAAGTAGGAAAGAGGAAGAAGAAGGATATTCTCCATCATTCTTCAGCAATAGTGACATACCTCCCTTCATACACACACCATCAAGTCAGGAGGAGTGGATTACAGAGATGCATTTAGTAAGAGGCATAATAATTAGACTATTTGAAAACCAAGGGGAAGAGATGTCCGTTTCATCGAGTTAATTGACAAAAATGTCACTTTAGAGTGAACAAAGTTGAGTGAGGCTATGCTTAGGGACTGGGTTTAAAAAAAAAAAGAAAAGAAAAAAGAAGGCATAAATGACAAGTGACATCATGTGGGATATGATATCCTGCAATAAGTAAATGTCACAGTACACAATATGACATACAGAAGTGACAACAGGAGAGGGGAAACTGTTTTAATTCCCATAAAACATGAAAGTAGAATGGGTAAAAAACAAAAAAGTTTCCCATTTAAGACATTAAAATTTAAGTTTGAGCTTAGAAGTTGGCTTCTTGGTCAAGTTTTCTAATTGGTACTATTACTGTAATGATTTTCAAACACTACAAAGTGTGTAAATATACAATAAGGTGTCTTGCAGGCTGCTGTTAGGGAATTCAAGCATCACTAACAGCTTCAATAAGGTCATGTGTGAGTTAAGCCTAATGAATATCTACCTTCAATAGAAAGACTGCAACACTAAGTGTATATTAATAGTGAAAGCAGTAACAGTTAAGAAATTAGTCAAAAACCAAAGAACATAGTATTAAAAAAAATATTGTATATTCTCTTTAAACTGTTTAAATTTGTTACATTTCCAAACACATTTCATGTAGTAAATGTAAAAACTTATAGGACAGAAATAGCATTATATTAATGATTACAGATTACAGAATATTTTACAAAAATAATTATCTATTGTTTAGGGTTGAAGTCCAAATAATTTAGTTGTTATTTGTTCATTAAAATAACTATGACAGTGATGTTTGTGATATTTTTATGTTGTTATTTGCTGATATATAAAAATATATTTTAAGATATGCTATATTTATGGATAAAAGTGCTTAATATCAGGGATAGAGCATATGTAAATATAAAAGTAGATACTATGGTCAATACTGGAAGGTGACAATCTGTTTCATCCTTGATTGCAATCTTCATGCTATGTGTATTGTCTTTTGGCTTGACTGTATATGTTGGTTAATGGGGCATTATGGGTAGCAAGGTCAGGAATTTCCAATTTATTATAATATGGTAACAGTTATTGGGTAGGCTGTAATTATTATATTTCAAATTATTCTAAAGGCTATTAGGTTTAAATAATTGAGGATTTAAATGTGGTTATTTGTAGCAATTGTATAATGTTATTTATTAACTTTTAAATCATTATTATATAGTACAGAAAATTAGGAAGTCAGCCGATTCTGCTACCTTGGTTTCAACCTTTCAGCATCTTCAGGCAATTTTGGTCAATTGATTTCCTAGTGCTTTATTTTTAAAAAATAAAAATGTTATGAATGCCATATATTTTTCATTATATATATATATATATATATATATATATATATAAAATAAAAAATATAATAAAAAGGCTTAAACACTAATATTCCATGGGAATCATAATTTCGATCCAATTCATCAGACCTACAAATTCAAAGAGAAATCAGAAAAAATAACTCCAGGAATAAAAAAAATAAAATTTAGCGAGAGTGTATGTATGAGAGTAGGGGACGAATGTGAGAGTTAAAGAAAGATTTAAAATTTCTCTATTAAATTTTAAACCCCACCTTCACTTTCAGGCCTTCCTGTTCTTCTCTCGTCTGTTACCCCTCTCTAGAACTTTCTTTTAACTCTCACATTCGTCCCCCACTCTCATACATACACTCTAGCTAAATTTTTTTTTTTTTTCCCGGAGTTATTTTTTCTGATTTCTTTTTAAATTTGTAGGTCTGATGAATTGGATCGAAATTATGATTCCAATGTAATAAATTATAACCATGGAAAATTAGTGTTTAAGCCTTTTTATTATATTCTTACCCTGTCCTGGACATCGAGTTCTACCTGGATTCTATCCTCTTGGAATTTTATATACATATATATATATATATATATATATATATATATATATATATATATATATATATATATATATATATATAAAAATGATAATAATTGCTGAATGTTAATTATTTTCTTATGGAATTCATTCTGTCATTAAAATTCATTAAGAAAAAATATTTCAAAAAATTAATTAGTTTTTTTTATCACACAATTTCATAATTATACTTTACCATAAATCATATTTAATTGTATACAAGACTATAACTGGAGAAATTTTCATCCATTTTTTCCTCTTATGTAGACTGCAAAATGAGGAAGTAATTTACAACACATTACCAAGAGATCAAGAAATATCTCCAGTATGCTGCTCCTTGTCTAAAACTAGATTTCTTTATTTTTTCCAGTCTGTTATATTTTATCTATCAATAGAGGAAAGTTATTAAAAGTATGTTATACCTAAGGTTATTTAATACTCATCTTTCTGGGCCATAGTATTTACTCAATTTGGGGGGGGTGGGGGGTAGGCAAAATAAACAGTAATTAAAAAGAAATTTTTTTCTCATTTCATTTCAGACCAAAAAACATTTTTTTATTGAATAACAAAAGTAACAAAAAAAAACAAACTTAGTTTTTGATTTTAAAATCTTTAGACATCACTCCAAATCATGTTGAAATAACTGCAACTCTTTGTATTCTTGATGTTCCTATTATGTTTGAGTTAATACATTCTTTTTTCCTGACAAAGACTGAAGAAACAAAATTTGGAATGTTAATAACTTCACAAAGACAATATTCTTTAAGAAATTTCTTCTGTCATAAGAATTTTGTCAAATGACAATAAAAAGGTTCTTGTTTCTAAAATTTATCATTTTGGAAATTTCATCATCATCAATCACTCGAGTGCTTCAATCATCAGGGGATTGAAGGGCAGAAGAAACAGAACCTCCTCCAGGAGGATCTGTTGGTAATGGCTCTACGTAATTCCAACATTGTCATGTCCGACCACTCTTTGATGTTGTCTGACCAGCTTTTATGTCGACATCCTCACTTGCATCTGCCTTCAACAGTGCCTTGCATGATGGTCATGTGATGTGGCCAAAGTATGACATCTTTCTATGCTTAATAGTAGCAAGGGGAGATTCCTGTTGGCCCATAAGACTTTTGAACTTGCTCCATACATAGTCATTGGTTTTGTGCTTCCAGTAGGAGATGTGGAGGAGCTTTCATAAGCATTTGTTCTTGAATGCTAGGATCACAGCTGTAGAGAGGCTCTGGATATGACCAGTGATTTATAAACAGGAAATTTAGCTCTTATAAAATCAAAGCTCATCAAGAATTCCATGCAAAAGTCACTTTTATAAGTTATAAGAAACTGCAAACAGATTCAAAGATAAATTTAAAAATTTATTCTTACAAAATAAAATAAATAATTAAACAAGCAAGTACCATTTCTAATTTTTGCCTAATATTCTACTCATCTTAATTCGAGTTGCTTTTCATTGCAACTTAGTCTGTTGATCTTCAACTCTGAGTAAACAGCATGGACAAAAAAAATCAGCTACAGGTGAGATTTGAACTTGCATTCCTTTTACCTTGAAGAACCTGCCTATGTATTGCAGCTGAAATCATTCTAATTTTCACCTGTTTGCTTATAATATTTATTTTTAGCCTTACAAAAATCCTATTCATTATAATAGAATCTTTATCTTTTTAATGAAGCATTGCCAACCATTATTCATTTTTGACTAATATATTTTTCATCTTAATTTTGGTTTCTTTACATTAAAACAACCAAGACCAATCTATAGCAGTGATTACAAACAAAACCAAAATAATAAACAAGTATCCATCTGTTTCTCCATATTTAACATTTCAAGTCTTAACTCTACTTGTATCATAACACAAATGAAGAAAGCATACAAATGTAATTTTGATTTATGAAGTGAATCATCATTAACAGTAAATGCGTAGATCATAAAACTGAAATATCATGAAAATGTAAGATTTATAATGGAAGACAATTTTTATTTTAAAAAATAAGAAAATAAGTTGATTAATAATAATTATGGGGGGGGTAGAAAGAAATTATTTTTTGTTAGAAAGATATAAAAACAAATGTTAAATCAAATTTATTTAAATGTTATTTATTAAAAATATAATCAGTTTCATTTTCAATAGCTGCAGCCTAACAGGAAAAGGCAAATTTTTAATACTACATTTAAAGAAATATGAATTTCCCCCCAAAATAAACTTTGAAAGACTTTTTAACTTCTTTGTTTCTGAATATTATTTATGAAACATTCTAGTGAAGGAAACAAATGTAAATTTGTAAGTTCTAAATCTGGTGAGTATTGAAGATGTAAAAGGACCTCCATTCATAATTACCTTATCTTCCTAGTATTTGTTTTGCAGAGTGCACCTTTGTATTGTCATACTGGAACTTTTCTATTTAGCAAAGCCTGCCACTTTTGATGTATCCTTCATTCATTGATCAAGATGCTGATAATGTAACGTTGGTCCTTTCATGTTCCATCAGCTCATATTGGATAACATCTTTCATATTCCACCAAGCACAAAGGAAATACTTTTGTGGGTGGAGTTCTGCCTTTGTTGTTGGTACTGGTTTCTCATTTTGTGATAATCACTGTCTTTTTCCTTTTCTATTAACATGCAAAACCTGTTTTTCATTATCAGTAACAATGTGATGTGAAAAGGAAAGACTGACATTCCTTGTTAAAAAACTGCTACAGTTGGTTAAACTTGGTGTTTGATTTTCAGGTAAAAGCTCACAAGGAACTCAAATTCCCTTGTTTCAAGTTTTCCAAATTAAAATCTGAAGTGTACTATAAATGCACTATAAATACACTGTCAATAGAAAAGATGATAAACTAATTCTAGATGCAGTTTTCTACCATTCAACTTTGGTTGGTGAACTCATAAATCATAATGGTGAAATGTGTAATTACTTTGTGAAGAGCCTAATAAAATCATTATCTCTCTTCAAAATATTAATGACCAAACATTCATTGAAAAAATAAATTAAATTAAATAATTAAAAAAAAATGTGTAGACTGTAGTGGTAATACAGAGCTTATTCAATCATGTAAAGCATCATTGCATATATTCAGAGTTTTTGTATGTTTTTGTATGATCAGAGTGTAGTATCTGCTTGATGCATGGCTCTTGTGAACTGGAATAATAATACTAAGAGGGAAAGTATTAGCAAAATTGAGGGAGAGGAAGAAAGGGGTGACAAAAAAAGCAGGGAAGGTAGCAGATAAGAAAATAGAAAAAGAAAAGGTGAAAAGACTATACATGGTGCAATGGATAAATTGTCAAAATTATGCAAAAATGAAAATAACACTGACATCTCATTTTAACAGATATATTTATCAAAATTACACTAAAATATCTTTAAATTCTAAAGAGTAAATTTATTCAATAAAATCACCATTGGCTTCAACTATGGCCTCCAGACGACTTCAGAATCTCCTGCAACTCTTCTGGATGGTCTCCTTGTTTAAGTTGATGAATGCAGCCACAATCCTTGCCTTCAGTTCATTTTTGGTGTTACAAGGAATTTTGTTGGTCTTTCGATCAACTGTGGCCCACAAATAATAATCAAGCAGGTTGTAGTCTGGGGAGTTAGCTGGCCAGATGTAATGGGTGATGTGGTCGCAGAAATTGTCTAACAGCCATGACTGGGTTCTCCTGCTTATGTGACATGGTGCAGAGTCCTGTTGTCAGACATAGGGTCTTCCAGCAGCCATCCTCTTAACCCAGGGCAGTACTACCTCCTCAAGGCATTTGATGTAGGCCTCCGCGTTGAGTCTGAAGCCCTCACCAACACATTCGGGAGTTCTTTTCTTATCAGAATGATCAGAGTGAGTTTTCCGAATTGTTGTACCTTCATAATCACCATTAGACTCATCCAACTCTTTCCAAATCCTCTGCACTTTAGACTGACACTCAAACACACTGAAATATTCGTATTAGAGCTTCTGGCATGAATGTCAAGCAGTACATCATGCCGAATCCAAATTTCTGGCAGAGTGAATTGCATCATGGTGTTTTTTTTTTCCCTCATTGACCCTATTATATTCTGCAGTCAACAAAATCAAAAACAAACACACATGTGCAAAATTAAAAATATAAAATACCGGCAATTTACCAATTGCATCCTATATATGTGTGTGTGCGTGTATGTGTGTGTGGATACTCCCATTGAGAACAACGAATGATGGTTCAGTAAATTCTAAGTTTTTACTGAACAAGCTGCACAAGTGAATTGTGTTAAGTGGTCAATTGCCTGTGCCTTGCAATGCTCAGTCTCTCCATCATAGGCACTGTGTCCTGTACTGGTGCACCATATTCCACATGTCAGATGAGGTTAAAATCATATATATATATATATATATATATATATATATCACACACACACACACACACACACAGATGGATGGGTGGAGGAGGAAAGATTGAAGGAAAAAAAATAAGCTTACTGTTTGGATATCAAAAGAGAATGAGCAAAAGAATAAAAGATAGGTAGGTATGAAAAAGTGTAAAAATTGAAATACATTAAAAATGCTTTATCAAGAGATAGAATATATAGCAGAAAATATTTATTTTTTAGATCAAAAAACTAATCCATTGAGATAAAAATCACACATGAAGAATAGATGGGATAAGAGTGAGAGAGAGAGAATGAGAAGATCCAGGGAAAAGAGTGAGAGAGAAGCAGAGGCAGAAGATAATGGATATTTCCATAGGTCTAGCTAGTCTAAAATCTTCTTACATTAACAAATGTAAATTTGACTGTGATTTATATATTAGAATTGAGAAAGATGATCTCTATATGTATAAAAACAGATTGAGTCAATGAGAGTAATTTAGAACAGCATATGTGTAAAAAGGATAAAATTTACAACTGTATGTGTGCGTGTGTGTGTGTCAAAAGGATGTAAGTAAACATACTTATAAATTAAAAGAAAGCTTATATTTAATATGTAATTATTTTTTTTGAATATTTTGAAATTTATTTACATTATCCACAAGATATTAAAATGTTTTTATAAATTGCCATAATCTTTTAAAAATGTTTGGTCAACAAGATTCTATTTAATACATGAAAATATAATGGTTCCACAAGACAAATGTCATATCTATATATTAATACCACAGTATCTACCTGCCTTCCTAAAAATAAGAAATAAAGCTTCCCCCACTTTAAAAGATCAAAAGGTGTAAGTAAAGGAGTAATAAAACTGATAAGAAGCCTCTTGATGTCTTTTTCATAACCTCTATACCCCGCTTCTTGTCACTAATTTTTTTTTTTTTTTTATACAGGGCTTGGGGTCTCTACCTTTCCTTCTTCATCCTTTCTATTGCTTTCTCTAATTCTGCTGAGTAAAAATGAACAGATATACAGTTGATGGTTATTGTGTATGTGTGTATAAAACACTTTTCACTGATCCTTGGCAGTGTTGAGAAGTGGTAAACAATATTTTTTATCCTTGGCAGAGACAGCAGTCTCATTCATTTGTAAATAATCCAGCCATTTTTTATTGGTATTATGCTAATTCATGAGTTGCTTCAGAAATAAAACCACTTATTTCATTTTTAATTTCTGTCTCAGGATCATGAGATTATTTTAGAGTGGCCCGATAAATCATAGAACTAGCTAATTTCAAAAACTGAAAGTGATCATATTTTGAATATCATTAAGTATAGTTGTCATCTAATTTAAATGTGAATAGTGGAGACTATAAATTTTCTTCTCCTAAACAAGAGCTTAGAAGCTGTCTATATTCAGTTTGTGTGATTATCACTTATAATTATCGACCACTACGATATAAGAGTTTACAACAATTATTTCAGTGATTTATTTATATGATAAATGCATCAAGAATGAATTATGAGGCTTTGCAACACAAGAAGCTAAGTCTTTTGTCTTGTTTTCTTTTCCATAATAACTTAAGCAGAACAATAAAAAGAGAAAAATTTTAGTAAGAAAAATTTTACAAGCATATGACAGGAATGAAATAAGCATAAACTTATTAAAAACAATTGACTTCATTTCAAGGCAATCAACATGAAAATAATTTAATTAACTAAATGCATAGCTTGTGAGGAAAAGGAGAAGTGAAATGGTAAAATAAGATGAAGAATATTTACAAGGTAACCACTGAAATGATGCTGAAAGTCATTCAGGGCTGCCCACCGACCTGAAACTAATATTTCCTTAGTAATTTACATTTCACAGAAATTTCGGGTGGCAAAAGGGTTGAAGTTATTTTGAGATGAAGGAAGGAAAATGTTGCACAATTTTAAATTTAAAGGAAATTATTCTTATTAAAATTATGCTGTTATGTCCAGAAACAAATCTAATTAGTGATGCAAAATGCTAAATTATTTTATAAATATATTTTGCTAGCAACTCCACTATGTCAAACTCATTTTTTTTGTTTAGCCTCATAAGAAATCTTATTGTAAAGACATGTTCGATTTTCTTGCTTACTAAATATAATAGGTATATTAAAATCATCTTTCTGAGATTTTAAATTATTTTTATTCTATATGCTGAGACATGATTTGTTAGATACAATGGCCAAAGAAACAAAAGACATAAAATTAAGCAAGTCACCCGTTTACTTAATTTCTGATTAGTAAAATAACAAGTGATGTTTTGCTATCATTTTAAAATTGCTAGATAGTTATATATGCATATTTTTAAATTAGATTATATAACATCTGGTTATGAGAAAAAAATGTTGGCTACTTTCCATAGGATGAAATTACATAGTAGCTTTCTCTGAATATGAATATTTCACGTTGGTCAATCTTCAAGAGTAAAACATCTACCATGATACACCCCTGGGATAACCTCTTTTGAGCCTCTCCCAGCAAATCATGGAAGTTTACATAAAGTTATGGGAAACATACCTCAGATTGAAATAAAACTCACCCACACACAAAATAAATGCTTGAAAGAAAAAGTTAAAATATTTTAAGAAATTTGTCTTTTTAGGGTTATTAAAAGTGAAACAAAGCGATAATTGACATAAAAGAAAAACCTTAAACATATCAAATTAGTATAGAAAACTAAATAATTCATTACAAACATTAATAACTTATTGTTAAATCTTCAGGGAAATTAACAATATTTTCCACATTATGAGTTACAAATGTTTAAAATTTAAACATTTTCATTGGTTTTAGAATATAAATTTTCATTCTTTTTTCGTCTATAATGATTAGAAATCGACTGCTATGATATAAGGAAGACAAAGATGTTTTATAGTTATATAAAATTAAAAATGTTTGCTTTGTTAACATCACACTTCATTTATTTTATTCAACTAATCTTGTTAAATCCAAATGTTTAAAAAGTAAGTTTTTTTATCTTTTCTTCACTAACCCCACTTTCTTTTCCATTTTTTATTCAGGTCAACTACTTAAAATTAATACCTACCTTGTCCTACATTACCCATTCATTGTTCTTTCTATTCCCTTCAGAGTAGAACTGAGTTAGGACATGTTTTTAAATACAAATGGGCAAAAGGGGTTTTGAAGAAAACACAAATAGAAAATTATTTTTCTTTATCA
Organism: Acanthosepion esculentum; assembly: GCA_964036315.1. Lineage (NCBI taxonomy): Eukaryota > Metazoa > Mollusca > Cephalopoda > Sepiida > Sepiidae > Acanthosepion > Acanthosepion esculentum. Next base: position 71,033,572 of record OZ038506.1, read on the forward strand.
AATTTCATATTGGAAATATTTTTTAAAAGTTCTGGCATATTTTAATAAAGTGTTAACAATTGTAAGAATATCAAACACTTAAAAATAATCAAAGAAAATCAGGCTGAAATCAATTATAATGTAGATAAGCTAAAAAAGTTCATGGTGTTTAATCTCTTCATATGCAAAACACAGGAAGCAAAAAAATTTTATGCTAGTATTTTTATGCACTTTCTTTTATCACAAAACTACTTTAAGTTTAAAACAATAAAAGAATAGTGTATCCGAATTACATGGTAATATAAATAGTGAAATGCTACATACTCTGATGCTATTCATTTTTTTTTTTTATAAAAGATCAAATTTAATTAGTAAATAAAAGAAAAATGATGCAAAAACAAAGTATGAAACATACAATTTTTTCAATTTTCAAGCTGCTCAATAGAAAGAAATAACTCAGTAACTTAACTCAATGTTTTCAGAGAAAAAAAATTAGTATTAACTGCTAAAATTTTCAGGATATACTTATGATAAATATATCATATCTTTCAGTTTATGTTTGTTTTTATTAGTATTAACAAAAACTTTTTGAGTGTGAAATTTTATTATGCAACTTTAGAGTTAGTCATATATATATATATATATATATATATATATATAAAACAGTATAATTATTGATATCTTTGTTTACTTTGATTTATCAACAGTAACATTTAGTGATGAATGAAGAGCTACATTGGATGGATCTGATGACTGGAGGTCTTCATGGAAATAATCACTCAACATAAATTAGAATATAACAAGGGGAGTTGTGCTGGGCTAGTATTGTATGCAATAAAATTATAGGTCCCTCCAAAGTTGATATTTTCAGGATAAATGCAGAAAATTTTTACAAGTTCTTGAAAAAGACATTTTTTTTAGTGGTACAGTTTCCAATCAAGAGAATTTATGCTAAAGAGTATAATCATGTAAATAATCCTCATTCACATTTTACAAAGCCCATATTGAGAAAAAGAGATGCAAGATACTAAATTAATTGAATGCTTCTCCAGATATTAATCCAATAGGAAACTTGTGATCAGTCATTAAAAGAGATGTATATGAGAATGGAAAACAATATTCAAGGTAAAGAAAAACTCTGGGACACAATAAAACCTGCTGCAAGAAATGTTGAAGCCTAAACAATAGAAAAATTAATCAATGACTGAAAGATTGATGAAGGTTACAGAATTCATGGAACCCATATTAATATATAAACTAAAAACATTTAGGTTTATGGAATATTGTGTTAATCAAATAGAGGTTTTATTTTTATCAATATCTTTTGGATTTATTTACTAATAAAAAAAATATGTTGCACTCTATTGATATAGACACATTATCAGTATATTTAATAAAGATAGACATTAGCTGAACACACAAAATATTTTCCTCATGTAAATACATCCTACAAATTTCACCAATGTTTGTTAATAACAATTCTATTGTGAAAACATTGACATGCATACTACCTTAATTATGGGGAGCTTTCATTATGGAAAAATTAATTACTCACTCCAAAATCTCATTTCCACAATTTCCTTCAAATTAGTATTTCAAAGGAGACAGTGGAAATGGGGGTTTGTGGAAGTAACAAAAGTCCTACATTCAGCTTGTAATATTTAAATTCCTTAAAATTCTTGGTAAGACATGTACACACACATTATATATATATATATATATATATATATATATATATATATATATATATATATATATATGAGAGAGAGAGAGAGAGTTTATATGAAAATAATTACTTATATTATTTCTTTAATTGCTTTAAAGTCAATCTTATTTCTTCATCAAGAAAATGGTTTGGGTAATTCATAATTGTTCATAAGTGGCTTTTATAATAACGTGCGTAATTAGGATGCATCTGGTTACTATATTTATAAGAGAAAAAACTATGACAAAATGTAAAAGGTTTTCATATGACAAATTTTGTCCTGTGCCATTTTAAAACATACTTGAATTTCTTTGTGAAATTTCAAAATAAATTTTAATTCATTTAAATATTCATATATCAATTAATAGATTGAGTTCTGAAGACTTAATTCATCTATGTATAAGTATACAGCAGTCTAGAAAGTCTAGTGTTTTGAGTCAAGGAATTCATTGACTTACAAATCCACCAAATTCATGAACCTAGTGTCCTGTGGAACATAGTAATTACGAGTTCAATCCCTGGGCCAGGCAGCATATACTTGAACTCATTGGAAACATGGTAAGCAATAACAGAGAAGCACTAAATAATAATTAGATGAGATATCCCCAGACATGTTTAGCAGAACGAGAACAATCTATCACTTTAAATTAAATAAAAGGTTAAGTTTGAAATTCCCTGAAGGTTAACCAGATCAACAAACACCTGCTGAAGGCTGGAGAACACAAGAGCTGAAATGTGATAACAACAACAAAGATGAGGATAACAGTCTAAATTTAAATAATGATAACTCCTCATCCCACAAATTCAGACAGGCAGGTCATTAAAAGAAAAAAAAAAAAAAAAATGATCAACTTCTTTGCCTAGACTAAAGTGTTCTTTTCCATTTCTATATCATTTAAATGAGTTGAGACTGAGTCACCCCTGATTTTATGGTGCATCTTCCTTCAAATATTTTCCAGTTTATTAGTTTTTATACTTTTGGAGTTTTCCAGAAAATTCTTTATCCATGAACACAAGATTCCTGTTTTTAAAGTTTGCAACTAATTCTAAAATCGGTGCTTCTACTTATGGCATCATCATCATTGGTAATGATGCAGTGAATGTAAGGTTAATTTATTAAGTGCTAATATAAGTGTTATAAAATAAAACATATTTATACAACAAAAATCCAAATTTTCTTAAAGAACAATTAAAAACTTAAACCAAAACCAATTATTTGAATGTTTACTTCTGAATTCTTTGTAAGTTGTATCTTCTGTTTCTTATAGCTCTGTCAAAATTAAAACAAATGAAAAAAATGACACTGGTTTTCTGAAGCAATGTTTTAGATCCAGGAAAATTTAGCCACATGTAAACATTACATTTCTTTTAAAAGAAAATAACCCAGGCATAAAGTTTTTTAAAAAGTACAGATAAAATACTTTATATACATTTAAATTTAACATGGAATGTGTTTATTTAAAAATGAAACCAAAGAAATGTAAAAATATAAACGTACATAATAATTAATTCTCAAATAAAACTCAAGAGTAAAAAATCATGAAGTCAGTTCAAAAATTTTCTCATCAAGTCAACACTTCAAGATTCACAAAAATTATCCGTAACCTATGAACTGGTGATGATGGGAATTTCCAGCACTGCAGTTCTATGGCTCAATGATAAAAATTTCTGTCGCTGTTAATGATTTGAAATGCTCTTCATATCAAATCAGTTAATAGTTTTATGTTTCTGCTTATTCAGTTTCTCAGCAAGTTTATTTTTAGTGTTCCAGCAAAAAAGAAAATTATACATTTTTTATGATAGCAGGTAATTTAACAGCATCTGATCTACACAAGATTACTTCTTTAATCCCGCTAAGATCAGAGAAATCATTCATCCTAGTATCACATGGTATCAAAGTAGTTTAAAGTATCACTAATATCTAAAATTACTTTCCCTCCTTCATATGAGGGTGTGTGTGTGTGTGTGTGTGTGGTCCTGGAAATCAAATATCTAGTGTAAATTAGTAATTGGTACACCCCATGTACTATTCAACAGGAAAGTCAGGATTTGGGCAAGATTGAAAATAAATAAAATTTCTAACATTCAAAATAGATACTAATGTTTTTCAAGCCAAATTAAATTTTTGTTTTTGATATCCATTCTAAATTACAAGTAGGACATATGCTATTTCCACAGAGTTGAATCACCCTCATATCCTTTGTATTCTAAATTTCAGTCAGATATCTCACCCACCTCCAAAAAAAATGCTACTTCATGGAACAGACTCCCATGTGGATGCTTCCCTGAACACTACAATATTAACTTCTTCAAAAGTCAATCCTTATCTATCCCATAATCTTCATCTCCCCTTTCATATCATACACTTCATTCATCATAACCAGTTGAACATCAAACCTTGTGTAGCTCTTAAGCTTTGTATTGAGTGAACTTCAGGATATAAAAGTCAGTTACTCATTTTACTGTTAAAAAAATCTAGTATGGGTGGTAATAGATATGTGGGTAGTACAATGGCAGTTGATGCTGAAAGTGGAATTAGCCAACAGAGTTCAAATTCCAGCCTAGTCAGTTGCACTCACTTTATATTAATGTCCTTAAGAAAGACAATAATTAATGCTCTCTCCAGCTATGGGTTAAATAGTATGGTAAGCTGGGCTCTCTAACATTGAGAGGAAGTCAATCTAGAAGTCTTTGAAGTCAAAACTATGTAGAAGGCAACCACTTCACTACCTTTCTCAAGTAGTTAATATAAGTCACAATGGAGGCCTATGATCACCTATGTGCTGAAAGGACACTGCATTTAAAAAGGAATAATATATTGTACAATTACAAAACAAGTATATTCTTATTGCCCTGTGAAAAAAAAAAATTTTAAGCAAAGGTTTGCCATGATGATAATCACTGTTGTATGATTGATGAAAGTCATTAAAAAAAATGTAAAGCTTGTAAATATTATCATTGATTTTTTAAATCTTATTGTTACAAATATTCAAATAATTTCAGAGTATATATAATGACCGATTAGCAAAGAAGGTTTTGCTAATATTTCATTTCTGTTTTAACGATAATAAACAATGAATTTTCTAATTTGCTAACCAAATACTGCTTACCTACAAGAATCAGGATCAGAGAAAATTATTTTCACTTTCATGCTTTAAAATTATCAGATACATATACATAGACAAAGATTTGAAGATTCCTTTTTCAAAGAGTGATTTGCGGATTTAATAAAATAAATAGATGTCTTTAACTAACCCACACTAATAACAATATGGAGTTATTTGATAGGAGAGGCACAATCTTAACAAGCATGGAAAAAATGATATGTAACATAATATAGAATAGCTACAAAGTTTTCATTGAGTAATCTCCAAGAATAACACAAATAAAAGAAAATTACCCCATGACATTTATTCTTACATCTATGTTTGACAAAGTAAGTAATAAAAAAACTTTACATAAACAGAAATGACAGGTTGGTCAGTATTTACATCAGACATTGTATTCTTACATTTAATATATACCTTGGAGATTATGACTTTTACATAAATCATTGTATGAACATTTAAATGCTTAAATTTCATGTAGCCATTTTGGATGGGATTCTTGTAATCAAACAGCTGCTAATGAGGACTAAAAGAATGGCTATTTGTATTGCAAACACCAAATTATAAGTGTCTTTAGAAAAAGAATATGCATAAATTGTGTAAAAGCAGATTTTATCCTATTACTATTTTGATGCATTACAAATATAGAGGTAGATAATATATGTAAGTCTATATAAATATTTTATTTCAGAAGTTTTACATTAAAGACTACATTTACAAACAGATGAAAACACTTACTACTGCACCCATCCTGTCAATCAAGCAATTTTAAAACAAAGAATGACAATAATGAAAAAAGGTGTGTGTGTGTGTAACACTTACTACAAACTATGCTTGAATGTTTACACATGCACACACACTCAAGTCTGTGTGTGTTTAGTGATTGTTTAATTCTTTATAAATTGTCTGAAAAAGAAGAGCTTCTCATGGGACGATGAGAAATCCAACTAAAAATAATCAAGTATTTTCTCTTGTTTTAGCTTTTTTAATTTTATTTAACAATTTGTGGGGAGCAGTGGTAGAAGTGGGAACAGAGATTTCAAAACCTTTGGGTAAGAAAAAAAAAACAAAAAACATTCCTATAGAAATTTTTTATTATTCACTGAAATTGTATCAAATGAGAAGTAAGTAAACAAAATAAAAAAATAAACTCATTTGATTAGTATACCAACTTGTATAAGAGAATATGGTAAGTTAGGTGATTATAATCATTTTTATACTGATTCATAATTGAATTAAATTATTTTAGTAAAATCTTAATCATCATCTTCCTTCAGCATCCTATAAAGTTCTTCAAATCTATTCTATTTAACAAAATTTCACAAATCCTTTGGATTTAAAAGGACTGTAATCTTTCAAATTTAGATCAGATTTCCAAAAATTATGTAACAGAAACTCAGTTGTACATATGAGGTACTCCTCCAGCTATAGGTCAAATAGCAGGACAGACTGGGCTCTCTAGTCTTAGAGGTCAACAAATCTAGGAGAAGGACAACTCTAAATTTAAAATTGAGAAAAAAGTAATGGAACATTTTCCAAGAAAAATCACATTAATGCATAGTTTACAGGTATAAGAAAAAAGAAACTGGGTGGCTGTGATCATTTACATGGGAGACAATCTAGTACTGAGGCTCATATACATGTATCTGTATGTGCTTACCTATATACATATAGACTACTGCATATACATAATCCATTTAATTGTACAGCTATGAACATAATTCTACATAGCCATATAAATGCACCTATCAGAATGTAATATATCTACATGCAAATATATGCAATATTAGAAATATATTTTACTATAGAAAATATGTTTGCTCTATAAGGATTAGATAAAAATATCAATTTTGAAGATAGACAGGAAAAGTGATTTATTAGACATAAAAAAGAAAGGATTTGAAATAAGCAAATCATTAAAAGAAACAGAAGAAACAAATGGAAAGATATTTTGCTTTTCCACTTTTGATGAAAACCCTTTTTCTTAATTTCTAAAAACAATTTTAAAATGATGAAATAAGACAAGATTTACACATGTTAATATGCAGGTCTTAGATAAATAAACTATATACAATTAATTATAAAATAAAAGAAAACAATTTAGTTTATAATAAATTTATTTTAAATGAAATACATTTTTAATGTGTAGTTATATTATTAATATATAACATCTTTAAGCATTTAAAGAAACATGTTTTGATAAGACTTTGAAACTAATTGTACACTAGGAGTTTACTATTCCTTCATGTATGCATTCTCTGGCATCAATGAACTGTAATCATGTCTTCTTTATATTCAGTATAGGTAAAATTCTTTACACACACAAAACAAACAAATATTCACATATGATATCACATGAATAATATAGAAAAGCATAGATACTAATAACCTATAAGCTTAAAATTCTTTTAGTGACTGTTTATGAACATGTTCTATATTGCTCTAATAAACACTTATAGACAAAAAATATATAAAATGGTTGGGTTTAATAAACCAAATAATATTTGAACAAAAGAATTTTCAGATTCAATGTTGAGTAAAGAAGGAACAAATTCTAACAACCCTAAAATGAAAAGATGAAAATGAAAGTAACATAAGCTGTTATCAGAATATGAAATTCTAGTTCATATTTGAATTAGCTTCTAAACCTCCTAAAAATATATTGTATTGCATTTTAAACACACCCAACAATGAACTTTATGAACAGAAGAATGTGATACAGAAATTCAAAGGTGTATAGAAAAGGTAAAAGGTCTTTCAGAAACTAAGCTAAGTATGAAGACAGTGGAAAATACTGTTAGAAATAAAGAAAAGCATGATGAACTGTTATGTAATATCTATTCTCCTATATATATATATATCAGAATGCTGGAGAATTTCCTCACAGATGAAGAAGAGATTTTAACTGTCAGATGTGATTCTACAAACAAAAAAATAATTATGAAGTGGATATGTGAACAATGAGAAAATCTTAAGGAAAATAAGAATACCAAAGAAACTTGTTACAATCAGAAAGAAATAGATGAAATTTCTGAGATACATAAATGAGAAAAGGGAGTATAGAGAATTAAACACTTACAAGGCATTAAAGGCAAGAGAAGCAAGGGGAAGCAGCAAGTAACCTACTTAGCTAGTTTGTGTATGGATGGCAGAAAAAGGACGACGAGAGATGCTCTTAGTCTGAGAGCAACCAAACTAAAAGGTAAAAAAGTTACTTAGAACAATAAAAACGGGAAGCCGTGAAGAGCCATGCCTGCCCACGTCCTGAAAGGAGGTGACACGTAAGAATGACAAAATTTGGGCCTCAAAACAAAAGGATATTTTAACAAATGAACAGATAAAAGATTGTTTATCCCTCTGATAAATTTTCACATTAAAAGCCTAAAAGAATGATTTTTTTTATTCCGAAAAAAATATGAATCCTCCGAAAAGGACTCATTCATATTTCGAGAGATGTTCCCTTTCAATAGATTTTCATTTTTCATTTTCATTTTACATATGATGATAAAATTGACAGATACCAAATTATCTATTCTCTAACAAAATAATTCAATTAATAAACAAAGGAAATACTTTTTATTTGTAATAAAATTTCAGCAATGCAAATGGAATACAAACTTAAAAAATTGATAAAAATAAAACTCAAGGAAATTGATTTTTTTTTCACTAAATTAAAAGAAATTGCTTTGTTTTACTCTTCAATCATCTCAATTTTTTAACAGAAGCAAAGAAAAAAAAAAGCTGCGAAATTTTAAACTCGAAAAAAGCCAGAAAGGCCAGTTTAACGATAAAAAGATTAGAGATACAAGCGATTAGTTAGTTTTTTTTTTAATAGTAGTTTTTAATTCCAAACATAAACAAATCAGAATATGATTTAGTTTCAGATAAAAATTTGTAATCATAATCCGAAATATAAACGCGTGCCTAAGGATAGTGAATAGATACTGATTTAGAGGTGCTGTAAATTTTACTTACTGTAGTGTAGTGCGTACAGTAAAATTAAAAAAAAATATCGGTTATTGGTGGTCAATAGATCGTGCAGTCATTCCAAGAAAGAAAAGATTTTTTTTTTTTATTATTATTATTCAATAATACAAATTCCCGATCAATAGCGTCGAAAATTTTTGCTTAATGATTTCCTGGCGTTCACATTATTTAAAAAAGAAATTGGAGAAAACTTGAGCGATTTCAATACAGACGTTCGTTTAAAACAGAAATGCACAAATTAAATTTTTATACACCTTCCAAATCTATAAACAATGACTTGTTTTCCATTTAAAAAATGAGCATTTACCCCCCCCCCAAAAAAAACTTTAAGAGAAAAGTAAATAAACAAAAATTGATACTTACAATAGAAGCCGATCCAGAAAAAAATCGATAGATAGTAAATTTTACTTTTCCACATTTCTGTTTAGCTTCTTTTGCAGTGGTTAATCTTTTATTTTGGGCTTCTAGAGCGTGCGCAGAAAATTTCTAAAGATCTACATATTATTAAAGAAAACAGTCGATTCTAACTTTTTTTTGTTTAGTTATTTTTGATAAAATAATTTATATCCTTTTTAGTATTTTTCCAAGGGCGTGCGTTCATCAAAGCATCTGTCGGTTTGGTAAGATAGATTCCAATTATGTACACAACGTACTTCCATACACACATTCGAAAAAAAAACTTAAAATAAAGCAAACTTGTATTAAAGAGGTAAAAAGTTAAAAGTTGTCAAACTGGGCAGGACATTCTAACAAGTGGTGAATGGGAATAAATATCGGATCGGTGGTTGATGGCTCCTCCTCCTCCTCTTCTTTTTCTTCTTCTTCTGTCCTCGCCTCCCTTTCTTGCTGCTGCTGCTGTTTCAGTTGATAACAAGTGCGTGAAGTGTTAGTGACGTGTGTGTGTGTGTGTGTGTGTGTGAATTGCGATGCTACACACTAAAAATTTTCAATTTGAATCTGTAGTAGAGAAACTTACTGCAGGCCTATGATGGTATTACGTTCAACCTTATAAAAAGATGTTTGGAGATGCTGATGATATTAATGAGTCCTTTGATTGTTAAGAGAAAATAAGATTTAAAAAAAGAAAGTTAAGAGAAGATAAAGAAGAGATTATCAACAAAATTTGAAAAAAAGTGTTAAAATACAAACAGGAAAACAAGAGAGAGAAAAAAAAAGAAAAGGCAATGCAGAAAACTAAAAGAAAAGTAAAAAAAAAGAAGAGAAAGCAGACAAAAGAAATAGTGAAAAAGAAAATAAAAAAGCAAGGAAGAAAAGAAAAACGTAAAAGAAAGAAAACTAATAATAATAATAATATGTAGAAAGTAGAAGAAAAAGTAGCGAAAGATACGAACAATGAGTTGGATAGGAAGTAAATGTAGCTTTCCTTTTCACTACTTGTGAATTTGTTCAGTATGAAAAAAGGAGATAGAGAAAGCAGAGAGAACAAAAGAAAAATGCAGAAATTGAGAAGGTAACGTTGGAGAGGGAGAGAGACAGAGAAAGAAAAAGCAGTGAAAGAGGGAGAGGTGGCAAAAAGATGGTGAAAGGCAGAGAAGGAGTGAAAAGATGGTGAGAGGAGAGAAAGGGAAAAGAGAGAGAGGGGGGAAGAAAAGCAGAGAGAGAGAGGGGGGAAGAAAAGCAGAAGGGGGAGAAAAGGCAGAGAGAGAGAGGGGGAAAGAAAAGGTAGAGAGAGAGAGGGGGAAAGAAAAGGCAGAGAGAGAGAGGGGGAAAGAAAAGGCAGAGAGAGAGAGGGGGAAAGAAAAGGCAGAGAGAGAGAGGGGGAAAGAAAAGGTAGAGAGAGAGAGGGGGAAAGAAAAGGCAGAGAGAGAGAGGGGGAAAGAAAAGGCAGAGAGAGAGAGGGGGGGAAAGAAAAGGCAGAGAGAGAGGGGGGGAGAAAAGGCAGAGAGAGAGAGGGGGAAAGAAAAGGCAGAGAGAGAGGGGGGGGAGAAAAGGCAGAGAGAGAGAGGGGGAAAGAAAAGGCAGAGAGAGAGAGGGGGAAAGAAAAGGCAGAGAGAGAGAGGGGGAAAGAAAAGGCAGAGAGAGAGAGGGGGGAAAGAAAAGGCAGAGAGAGAGAGGGGGAAAGAAAAGGCAGAGAGAGAGAGGGGGAAAGAAAAGGCAGAGAGAGAGAGAGAGGGGAAAAGAAAAGGCAGAGAGAGAGAGAGGAGAGAGAAAAGGCAGAGAGAGAGAGGAGAGAGAAAAGGCAGAGAGAGGAGAGAGAAAAGGCAGAGAGAGAGAGAGAGGGGGGGAAAGAAAAGGCAGAGAGAGAGGGGGAAAGAAAAGGCAGAGAGAGAGGGGGAAAGAAAAGGCAGAGAGAGGGGGGAAAGAAAAGGCAGAGAGAGGGGGGGAAGAAAAGGCAGAGAGAGAGGGGGGAGAAAAGGCAGAGAGAGAGAGGGGGGGAAGAAAAGGCAAAGAGAGAGAGAGGCTAGAAAGAGACAGATTCGGCAGAAAAAAGAGATACGGAAAAGGCAGGAAGAAAGAGAGAGAGAGTCAAGGAAAAGAGTGAGAGAGAGATACGGAAAAGACTGAAAAAGAGGGAGACGGGAATGACAGAGAGAGAGATGGAAAAGACTGAAAGAGAGAGAGGGAAAGACAGAGAGAGAGGGAAAGACAGAGAGAGAGGGAAAGACAGAGAGGGAGGGAGAAGACAGAGAGAGAGAGAGGAGAAGGAAGGAAAGATGGAGAGGGAAGGAAAGAGAGAGAGAGGGAAGGAAAGAGAGGGAAGGAAGGAAAGAGAGGGAAGGAAGGAAAGAGAGAGAGAGAGGGAGAAAGATTGAAAAAATTGAAAGAGAATCAGAGGGATAGAGACGGAAAAGGCCGAAAAAGAGAGAATGCAATAGGGACAATCCGAAAAAGTGGGAAAACGAGACGGACAAGTCCGAAAAACGAGGGAATACGTGACGGACAAGTCCGAAAAAAGAGGGAATACGTGACGGACAAGTCCGAAAAGAAAGAAATCTATATGGAAGAGGCTGAAAAAAGAAAGAACGTGACGAATAAGGTAGAAAAAGAGAGGGACAGAGATGGAAAAGCAAAAAGAAAAAAGAGAGGACAAGGGAAAATAAGAGAGGAATATTAATCTTACGACTCACATTGGCCCAGCCATTTCTGATCTCCTGACTGGGTCATCGGGAGGGTTGTGAGGGTTCGACTGTAGACGATGACGGAGGACTTCTATTCAAATGACTGTTACGCGGCTTTTGTTCTGAGGGAGCTTCAAATACTTGCTACAGGTAGACACTGTACATAAGTATTTCATTTGGCAGGTGGCGTTACAGACTCCATTTGAATAGCTTAAATCACGCGCTGTGGCTACAGTCAGTGACGGCAACACACTCCTTTTAGACTAATTGTATGCGAAGATGTGTGTATTCTCGAGAAATGTGGAAATACTCAATACTTTAATTTGAATTCTTAATATAGCCCGTGTACTACTTGTAAAAGAAATAATAATGATAAATTCTAATTTGAAATAGCAACATTGAATGTTTATTTGCGTGTAGAAAGGAAAAGGGATAAGTGTTAAAATTATGACTGGCAACTTCCTTTGAAAATGAAAGAGAAAGATTGTGTTGCATAAATTTTCCAAATGGGAAGGGCTTGCCGATCTTGAAAAGTTCGCTTTTTATCAGAGTTTAAACCCTATCCAGTGGGGTTATAACGAAATACCTCATCCACAAGACGGGCCTCGTGAACTAGATAAAACAAATTTAAAGAAAAACAAAAATCCTTGTTGTGTCGATTGTAGATTAATGAACTTGAAAAATCTATTCAACAAGTTTCACTTTCTACATTTTCTTACCATAAGCATAGCATTTTCAAAAGAAAAGAATGATTGGCATTTGATTGTTATGGGGGAAGACATTTTCACCTGTTTTCACCAATTTATCTGGACAATGTAGACAATCTGAAAGATGGGTTTATGACCTTAACACTGGAGCTCAAAAAGTTTTCTATTCAAATATATAAAGGAATGGATACAGGGTCCCCCGCAGTAGAATAGATACCACGCGCGAACGTGAGTGAGTGAGCAAGAGAGAGAAGAAGCACAAATAAGTATACACACGATACACATCTATATACAGAGATGTAATATTCAGTACCGACACACAACACTTAGTGTGTGAGTATGTATGTGTGCATACACAGATGAGCGCGCATATGTTTTTGATAATATTTGATGCAATAAAAAGAAAAAAATACTTTGATATTTAATGAAATAAAATAACGAACGGAAATGGATAAGATTCCATCATATTCATCATAAATTTTCACTTTGGAAGATGAGAGAAAAAAGATTATCTGGTAAGAGATGGTTGAGGTTACAATACCAGGTGTCAGATCAGAAAGCACCCACACACCAATATCTATATCTGTTAATGTTATATAATCACAGACACATGTAAAACTAACACATAAATAGTATATGTATATCTTACAAATACACATGTTAGGATAGATAAAACAGTATATTTAAACAGTAATCGTTCACTTAAATATGATCGAATGAATAGAATCACCAAAGAATGTATTCTAAGCATTCAGGTGATCTGCTACTGTTGTAATATACACACAATCTTAAGGATGATGCGAATTGTACCTGAACACATACTGTGATATGGTTCAGTAAAGTTAAATCCTCCAGTGAAAGTAGATGATGTCATGTCCTGCAGACGCACATGTGCTCATTTTATAAGAGCTGTTTGAAAGTGTTTAGACTGTGGGCATTGTTTTGGTGTGGCTGGTCATTTCGGAAAATTGCTACACAAATTAGACGTAGTGCACTGGTAGTGTTTCAATCTTGGAAACATTAGTCAAATGAACATTCTTACACCCGTAGATCAGATTATGTATGTTCATATAGTACAGACATTCACAGACACTGACAGCTTGCAAAGCAGCAATGGCAGACTTCATGGCATCCACAGCACAGATCAGAGCAAATGTGGTTCACAGGTCGCTGAGAATCGGTTACTTGGGCATATGTGCCTCTAGCCAGACCTCCACTTTTGCACATCTCTAGTGGTGTCAACCGGAGTATCGAATGACCCACTGTAGTGTTCCGTGATAAGAGCATTCATTCAAGATGTAGGTATGTGCGATGTAAACCGGGGGAGTGGCATCTTTCAGAGTGTATTCGCCCACGATACACAGACCTAATCCCTGGCATCGTGGAGTAGGCTACAATGTTCGTTCACCTTTAGTGATTGTGGAGGAGTGTTGAACAGCGATATGTACTTCTAGAATACTGTTCAATCTGCTGTTGCTATTTTTGATATGCTGTTCCAGCAGGGAAGTCTACTACATGATGTCGGTGTACGATCGCCAGACCTGTTACTCATTGAACATTTATGGAACGATACCCGACTCATTCAACTAGCTCGTCTACAACTATTGCTGTATTCTGTCAGATGCAAGAAACCTAAAATAATGTAATGCAGAGTAATATCTGCCATATGTATGATCGTACAGGTATGTATTAACAGCCAGAGGTAATATACAATGTATAAATATAGGTGTCTGAATACTGAGTTGTTACTTATTTAGAAAACTTTTGCCCGTATTGGTTTGTATATGCAATGATTTACCGTACTCCAGTCATATTACCTGTACGTTTAATTTTGAATAAATTGAAACTCATATCCAGGCTATTGCAATGTTACTTATACACACGCGCATTATATACGAGATGCTGCAAAGTTATTGGTCCGACCAAGAAGCCCCTTCCAAATACTTGAATATTTTGGAATGTGGGTCGGACCTAAGAATTTTCAGCTGTCGTATATTTCTGTGTTTTAGCCTATAATAAAGACAATTGATTGAATCTTACTTTGATTCGAACCTATCTTACAGTGAAACGATATATTCATTACACCAGCATAATGGATTGCATATTTTAACGGATACTATGAATATTTAAAACTTCACCTGTGAAAACTTAATAGTAACACGGCATCATTTTTATGGGATGAGTAAGCTAGTGAAAGTTTATATATACACACGTACACAAAGGAGTACTAAAAGGTTGTCCATCCGATCAAGAATGGCTCTTGCCAAAATTCTGATATTTGGCCATTTGGTCAGGACGAGTAACTTTCAACACCCTCTCCTGTGTACGCAGACACGTATTTGATATATTTTCATGATGCGGTCGTATGTGTAAGGATGTGAGAGATATTTAAGACTATTACTCAAGCAGATGAAATCTAAGTCAACATTGAATATAAAAAAGGAAGAGGAAGTGATTTATCCAGAAATTGGAATGATTGCTGAAGAGTCATAATATTTTTAAATACCAATGTATATTCAGCCGCTCTTTAGTATCTTCAGGAGATTGGTTCTACAGAACATATTACGGATACTAAAATCTGCGAAGGCTAAAGTACCTAACATAAAATGATGTTATACTTGCATATAACCTAAGCACATTTTTGTATACTTTAAATCATATGGAAATTGCTTATAAACCCTAATACAATGAAATGCTATGTAAATACGTTAGGAAAACGATACCCAAGAAAAAAATTAATTTTATCTTGAAAATATTTGTACTAGTAATAAGAAAAATTATAGAAAGTTCCGATATAAAAATTATTTGTGTACATTCTTTAGAATAAGATTTGTAAGTGATAGTATGAAGCTTGTTTCTTGTAAACAAAAACAAATTGTAATAATTTGCATTAGAAAAGTTTGGGGCAAAAAGCAACACAATTTAATAAAAAATCTACCAAAAACCAAACAATAATTGAATTGTAATAAAATAATTGAATTGTAATAAAATGAATTTATTTAGTAAACGACACGAACAAAAAGTTTCTATTCCAATTTTAGGATAGAAAAAAGAATGAAAAATTCGGACAACACAAGTAGCGACAAAAGTGATGCGAGATGAACAATCAGCGTTGTCGAGGGGGCTGCAAAGTGGCGGGAAGCTACAACATAGTTTACCCACATATAATTTAAATTGCTTAAATTCAGTATAGTGATCGATGCAGTGGAATTTTGTATTTTGATTTTTGGAACTTTAATTATTTTTTATTGAAATATGCTCGATTTGCATTTGATTGAATCGTCGCATTCCAAACCCTTGGATACGAAATACCGACATTATTGCTATACATGAGTTGATGGGCACCTTGACGTGCGTAGTGTAATGTTTAGCAAGCTTGTCTCGCTAGAACCATTACTACCTAGTAGTGAGTTCGATCCCCACTGAGTTCCACCTTATTTCGGCCTTGTGTCACATCCAAGCTATGCTTAGAAAATCACTATATCATGAGGTGAAAAGTGTATGCGTTGGTTTCTATCCTTATTTCTACGACAGAGAAAGCGTATGCTCGATATGCCTTTTATTTTGGAATAAAATGTGCTTAACCAACAATAAAATAATGGGAGTAACTTGGAAGAATAGTTGTAGATAATAAATAAAGCCTAAAAAGGTTGAAGATTTTGTTAATATTTCAAAATTTCCAATGTCAAATGAATGAAGACGTTCAAGGAAAACAATCATCAGAGAAAGTTCGAGATAATTTTTTTGTGGTTGTCGCGATTTATAACAAAAGGAAATAAAAAGAAAAGAAGCTTCAAGTTCAAATTTTTTTTAAATGTCAAAGTGATTACACACACACACATACAAACACAATATGGAAACACTATATATTCTGCACACGAAAATGGAAATGTTTAATAACATGTTGACGGTCGTTCGACATAAATGAATCTATTCAACACTAGTATTTAACATATATAGAAAGTAAATAAGTTGACAGTTTTGAATTTGACCAAAATGTTCAGATAAATATGTCAAAATTAATGCTAAATTTTAAATGTAAAATATTATGTATTTCTGTCAAGTGTGTTTACAATTAGTTTTTTGTCTTAATCCATGTCATAATTGAATAAAGACCGAGGGAAGTAGTATTTATAATCGCACAGAAACACTTCAGAGAAATCTTTTCAAATTCATTATCCTCTAATGAAGTGCAACACTTACTGGAAAATTCTTCAAAGACCCTTTGGAATGTATGTCTGGAAAGTATTTAGTCGTTTGACATTAACGAAAAAAATAGCCACCCTAGGGTAGTGGCGCCTCCGCCCCATTGAGGCATCACACACTTATCTTAACGTCCTTTCCAATTTTACGAAACAATTTGGAAAGTTCTTTTTCTGAATCACCCTCAGTCACCTCGTCCCTCTCACTTTCATCGGTCTGAAGCACACCTTCATTGGTGATTTTAGCTTTAAGAAGTCACAGGGAGCAAAATCCTTATGGTGGTGGTGTGGGGTGCTAAAAAGTCGCAAAAGATGCGAAGAGTGGACAGTTGAGATATTTAAAATGGCTAAATACTCTACGAACAGTCTGTGGAATCATCTGTTACAGTCAATCGCCGATTTTTTCGGATTGCCGCACGCATGCGTATCGCTTTCAACGGTCTCCGGACCAACTTTGAAGCGTCTGTATCAAATTTTTATTTCAGTTTTGTTCATTGAATCACTTCTAAAAACTTTCTTAATCATTTGAATAATTTCAACAGACGAATGTCGAAGTTTCGAGGAAAATTTTATACCTGTGAATGCGACGGTTATACAATACACAAATTCAATCAATGGTGCGCGCCTGTCGACTGAGAATCTCAAGAGAGATTTGTTTACGTATGGGCAACATGAACCACCTTCTGGTTGCATTAAAGCTGTGCAATTGATTCTTGAAAGCAAAAAAAGGTTGGATGCAGAAATGTAGAGAGAAATACTTTGTTCTAGTAGAGAGATGACTAACGTCATTCGTGTGTGTATATATATATATATATATATATATATATATATATATATATATATAAAAAATCAAGACAACTTGAAAACATTTAATGAAGATAGAATCAGGGAGGAGCAAGCCTGATTGGGGGCCCAGGTTGTGTTCTGTGGCCATTACTATCTTATCAACATTTGCTTTTTTTCTATCTATATTTATATACGTTTACAATAAGCACAACTATTAAAGCTGAAACATTTTCGCGGATTTTGACGTCATTCCGGGAATTTGTTTTGCTCATGCTAAGTTTCGAAAAAACACTAAAATTAATTATTTTGATCCATATGTTAAAAAAATTATTCAACTTTTCAGCAAGAAAAATCTCAAGTTGATGTTAAAAATTGTTGAAAAACATTGATTATATTTAAGATTGATCTATTATGACATGTTTTTAATCAGGATTTTTACATGGTATTTATTTTATTTTCAATTTTTCTTATGAAAATTGAGATGTAGTAGAGTGGGGCCTCATATCATAGATTCGAGGGAGGTGGGTACAAAACCCTTGCACCGGCCCTGGATAGAGTATTATTTGTATTACTTGTTAATGTGATTCAAAATTAAAACTATGATTGAAATATGCAAAAATATCTTCTATTTTTTTGCACATATGAAAAGGCACTGAAAAAAGCACAAAATCTGACCAAATTCACAAACAGATTTTTTTTAAAGGACTTTTTGGTTAGGCCAAGAACTTTTCTGTTAAAAAAATTAATTTTGTTTTATTTAGTAGATGCCACAAAGAAGGACATATTTTTGTACTTTTCTAATTACACAAGGCAAAACCAACATCTTGTACAAGAAACATGCATACTAACTATACAAAATGCTCTAAAAAGTGTCAGTTAACTAAAGAGACTTTCTAGACGTCTTTTGAAACAATGGAGAGAGGGAGAGATGGAAAAAAAAAGTGATGAAAAATAAGAGAGCTGAAATCTATTCAGATGAATCAATTGCTCTGTTGCAAAAGAATAAAAGAATTGACTGAAACTATGTAAGAAGAAGGGGGGATGAATAGTGAAGAGAAACCTGTGACTAATCACAAAGGGAAGAAGAGAGAGAGCAACTGAAAGTGAGGAAATGGAAAGAGAGTGAGATAGTGTGTGTGTGTGTTGTAACAACAACAAAAATAAGTTGGAATCAGTGGAGGGTGAGGAAACCAATTAAAGTAGAGTGGGGTCAGTTAAAGGAGATAAGGGAATTAAAACTGAGCAAGATGGAAATTTAAAGGTGCAAAAAGAGAAAAAGGAAAGTAAAGAAAAAAAAAGAAAGGATGACAAAAAAAAAACACAAGTTCAATGTATTGTAAAGGGTATGGGGGGTGGGGCATACAAAATGTAATAAAGACATAACTGGAGAGAGGGTTAGGGTTTTAGAAGATAAACGAGAACAAAAAGAAAAAGGATTCGTAGAAAAAAATAAAAAGTGGAGAAAGTTAAATAAGTCAAAGAGAAAGGGAGTAAGTGAATAGAATACCAAAAACAGAATGAAAGAAAAATGAAAGAGATTGAAGAAAAAAATAAAATAAAATAAAAGGACTTATAGAGAAAGGTAAAGAGATTTAAAATGTACACACCACACATCCATTCTTCTCACTTGAATGAAGATTCCAGAAAGAAACCCAACCCAATGAAAAATATAAATTATAGTCTGGAAGATTAGTTTCATCTTTATTCTGGGGAAAAAAAAACCCCCAAAAGAACGACCATCTTTAAAATTTATTCTAAATTTTATCACAGTGACAATAATTCATATATGTATTTTTGTTTTGCTTAAGTTTGTAAAATATAAAAGATAAGTAAAGATTGTTACTGTTATTGAATGTGTGGATTTAAGAGAAATAACACTCAAATATCTGTAGAAGCGAGAAAAAGAGAGAACACTTCTACAACTTTAAATCTTTGTATTTGGATAAGGGGTTGAACATCCTGTGAGACCAACTGCTGTGTATAAATTTGGCATGGAATGTTTTTGTTAATAAAGCAATGACAACAGAGATTTTACCTGAAATGTTATTTTCACTCTAAGAACATTTCTTTAACTATTTTTACATTTTAAGTACCTATTGACCTCTTGCAAATGATAGTGTCCTGATAGTACCTAAGTTTATGAGTATTTGAAACTAGAATAAAAATAGGTAAAAGTACATAATCAAAACAGATACTAACAAATAGAGTAAGAAGAAATCCTTTGTATATATTTGCTATTTAATATTGTTTAACTGTTTTAAGTAATATTAATATTTTGTTTATTCACAAATGAACAAACATTTGTAAGCATTAAAAGTTAGACTGGTTGATTTTTAAAAAAAGATTTTATTCTTAAAACCAATGTAACAAAAAAAGAAAAGAAATTACAATATTACCAAAATCAAATAGACTTTCTTCTCTGCATCTTTAGAGAATATAATTCTAGTATGTTACATACATATATAAGAAAAGGGTCACTATGAAGAACAAGCAAACATGGTTTCAACTTTGAGAAACAAAGAAGAAAGATGAAAAATACAAGTACATGAATATATATATTATGTTGGAAAGGTTTATAAAGAAAATGTCACATTCCTTATAGGCAAGTAAGCAATACTAATGACTTCAAATGAATCAGTTAATTTTTAACCAGACAAAGAAGGAAACACAAAAAAATGAAAATAAATAAGAAGTGAAAAGGTGAAAAGGAGGAGGCAATTGCCTTCTGCTACCAAAGAATCCTTCAAGAACCAAATAATTATCAACACAGAGAAATAATAAGAGTAATAAGAATTAAGTCAATTTAAAAGTAAAGTGTTTTATTTAATTAATTGTCCTTGCGGGAAAAACATTAATCTAGAGTTTCATTAAAATTGTTCTGAATGTGATTAATGTAAATGAGTTGGCAAAATAAAAGAAAGGAGAGAAGAGAATATAAATGAGATGTGTGTGTATTATATATATATATATATATATATATATATATATAGGGAGACTGAAAAGATCTTGACCTGACAAAGAAGCCAGAAATATTTAAAGTTTGTCATTTAATCAGATTTGGGTAAGTGCACCCTTAATGGGTGTGTGTATGCAAAGGAAATGACAAATTTACTACTAGATTGCTTATAATTAGTTTTTTAGCCCCTTTATTTCTATTTTTATTATAAAAAAAAAAATAAAAAAATTCATATAAAAACTGGTATAAAATTATTTGAGTAAGGTTGCCCACAAAAAAGAAAATATTTTCTTTAGCTGGAAGAGAGAATGTATTCCCCTCATGGTTTGGGATTCAGAGTTGTGTTTTCCTTAAAAGTTTAAAAAAATACCCATTTACATTGCGTCTTGAACTCCAAATCAATAATTTTATCTGTTAAACATTTTTGAGAGTTTCAAAAAGCTTAAAACAAAGAATCATTATGTAGTTAAAACACAATATCTGCTTAAATTACAAATAAGAAAATATCATTTTATCAACAATTATTATTCAAATAATGACAAGAATAAAAATCAAAGTAATCCTACAAGGCAATGGGAACGCACTCCACTCTCTTTCTCAAAAACTGATAAAGTGATCTGTGGAGAGGAAGGAGCTCTGATTGCTTACGTCCTGAAGGGGCACAGCATTAAGAAAGTCATGAAAGCATACTTTTCAGAAGTACTTTAATCCTTTATCTGGATTAAAACTTTTAGCCATTAAATGTGTTCCTACCTGAAAGCACACATTAAGCAAGGTTTTCAATGGTCAATACTGAATGGGTGACCTGTAGAGTATCTTAATTTCACTGATCAAAAACTACAACTTTATAAAAGTAACAATGAATGAAGAGAAGGCAATGCAATTGAAATGAAGGCTGTTAGTAATAAACATTTGACTGATAGAATTGTAGATGAGAGAGATAAATATGAAAGACTTTCAGAGCAAAATTATTTTATATTTTCTTTGCTTAGTCCTTAAGATTAGCAAAGTGCTTGAAAAAAGCTTTAAAAGATTAAACTTCTAATTTCTCATTTTTAGATTGGCACTTTTGGACAAAAAGCTTATACAACAGGACACTAAGTGGTGGATTTGCTATTAAGAAATTACTGACACTCCCACCCAACAACATACCTTTTTTGTTTTTAGAGACACAATGGAGTATATTAATTTTCAGGAATTTTTAAAATGCTTCTTCACCTTCTCTATAATTTAGGAAAATGCTTTCTCAGTGTCAAAATAACAAACTGAAAGACTTTCATCTAAGATTAAATACAAATCTCCTTAAATGAATTAAGTAACAGAATTTCGGTATTGTTGGTTTATGTAATTGACTTAGGATCAACTTATAGTAAACAAATTTTTATGTAAAATCTTGTTGACAATGATAATATAAGGTATTAATATGTATTAAAAAATATTGTTATTTTTCATCCTGGTATCTATGATTAGTGCATATAGTGGACTCATCAATTTTTTCATTTCATTTTTTTAAAGGTTAATTGGTAATTTGTGATATCAAGTAGCAAAATAATTGAAGGCTGAAAGGAAATTGTTCTGAAGATAAAAATTAATTAATTCAACTATTTTTAATGAATAAAACAAAATGAGAAAGAGAAAAAATGAGAAAGAGAAAAAATGAGAAAGAGAAAAAATGAGAAAGAGAAAAAATGAGAAAGAGAAAAGTAAAAGAATTTTATTTTTTTTAAGCAATTCTTGCTAACATGAAAATGAATTTAACAATTTATTACAAAAACTAATTTTCTTTCATTCTTTCTCCTTTACTTTTTTGTCATCTCTTGCTGACTGGTGCAACATGTGTATATATATATATATATAAAAAAGATTAAAAAGTATAAAATAGGAATCTTTCAAATATTTTAAGTACATGTTCACTAAGAATTAGAAACCTAAAAAAAAAGGTTTGTCCTTATTACAATAATATTCTTTTTCACTGATCAGGTTTTCCAACTATAACTGCAACCTTTTCATTCTGTGTCTCACTGTGAAAACTTCTCAACCTCACCACTTCAGAAAGTACTGTGTCAATTGTTAGCCTCTTCCTCCTTTTATTTTATTTAATCCCTCTCCCTACTGTCCTTGTTTTCAGTTTCCGGATCCATAGGATGAGGGTCGGGGAGAAAAATAAGGAGGAAGAGCAGGATGTTTACCCTCCTAAGTATTTGAAATAACATTTCCAATTGATGTTTCCAGAAACTGAGTGGCCTCAAACCGGGGGGGGGGGGTAGAAGTGTTAGTTAATTTGACAGTTAACAAATTGATAATGCTGGGATAAATTCAATAGGCAAAAAGAGATCAGATAAGTAGAGGTCAGATATATCACTCTCTAGAATGTTGGTTGGTGAAACTCTTTACCAGGAGATACCAAATCCTTTTAACAACCTAATCATTCTTGATAACTGATTGTGTCAATGCAAATTAATAATAATTCAGGTGCAAGAGGGAGTATGAAATGTAAAATAGTAGGAACATTCCCCTAGTCAATTTCCATTTGCCAATTTCTAGTATGGTTGGCTGCTTGTGTGTGAGAATGTCTTTCTGCTAGGGTGACTAGCTAATCCCTGTTGTAAACTCCTGCTCAGGCACACTTGTGTTTCTTTGACATCCACAGAACCAATCTTTGGTTTATACTGCAACTATGCTGAATAAACTTTAGTTACAATTTATGGAAGAGAATGCAAATTCTGGTATGGTCAGCAGTTTGAACATGGCCGCTACGTTCAACTCCCACCTTTTGGTAATTTGTGACTGTGCTAGCACAATCATCGATGACAATTCTGTCAATCCAATTTAATCCCCAGAGCTTGAATCATCCTTTGTGCTTTTCAGGCAATTCTTAATAGTGTCACATGTTGGGATCATCTCCCCAGGCCAATATTATCAAAAAGTCACTTTCCTGACAAAATCAACCCTGGTGAGATTCAAATATGGTCTCATGGTCAGAATGTTAATGTTCTAAACACTTGACCATGTACCCACATTTCATACATAAATAAAAACAATGTATGCACGCGTGCACACACACACACACACACACACACACAAATTATGTTTTCATCAGGTACCACTTATTCATGTATGAATGTTTACATCAAAACATAGATGCATATATGGAGGTGCTGAAAAGTTTTAAACCTGGTTGATTATCCAAAACCTGAACAAATGTCCAATCATCAGAATTTATTTTAGAATGGCCTCATAGTTGGGCTGAGAAGATTTCAGCACCATTGCATACTTAAATAAAATAAAATTATGTTAATTCTGAACAGGAAGCTGTTTTTGTCAGGATTCAAATTTAGATGCCATTTTCCACAGGAAATTTACATCTTGTGTAGAAACACTTTATGATTATGACAAACACACGTACGTACGCATGTATGCACTTAGAAACCCATTACCAGAAATAAGAAAGAATGGGAGGCAAGAAAAGAGGAAACAGAAGATAAACAACAAAAATAAAATAAAGAGAAAGAGAGGAAAATAAAAAGAACAAGGAAAATAAAGAGAAAGTGATGCAACACAAAGAGAAACAAAGGATGAAATTTATGATCAACTTATAGTAAACAAATTTATATGTAAAATCTTGTTGACAATGATAATATAAGGTATTAATATGTATTAAAAAATATTGTTATTTTTCATCCTGGTATCTATGATTAGTGCATATAGTGGACATATAAATTCTGCATATTTTAATTTTTAAAGGTTAATTGGTAATTTGTGATATCAAGTAACAAAATAATTGAAGGCTGAAAGGAAATTGTTTTGAAGATAAAAAATTAATTAATTCAACTATTTTTTTTAATGAATAAAGAGAAAGAAAAATTAAAAATAATTTTATTTTTAAAAACTTTTTTCACTTTTCACCACAACATAAAAATGACAAGTTTTCTTGTATTTTCTTTCATTCTTTTAATTCTCACTCCCTTTCTGTCATTTTTTGCTGACTGATAAGCAGGACAACAATTTTCAGTTTTCATAACAAGAAAAAATTTACTAAGAAAAAATTTAAACAGACAAAAAGAAAGTCATATAAATAAAAAAAAAAAAGTGAAAAAGAATAGAGTGACCAATCATGAACTTAGTCACCTGTGATGAAAGAGTTGCTGAGAGAAGGTGTTGTTGTTTGTCTGCTGTGAAAAGAATTTGTGTGACAACATGCATTGTTTGTAGCTGAATTGATTTTGATGCTATTCGAACCTGAGCCAGTTAAGGTTCATTTCTCCAAGTAGAATGAATGCACAATAGACAAGAGAGAATAATGGCAATTTGTATATCCATATGTGAATTTAATCCAAACACCCAAATTGAGTACTTTGTGATACAATAAAAGAATGAACAAGATCGACACAGGATCGTTGGGAGAAAGGCGTTCTTAACAGGATTTCTAAAGAAAGCTAGGGTGAGCAAGAAACTGAGACGAGAAACCATGTTTCTTTCCTTTTGTCATTTACTTCACTTTCTTTTTACTTCAAGCTATTTCGGCAGTGCTACCTACTTATTGACTAATAAAGTGACGTAATAAAGCACTTTCATGGTGATGGAGATGTGGTGGCATGGCGCTAGAAGGTGCTGTTAGTAGGGAGACTCCAGAAAATAGGGTAGATGTCGCAAGCCATTTACCTTTGTATTTAGAGGGAGACATGCTCCAACTCTATTTGGAGATAGATGATGATTAGCAGACAAACATCAATCTGATTGAAGCCCGGTTGAAGGAGCCTTTTTTGGATGGGGATGTTCTCCGTTTATGCAAAGCTTTAACTGGTTAAGTGGACAGGAGAGTGCTTGGATGTTTGCGCCAACAAAATATGACAACTTGCAGGATGGCAGGGTTCACTGAGTATGGTCTTGAGATGGCAATGAAACTGGTATTCGTGACAGGGCTCCCCAAAGAAATCTCAATGGAATTGCAACAAGTACCGGCCATCGAAACATTGACCATAGGAGATTTGCTGACATGGGTGTGGGTGATGACAAAAGGTACAGCTGGAGATATGGTCGCAGCCACACAGCTACCTTGAAGTGAGGTCAAAGTTCTGCTCAAGGTGAAGCCCCAAACAGGTATCACCTGTTACAGGTGCAGAGGCCAGGGCTATGTGGCCAGAGACTGTAGAACAAGATGGCTCACTGGGATGAGTACCCTGAATTTGTACCAAGAGATGTGATGCTTCAAATGTCATAAGATCAACTACTTTGCATCAGAATGCCAGGGAAATGACTCAGTGAAAAAGATATCAGCTGACCAACTAACAAGAGTACCTCAGCAGTGGCTGAGCAGAATAAAAACAGAAGTTGAGCCCACCCAGCAATTATGTGTGATGCTTCTGCAAATCAGCTGAGCATTCAGCAAATAGTACACATTCATCAATGGAGTGGACACCCCAGGATAAAATGCACATTATATTTTGCCAAATGAAAAGACCCAACTTTTTCAAAAGGTGACGTATAAATGGCAGTGAAGACGTCTGAGGCATGCCAGTCAATTGATCTTGCACGTGTACACTGGTGAAAAGGGAGGCTTGATGTGAAGGACAATTGGAGCAGATTAAGAGTGGACATCACTCATGACAGTGGCCACTCTCTGACACTTATTGATTGTGGTCCCTCGCGATTTGCCATCTGGTGCTCCCTGAGTCAACAGGACTCAGCAAGAAGTGTTGTACACCAGCTGGAGTCCAAATTTTATGATCATGGCCCACTGGTTGAGATCCTGAGTGACAACGGCACCGCATTTACTGGCCAACATTTTTGGCAGTTCCTGCATGACTGGGGTATACATCTTCAATTTTGGTGCTCCTATGAACTGGCAGGAAATGATAACCATTGTGGCTGGAAATAATATTCCATACCAGAGGTGATCTACTAGTATAGCATCACGCCACCAAAGAACAACATCTCAATCTCTATAGCACCAGCTAATGTCATACAGGCCTACAATCTCTGGATCCAGGATATTGATCCGGTGGCAGCCCCTGAACTGCAAGATGTCCAGAGACAGTTTCAGATGGGGTATAATGTATGGGTCAGAATCCTGCACAGCAGGTGTAGGAGTATGTGCTTGTTGCTGCTCTCATCATGTCAAAAACTTGCACCCTTTTTTGAGAGTGTATGTGTCATTCAGGAACACCAGTGGCTCATCAGAAGAAAGTGAACTGTTGAAAAGGCAAAGGTTGGTATTTCTAGATGATACCTCTGACACCAGTAGCTCAGAAACTGCTGACAATGATGACGAACTGCCTGATGACTGTCTTAGATGTAGTTTGTTTCAGGAAGAATCCAGGGCTCCTCCACTCCAAAGGAGTGCTCAGATAAAGAGGTGCACACCAGCTACATTTTTCATGATGAAGACATCAGGGGCAGTTGCCAAGAGAAGGTGTTCAACTGCCATAAAAAGAATTCATGTGGCAGCATGCATTGTTTGTAGTCATAAGCAGATTGATTTTAGTGTGCTTCAAACCTGAGCCTTGCATTAACCAGCTGAGGGTGATTTCTCACGTGATTTTTCAAGTAGAATGAATGCACAATAGACAAGCCAGGATGTTGGGAGATTGACGCAATTTGCATATGCATATGTAAATTTAATCCAAACATCCAGATTGAGTACTTTGTAATAAAAGAACAAGATTGATGCCAGAGAGTCAGGTGGAAGGCATTCTTAATGATGTTTCTAAGGAAAGTCAGAGTGAGCAAGAAACTGAGATCCTTGTGTCTTTTATTTCACTTTCTTTTTATTTCAACACCAAGGCATGGTTAGTGAGCTAATCTAGTTGATCTCTACTATTGAGGTGTGAGTTTGATCCTTACTATATTTTTCAAAATATTATAATTCACCCAATACAAAACTCAACAGCTACTCAAGTAGAGTTTCACTGTTGAAGAAGTAATGATGAATGAGACGAGACATGCAATATGAATGAAAGTGAAGGTGGTAGAAAGTGAAGATTGTGAGGATAGATAATGAATGGTTCTTGACTTGCAGAGGTTAAAATTGTGGGAAAAGCTAACTGGGTGGAAGATTCTCCTTACATTTCAAATACAGAAAAAAAATGAAGATGATTTGAATTCATGGAAATAGCATGGCATGTAAAGGTCTGAATTGGTGAAACTAATGAATGGAGCTCATCTGAACATTTGCCATGGAAATCATGATAGAGAAGCGACAAGCTTATGTTGCATTTGTTAAAAAGAGGTAGCAAAGTGGAAAACAAGTCTTTCCCTACAAGCCCAAGTAAATGTTTTTGAGTTTTGTCAAAGCTGGAAAGTGAATCATATTCCAATTTTGGTCTAATCTGACTTTTGTAAAGATAAAGTATGATAGGATTTAGGTACTTCCTGGAGTGTTAGAATGAACTGACCGTTTTTCCAGCATTTTTAGCAATTGATCATATATATATATATTTACATTTGACATCTTCCACTTGAGACAAATTTCATGTTTGAGTTATTCACTCAGCTAAACTAAGTAAATAACTCAGATATGAAGTTTATGAAGAGAAAGAGAGAAAGAGAGAGAAAGAGAGAGAAAGAGAGAATGAGAGAGAAAGAGAGAGAATGAGAATAAGAGAAAAAAGAAAGAGAAAAAAGAAAGAAGAAATAGATAAAATTGAGAGAAAAATCCTGCCCCCTGCTAACAAAAAAAACGCAATGAAACTGAAGTGAAAGAAAAAAAATTAAAATGTACAAAAAGGATAGTAGGTGTGTGCAAAAGTTCCCTGCTCACTCTTCTTTTTTAGAAGGCTAGAAGCTAAATGTGCAAGAATAGATATATAACCTTTTTTAAATAAAAGAGTAGATAAAATAAAAATATAGTATAAAACACTGGAAAAATTTGTACATACTTAATAAAATACTTACATTGTCTGACATTAAAAAATTACAAGCAGCAGTGAATGCTTACTGCTTAATTCTTGATTTAAAGTGAAGCAAAAAAGATTTGAAAAGTTGAATGTATTTAGCCTAACAGGTCAATGAGTCAGACATTAACAAAAAAGGAATAAAAAAAAAGAAAAGAAAAACATTTATACAACTGCTGACCTGTTTAATCAAAGAGTATAAACTGCAATATTTTATTTGTAGGTTAAAATATAGACCAATATTTTATATATATATATATATATATATATATATATATATATATATATATATAACACAAAAGTAAGTAAATCTCAAAAAAGTAAACTTAAATAGCACACCAGAAAAACAGTGCTCATTACAAAAATGACAGAGTATCATATTATTATCATAATAATCCAGTTTACATCTGACCACACCACTCACCAGTGTACCATTTTAGGAAACTCCTTCAGGAGTTACTTTTGTGTTGAAAGTGTGAGTTTGTAAACAGTGACTATTACTACTACTAATGCAATACTCTTCGCTAAAACAAATCGAGTTTTCTCAGTGACTGGCATGTTTATCTAAAAACAAATATGCTTAAATTCACCTTCATCCCTGTTGGGCACCAATGGCTTAGGGGTAGATTCTCCAACTGATGCCAATTCAATTGGGTTTCGATACTAGCTAGAGGTAACCGGACATCTAACCACACTGATGAGTATTGCATACGAATATATATAAATACTCTACAGTGCAAGAAAAAATAGTACCCAATGTTAAACGACAAAGCTATTTAATATATATATATTAAAAAATACCTTACATTAATTGCACAACTCTGAATTTCATGCTGAACCAATTGTCTAATGCTGGATTGACAATTGCTTTGGCATGAAACCGAGTTGTGCAATTAATCTAAGGTATATATATATATATATATATATATATATATATATATATATATATTATTGTATGGGGACTATAAGGACCTGACATTATTGAGCACTCTTGATATTTCATTATGTTTTTTTGCTGGGATTCAATTGTTTTAGTGCTATAGAGAACTTTTTTGGCACACTTAATTTATTCTGAAGTTTGTTTTTTTATTGTGGGATTTTATTTTCCTCCTGACATAATGGTGATTTGTTGGCTATTTGGTCTTTAGATGTATGGTTATCAATCCACCTTGGTGAGTTAGTGAGGGCATTATATGTACTTGCCGCCAGTTACTCTAATTATAACAACTTCAGTTAATTGAGAGAGGAGTATAAATGCCCATATCACTGAACAGATAAGTACTGACCACCTGATAAGTGTGCAAGAAAATGATAATTGTGGTTGGTTGAGTGCATGCTGGATTACTATGATTATATATATATATATATATATTTTAAATTTGATATTATTTTTTATTACTAGAAATATTATATTTAGGTATATGTCTTTGTTTTTCCTTTTTTAAGCAATAAAATTAATGTTTAACTTCATGGTTTATAAATAGCAGGGATGACTGCTCAAAAACATGTATCCATTAAAAATAACATTGATAGTAATAATAAGAATTAAATAAATAAAATGAGAGACAGTGTAGACAAAGAAATCAAGACAGCCCAGTCAGTGGATATATATCCACATTGTCTATATCAGTAAATGCTCTTTTGCTGATAATGAACACTCTTCCAACATAAATATAGCAAATTTTAAACACACACAAAGACATGAAGATGTGATACTAGAGCTGTGAAATTGTGCATGCATTAATTTCAACTCTTATTCTTATTAACAACTGCATTGTTTATTACCAGGTGAACTGATATCTGACTATTCATCCTGTTTGTCAAATAAGTCATCAACAGAAGATATGTCACCATTACTACAATACTGGTTCCCAGCCAAGTATGTTTTCATGTTGGAGAACAGATGGTCAAATCAGGAGAATATGGTGAGTGATGAACCATTTCAAAGCCACAGTCACACACAGCAGCCATTGAAACCAAGGACTTGAGTGCTGGAGCAATGTCCTGATGAAACTAGACCCCTTTTGTCAGTTTTCCTAAGTTTTTGGTTTTGATAGCCTTTTTTAATTGTCTCAGCAAGTTGGCATAGTACATTGATGGTGTGCCCCTTTTGAAGATAATCAATAAACACAATGCCACAAATACTGAGATCATCACCTTATCTGCAAATGAAACAACCTTGGCCTTCTTTGGGAGCAGGTAAGGAGGGGTGTTTCCACTGCATGCATTTTCTCTGTCTGGTTCAAAGTGATGAACCCAGCACTCATTCTGGGATAGGAAATGTTGAAGGAAATCAGATGGATCTGCCTCAAACAATGTCAGATTTTCCCGTGATGTGATGAACTTGGTGTGCTTTTGATCAGGTATCAGAAGTCATGGCACCCACTGAGCAGAAACCTTTGTCATGCCAAGTTCATTGTGCAGAATATTCTCAACTCTCACGGATTATGCTAATAGCATTGACTATATGATTTATAGTCAATTGCCTGCCATCCATCACCATGTGGTGAACTTGATCAATCTTTTCTTCAGTAGTGGCAGACCTTAGGTCATCTTCAAGACTAGTTTCCCTTCCTAAATTAAGCTACTCACTTTTGCACTGTTGATAAATCTGGAGTGTCATCCCCTAATGTAGCTACCATATCAGCATGAATCTCCTTGGGGGCTAAACCCTTTTTCTGCAGATACTTGATAAAAAATTATGCCAAATTTTGTTCCTTTTCAAGAGAATTCACTACTAGTTATTTTTTAAGTCTCCTTTGAACAGTCAGATATCAGTTTACCTGGAAAGAAACAATGCAATTATTAAGAAATTAATGCATGCACAATTTCACAACTTTAGCATCACTCCTTTATAGTCAGCCTATGAAATCTTCAAGCGATATATATATATATATATATATATATATATATATATATATAGAGAGAGAGAGAGAGAGAGAGAGAGAGATTTGCTGTATTCTGATAGTGCAGACTTTGGCAGAAGAATTGCAAACCAGAATGGAGTGCTTCTCTGCCACTTGTGATGCTTTTGAACTGAGGGTTAGCCTCCTGAAGAAGACAAAAATAAGGTTCACTCTTTCACCTTTTTTTTTTCCTGATACAAGTCCTAGTATTTAGTCCATAAATGCAGGGAGGAGATGGGTTCATACTTTTCCCAAGTGAGTATAACAAACAAGACTAGATTTTGGACTCAATTCTCCGGTTACTCATTCCAGACTATCCATTATACCCTCAACACATCCAATTGTAATTGCATAAATATGTGTAACTTGTGTGTTTTTATATATTTATATATATATATATATTTATATATATATAGTAGTGAGCATAAAGATCAGAACGATGTTAAGAAAAAGTCTAAATGTGAAATAACGTTTTATTTTAAGGCTTCATAGAACATTTTATCAAGGAATAATAAAGATATAAAGCTAAATTATATAATTCCAAAATATAAAGCTCAATAAACTTATTTTGATAAAGTTAAAGAATAATTATATAACATTTGGAAAAAAAAGATGATCAAAAACATCAGAACGATTAAATAAATCCATAAAATTGAATAATTATTTTGTATTATTGAAAATTTTTTAGGGTAAGAATATAAAATAGTATTTTATTAAATTACACCAGCTTTTGCAAAAAAAATCTGTGACGTCATTGGAACTTAGAAGACTGATGGTCAAGTTACGTAATGAAGATAAATTCTCAATTGGGGATATTTCAAAGACTGTGGGAAATCTAAGTGTTATTCATAGTATTTTAAGAAAACATGAGAAAACTGGGTCATGTGAAGCCAAGAAACCACCTGGCAGGCCTAGGAAAACTACTGCAAGGGAAGACAAATGGATCGATAATGAATCAAAAAAGGATTGATAGCAACCGCTAATGCTAACCTTGGCATTAAAATATCAAGGCATACTATTTCCCGAAGACTTAATGAAATAAATTTGAACCATTGAGTAGCCTCTACAAAGCCTTACATTTCTAAAAAGAACCAAATGAACCGATTGAAATTTGCCATTGAACATGTCATATAGACTGAAGAACAGTAGGATTGTGTTCATTTCAGCGATGATTCAATATTTAACCTGTTCAGTTGTGACAGGAGAAGGTTCGTTCGGTGCAGTCCTAAGGAATGATATTCGCCTCAGTGCACTAAAAGCAGCGTTAAGTTTGGAGGAGGAAGTGTGATGGTGTTTGGCATGATTCCAGCTGCTGGTACAGGAACTCTTGCCAGGCTACACGGTAAAATTAATGCAACTGTATGCAAAGAGATATTGTAGAAACATGGTGTACCTAATTTGAGAACTGCAATTAACCAACCAGCTGTATTTATGCAAGATAACGCGTCATGTCATGCAGCGAAGTTTGTTAAGACATTTCTTTCTGAGGAGGATGTTACTGTTATGGAGTGGCCTGCTCAAAGCCCAGATATGAATCCTATTGAGAATGTTTGGAAGTTACTAAATGAAAGAGCTAAGGAAAAGAATCCAACAAACATTGAAGAACTACGGAATAATTTGAAAGGAGAATGGGAGAAAATATCTGATGAATGCAAGCCATTAACTCATTCATGTAGCAAAAGATGTCAAGCTGTTATTGCAAGTCTACACATCAAGTACTAATGAATTATAAACGCCATTTTCATTTTCATATGATGTATCTATTATAATAGTATGATTTTGTTAATTGTTCTGATGTTTTTGATCATCTTTTTTTTCCGAATGTTATATAATTATTCTTATAACTTTATCAAAATAAGTTTATTGAGCTTTATATTTTGGAATTATTTAATTTACCTTTATATCTTTATTATTCCTTGATAAAATGTTCTATGAAGCCTTAAAATAAAACGTTATTTCACATTTAGACTTTTTCTTAACATCGTTCTGATCTTTATGCTCGCTACTATATATATATAAATATATATATATAAATATATAAAAACACACAAGTTACACATATTTATGCAATTACAATTGGATGTGTTGAGGGTATAATGGATAGTGTGGAATGAGTAACCGGAGAATTGAGTCCAAAATCCAGTCTTGTTTGTTATACTCACTTGGGAAAAGTATGAACCCATCTCCTCCCTGCATTTATGGACTAAATACTAGGACTTGTATCAGGAAAAAAAAAACATTGTTATTCCCCAAATTTTTCAATGCTATATTCAGTGGCAAAAAAAAGCTTCAACTTTAAATAATCCACAAAGGGTTGATGAGGCATAAAAAAATCAGTTTAAATCAAATACTGGTGTGTCCTGAATAGTTTCAGAAAGACTTTCATGTTAACCTAAATAATAGCCATGTACTTCTTTATTACAATAACATTCTCTAACATCTTTAAGAATCAAAAAAGGCAAAAATTCTATATGTACCAATTATATACTTAAAATACTTAGAAAAAAAAAAGGATAAAATAGATTTAATATATATTTTAGTCAGTGAATTCTCTAAATATATTTAATAGTTTTGAAATCAGGACTTTTTAATAAGATTATGAAGTTTTCATATGTTTATTTAAACACACTTAAAGGTAACCTGAAAAAATGTAATTCATTTTTATTAGTTTCTTTAATGTCTCTTTATATCAGCTTCAGGACAATAGAGAGCCTAATATCTGAGATTAAAAGAAAAGAAAAAAACAAAAAACATCAGTCATGTTATTTCATAAATTAGTTGGATGTGTATCCTGATTTCTGTTATTTCAATTGCAACATTTCAGCCAGTCTTGCTGTGTTGTCACTAATTCTGAACAGAGTGACTTGTTCAAAGCCTTTTATTGTTAGATCTTTTTTATAGCAATTCACAAATACAAGTGACAAATATTTTAACTCTTATCAGCCTGCATGTCATTTTATCATTTAACAAAGAGCAATAATTTGATTACTCAGTCAATACATTTCTTCAAACCTTTGCATTCACATGTTGCCCTACTATTGATTAAGAGGAGGACACTAATCACTTGATCTGATCCATAGCAAGCAGAGATCCAATCAAATATCTGCTGTAAGGGATGGGGTCAGATGTGGTCAGGGTTCAATAACAACCAATTCTTTATGCACATAAGCTTCAGGTGTTCCCAGTCACCAGTTTTTTTTTCTTTTTTGGTACAAGCAATGGGGAAGCGATTGTATGAATATTGTTATCAACAGAGTGGAATAGGCAGGAAGAACTCTGGAAAGAAGGAACGAGTAAGAAGTTTCAATCTGGGCACTGAAAGTCAACTAACATAGTGCACAGACATTGTGAAATGCCAAAGTGCAATTGAGGGAGACAGGAATGTACAGACATTATTAATAAAGTTTGGAGATTGTAAATTTGACAAGATTGTGTCCTTCATGAATCTACAAGATATACACAATTTTTGGAGAAGATTGAAAATACAGAGAATTTAATCTCAGCTCCTTAGAAACACAAAAATAACATTTGCCAATCAGTGACCTTGAAAATAGCTGGGAGTGAGGGGTAAGCTTTAATCACTTACAAAAAATACAGAAGATTCAAGAGACTGGATCATGTTATTCTCAGTTTAAAGAAAGTCATTCTATCCTCTAACCACAAGAAAACAGTCACTAGGGCTTTATTTTATTTATTTATTTTTTTTTTTACTAATGTTCACCTAATAAAAAGCCCAAGAGCCACTTAATATAGAGGGTTATTGTGTGGTGGTGTATGAGCATAAGAAAGGGCAAGAAGTTCTTGGGGGCTATGCAGGAAAGATAATGGCTAACTCTAGATTTGAAGAGGTCAAGATTTAATTAGTGAATAACATTTCAGAGTTCAGTTGGAGATATTAGAAATATAGTGTGGAAGTAGACTTTAGAAGGAACTGGAAACCCAATCCTAAAGAGGAAACAAAGGATAATCTTCTACTCAGCTGTCATTTTATTGCAGTCTTGATGAATTTTGATTTAATCAGCCTCACTGGCTTATCACCATACTTAAGTTTGTGATTGTACAACAGACCTTTTCCCTACAAAGATTTTTTTTTACAATTAAACCAAGCACAAATGTTGCATGTAACCCACTCAAGTGGCCAATTATAACCAGTTTGTCAACAAGGTTAAACATATCCACTGATTGAACTTGGAATCATTTAATCCTTTGGGTAGAAAGGAGAAAATTAAAAATTTGCTAATAACTTGGTGAGAAACGATCAATTTTTTAATTTACACAAATTATAATCAATTGTTACTGGAGCAAAAACAATCCAGGATTAACAATTATGAAATTGTTTTAATTTTTTTTTCAAGTATTTTTAAGTTCATTATTTTCTTTTTAAATAAAACAGTTGTTACTTTTTTTAATGAATTTCTATTAAGAATATATTTTAAATAATGAAGTGTGAAATAATTCTGTAAAAACAATTTCAGTTTATACAAATGAACATTTTGAGTCAGACAACTGGAAAAGTTTTTCACATACATTGTACTGTTCAAGAAAATGTTCAGATACCTATTGTATTATTTTATAAAATGTGTCCTTAATAAATTATATTTACAAATTTTAAAATGCAAATCATTAGAAAGTATTTTCTAGCTGTGTACATGAGTACTGAAGTGTAAAAATACAAAAATTGTTTATCACTTTAGGAACAATAATCTTTCAAGATTAAATTGAAAAAACAAATCATATTGTAACTAAAACTTCTGTTGCATGATTACACTTAATTGTGTTTTATTAACAATGATTTCAGAATGTGGTCACCCGAATTCACTTTAGCATATTGAGCACGATATGGAAGAAAAATATTTTCATAAAAATATTCCGGTTCAAACAAATAAGAGAGAAAATAAAAATAAAAACAATCTGGTATTGAAATTATTAGAAATGTCTTGCATCCAGTTTTTTTATTTGTAAAGCTATGATTTTTATATTGGTTATTTGCATCTGAAAACCTTTTAGCTTATAAAAAACTTTCAAAGTAAGCATTCTTAATATGTAGACAATGTAAAACATAATAAAATGTGAACAAGTCAATATCTTGAAAAAAAGAAAAAAATCATAATGGAAGGGGAATTTTTTAACAATTATTTTGTAACCAATCTTAACAATCTACCATAAAAAAAACATGCTTTAATTTGCTAGGGCAGAACTTTTAAAAAGTGTTCACGGGGATCTCAAACTAAGGGCGATAAATGCTTCAGCTCAACCCATTTGACAAATTGCAATATTATTGAAATTACAATAAAATAAAATAAAAAATAAAATAACTGATACCTACATCATATCCATTCATTGTAGAAGAAATAACTTTTAAATGATTTAAAGTGAAAAAAATTCTTACCCCGGGGACACAAGCACATGAACTTGTACATGCTGGTTTTATTACATGTGCCGCCATTAAGACATGGACTAGGCTTGCAAGGAAT
This sequence comes from Acanthosepion esculentum, assembly GCA_964036315.1. Lineage (NCBI taxonomy): Eukaryota > Metazoa > Mollusca > Cephalopoda > Sepiida > Sepiidae > Acanthosepion > Acanthosepion esculentum. The sequence continues at coordinate 71,070,353 of OZ038506.1, forward strand.
GTAGTCTTTTTCGCAGTTTTTTCCTGTGTATTGTTGAAGACATTTGCACCTGAAAATTAAATACATAATATAATTATTTTAGTTTATTTTACTTAATTGTCGCCATTTTGAATACACTATTTTTTCAAACTTATTTATGCCTTATATGAAGGGAGCTTACTCCTGTAGTTCATGAAAACATTTTTATAATGCACTAAAGTAGAGAAAACCAAACAAAAAACCCCAAAGAACTCTTGCTCTAGAATTTGAAGAAATGATTAAACCAGTTGTGTTATAATTATTTTTTATTTTGAGGCAAAAACTTTGTGAACCTAGCATTACATGATCAATTTACAGAAATCGAAATTTCAAGAAAAAATGTATTTTAACTTAACTGGCAGAAATGTGTAGATATGTACAATATTAAGAAAGAATAATGGTTGGCTGCTCATTTCCAAGTATACCAGTTTTCAAGAGTTGTTTGCTGTTTCCTGTTGTGGATATCTACATTTCAACACCACAGAGACACCTTGTGTTTTATACTGAGGATACCTTAAAGTATTGGGAAAGAGTATATAGCGATTTACTAAGTGTAGCTTAGTTGTGGCACAAGGCTGAAAGTATGGAGCACCCAGTGAAGTTCAAACTTACTATTCAGTTGTAAATGATCTAGCAAAAGCTTGCTAACCATTACACCACAGTGAAGTGCCCTCTGGAAAGAGTGTATATAATCTGGCCTAAACAGTAGCTGAACAAGGCCAGTGTGCTCAAACTGTTGGTTATAACTTGTGATTTCATGATAGCAAAACACTTGGCACCTTCTTAACAGTTTCATCCACCCATTTTCACTAACAAGGTTTGGGTCAACCTCTAGTATGTTTTTTGTCCCCAACAATGGCAAACATCAAAATTAATCCTACAAATTTTTAGTTTTAGAAATGCCTATTTAATATAGAGAAAAAAAAAAATCTTCTGTAAAACTTACTTTCATAAAGGAAAGCTATTATTATATTCTTTGAAAATTCAATTAGAATGGAAAATGAAAATGAAAAATAATTTTCATATTCTACTTTTTAAAGTAACCACACATCAAATTACCAACTCCATTTTATTTTATTTCACAAAAAGTTGCAATTAAAAATTAAAATTGCAACTTAGTATTTTACAATTCTGAATCAGTAATTTAATAAAAGTATAAATAAAATTAAAAATTTAGAATTTAAAATACTATCAATAATATTAATCTGAAATATTTCTTATTTTTCTCAAAAATTAGCTAAGAAAATTATAATAAATATTACCAAAACAAATAAAAAGGCAATTACATCAACATTCTTAAAATTGCCTATATTCATGACAGACAAGTTAGGCAGTTTAAGTAAATTTTTATATTTTTACCACATATTCTTATATGATCATGTGACAGAAGTTTCATTTTATGGATAAACTTCTGTCTAGGGTTAAAAGAAATTTTTCTAGAACTTGTCATGCCAAAATCATGATCTTTTTCAATTTTGGTACCTTATAAATTTGATATTTAAGAACATATGAAACTATAAATTGGTACTCCTGCAATTTTCTATGCAAATAAACTATTTTTAACTTTATTTTACATTTGTTCCAAATAGTTTAGATGCTATGGACACTTAAAAATGTTTTTTCAGATGGGCTACAAAATTTTTAACTGAACAAAGAAAAAAAATCAATGACATTGAAATAAGGATTCCACTAGATTATGTTAATTTTAAATACATCAAGTCAAAATAATGAAAATACATCACAATTTGTTCATAGTAAGTAATTTTATCGATACTCAAAAAATATATACAAATCAAGATCATTAGTAAGGCAAAAATCATGTTAAAGATATTTCTAAAGGAAATAAACATAAATATTTGGATTTAGAGATAATAATCAATACTTTCAGTAATAAGACAGCATTTTACCTTTTGATGAAATGCAATAATAACATTGCATCACAAAGACAAAGCTCAATAACAATAAATTATTTCATTTTATAAAAAATTATTTCTTAACAATTACTTACATATAACTACCAGGAATATTCTGACACGTTCCTCCATTCTTACAGAGATTTGGAATCAAGTCACATTCATTAACATCAAAAGCACATGTAGGTCCTGTGTAACCAGTAACACAATTGCATTTAAATGATGTCAGGTTTGAAATACAGGTAGCAGCATTCCGGCAAGGCTGAGAGGCGCAATAATCAATGGATTCGCAATTATTACCTGCAAAGACAAAAATGTTATTAAAATAACTAGCAGCATGACTCAGTGTTGCCTGGATTAAAATGATCATTATCTTTCTGATCAAAAAGAGGCATAAAAAATTCCAATAATACAGGTGTACTTGTTCAAAAAATGCATTAACAATATTATCTTGTGAGAAATACTAAGATTAAATTCTATTCTCTTAAAGAATTAATTAAATTTCTGAAAGAATATCTTGTGAGGTAGGGAAAATTAGTTTAAAAATGAAAGAATATAAAAACAAATTCTACATTTTTATTCCAACTACTGACAAAAAAAAAAAAATGGTAATTTACTTTCCTTGAGTCATGACAAAATTTTTGTTTACCATTTTTAAAATTCTCCCTTATATTTTCAATTTAGTTTTTGATCAGCAGAAAACATAACACATAAATATTGTTTGTGATGATTGATCATTGAAGTTTTTAACCAAAAACTGACCGCACTCCTACATTCAGAGATAAATAATACAAATATCTAAATTGAAGTTCTTCAGTCTTCATTTATGTTTCATTAACCAGCTCACAAATAATTGTTTAAGTTTTTTGTTTATTCATCTGTGTGTTCATGTGTGCTCCATTTATTATAAGCCTGGTGAGAAATGAGAATTATTTTTCTTTGTTTTTAAAATAAATATAATAGAATTTTAATAAAAAACATTTGTATCTTCCCAGCATTATAACCACCAAAAGAAAAAAGAATGTAACCAGTCCTCTAAAGTTCTATTGTCCCCAGGATGATATTAATCTTGAGCTTTGCTAGAATCTGATAAGTATTGGGAAATACTTTGGTTAGTACATTGTTGTTAAGCTACAATGCAACGTACCTATTAGAAAATTTTATGCCTGATGCACAGAAATTCTATAAAAGTTAAATAATCTGAGTTAAATAATTGCCTCTCTTCCAGCAAAAAAACATTTAACATTTTATTCATTGTAGTTTGAAAGAATTAAACTTTAAATTTTATTATATACAATGATTGATGATTCAATGCAGGATTAACTATGACCAATGAGAATTAAATAATAGATTTAATCTTGAGAAAGATAAAAGATTCAAACAAAACTTACCCATGTATCCTGGACGGCAGATACATTTGTACTGATGCAAAGTATGAACATTGACACAAGTACCACCATTTTTGCAAGGATTATTGTAACAGATGCTCTTGTTGTTTCTCTGCTCACACATTGTACCAAGAAAACCTGGAAAGACAAAGATTTGGGTTACAAGTTTAATCCAGGTATTAAATACACAAAAATAATTGATTTTTCATGATTAACTTCATTCTATTTACTTGCAATTAAGAATAAAATTTCAGAAAGGATATTTGAAATATTGCAATGCATTTAATCATTTTTCATCATAGAACATCAACAATCATTATTGTAAAATTTTAATGCAAGTTTTAACGATTTTGGTACATACAAAGTTGATATGAACAACATATAAATTATAGCAATTTATGCAGGCACATTTTGGGGTTATATACAAAATATTAAATGGTATTTGCTCTACAATTTAAGATTATGCATTATGAAGCAACAGACACTGCCTTATATGTGTGTGTGTGCTTCCCTTAAAACCAATAGCAGTTTTATTTTTTAAATTTTCCTAACAAAAAAAAAAAAAACCCCAGAAAGAGTTGATTGACAGACACCCTCAAATGAATGAAATAAATAATATTCATTCTAAATATTAGCCAATTTCAATTTCTGCCTGAATGATGATGGTTGAGAAAGGTATCTTCTCGCTAATCAACTGAGAAAGGTCTGGTTTGTTGTGTTTTATGGCATATCAACCTCAATGGGTTATTTAATGCTGACAACTTTTTTCTTCCCGGCAATATTTTGTTTTGTCAAAAATCTATTTCTGGTAATATTTTTTTCCTCAAAAATGTGTAGCTGGTAATATTTTTTTTTTCTTTTTTTTTTCAAAAACGTATTGCTAGTAATAGTTGTTTTTCAAAAATATATTGCTGGTAATAGTTTTTTTTCTTCAAAAATTTATTTCTGGTAATAATTTTTTACAAAGTATTTCTGGTATTAAAACCTAGTTTTACACTTTTATAATGCTTTTTACTTCAGTTTCGGGGACCCTAACACCGGGTCAGGGTGGACCTTGGAACACCAGCAATTAAGAAGTGGTTCCACTCTTCTCAAAACTTCCTGATCAGAGGCCTTGCTGTTGGATGTAGTTTATCGTCTTACTCAGGACACGGATGTAGTTTATTGTCACACCCAGGACGCGGATGTAGTTTATTGTCACACCCAGGACGCGGATTTAGTTTATCGTCATACCTAGGACGCAACTGAGAAAGGTGTCTCTTCGCTAATCAATTGAGAAAGGTATCTTCTTGCTAATCAATTATTATAAATTTGTAATTTGTTGAAAAACACTAAAGAATGAAGAGTATGAAAAGATAGTTTGGGACAAAGAAAATGGATGATCAAATGATTTTTAAATTAACTAATTAAAGTTTTCAAAAATTATGAAAATGGAGTCAAATCATTTTATAACCTATTAATTTATATAATTAAAACAGCCAAATTTCAAGTCATTAATTCAGTCAATTAAACACAATGTAAAATGTAAAAGATTAATTATAATCTCATGATAATAAAATTAAAAAGGTGCATTTTATAAATATATCTTGAAAATTAGAAATGTCACAAAGACACAAAGAAACATTCAAGATTGAAATATATGCAGGCAATAGTCAGGTTTAAGGGAGATAACTGCAGAATGTAAATTTCTTCTTTCACATGGAACAATCATATATAATAACGAACAGTGTGATTTTTTTTATGTTTATTTGTCTGTCTAAATTTAAATTATGACATGCTAAAACAAATACTAAAACTGGCATTAAACTTCTAGGAAACCCTGAAAGTTATAATAACATTACAAAATAAATAAGGATATCCTCAGATAAAAAGGAAACAGTGAACTGTAACATTTACTCTTTTTATTTAAATTGCTTTCTAGCTAGGTTTGGAATGTGACATTTCCTGAAATGGCCTTGTGAAAGCAAAGTTTTCTTACCTGGTTACTATTGGCTGATGTCACCTTCAAAGTAACTATGCATTTCATGAGATGATGGTGCCATTATTGGAAATATTCATAGAACTTATTTTCCAGAATAAGTATCAGTTATATGTTGCTGGATGTCAGGGTTGCTAACATATCTTCAGTACAATTTTCAGGTAATTTTAATTTGGGAAATATCCAAAAAATCACAGAGGGCTAAATAAGGTGGGTAGCTTATTTTTCTAATGATTTATTAACCAGGAATTTGAATTTCTATTGTATCATTTTTCTTATTTTAAAATCCTCTGTAGGAATCTGACACACTCTTTCCTATTTTTACTCAGTTCTTCTGCATTCAGTTATACACTTAATCTTCAGTTTGAATACACCATAGTTTGCACTCTGTTCACATTTGCATCTATCCTTGGTGTTTGGGTCTGTGTACTTATGCACATCTTACCTTTCCTTGAACCATTTGCGTCACAATCGAAAACACTTGATTGCTTCATAGCTATTTTTAATATGGGTAATGTTTCATGATCACTTTTACCATTATTTATAATAAAAAAAAAAATGATTTTAATCCATTACTCCAGATTTTTTCCCAACAGTATAATATGATCATATAGAGTATCCTCTACTGCTTGCCAACAAATGACTCATCTGTTCTGTGTCTCAAAATTTCATAAGTTGGAACATGTTAAGACATGCTGGGTACAAGTGAAGGACCCAGTGACAGATTGTAGTCAATCCAAGAATAAAATTGCTACCCTGTCACTAGGTCATTTTCTGAATTGTTTTAAAGATGATAAAATAAGTATAAAGTTAAAAAAATGAAAATAAAAAAAATGTTTGTGTCATCTACTTTCAGGAAGAATCATGACTGCAGTAAAACCATTTATTAATTTCTTTAAATAGTTCCTGTTATTTGTTACATAATAATATGGAGACAGTTTTATTCCATCCTTAAAAATACTTAGTGAATTCAAATGATGCTTAGTAACGGTTTAATCAAATCATTAATATAAAAATAAATTTAAAAAATACTAAAAAAAAAATTAGTGCAAAATTCAAGATTGAAAGGGTTAAACAATAATGTGAATTTCAAATAAAATGTATGATAAAAGTATGAAATGAATAGAAAATATTATCATAAACAAATTCAGTGTAACTGCAACCATTTCAATGCCAATAACATAACTTAATTATTGGAGTAGCAAGCAAGAGAATTAAAATAAATAAATATGCTTCATAAAAATAAAAGATACACATACCCAGCTGACATGTGCAAGACGGTTTGACCCCTTGTACACTCTCCAAGACATGACAGGTACCATTGTTCATACAATGTTTAGCACTGGGTCGACAAGGGTTCATGTATTCACAGTATTCTCCTCGATAATCTGTCCCACATCTGGTGAAAAAAAAAAATTAGTTTTAGCAAAAGACAAAGTAAATAAGTTGATACTTTGTTACACTTTAAGTTGAACTATAAATTAACTGTCAGGAGAATAGGTTACTTGTATTGTGTGTGGGTGGGGTAAAAAATACTTCTTCCTTAATTTATTGACAAATGCTGAATCAGAATAAATAATTCGTAATGGATTACTTCCCTTAGAACTGTTTAAAAAAACGTAGTCTAAGGGTAAGAACTTATTTCTTTAAATAAGAATTCAAAGTCACGATTTTTTTTAGGAACGGAACACTTTTTCAAAAAAACTTGTGAATACCATTTTAGAAAAAAATCTGAATTAATTAAAATAATCATTCAATAGATTGTTGAATAGAAATTATTTTCCCCAAAGGCTCGAGAAATAATGGGCGTATTTGCATGAACGTGTCTTTTTAATTTAATTACAGTGTAACCCGGATATAAGAGAGTTGTCGGGACCGGAGAAGTCTCTTATATCCGGGTTTCTTTTATATCCGGGTTTGGTCTATTTTGTTTAGTTAAGTATGGCTCTTCTAATTTGGGACCAGAAAAAATCTCTTATATCAGGGTTTCTCTTATATCCGGGTTACACTGTAATTTATTTTTCTCATGTAGGTTATCTTCAGTTTGAAAGTTTGAATGAATGAGCCAGTTCACCGTCTTAAATTGTAATTCACTTGTCCGTAGATTTTCTACGGGTCGTACTGTATAAAATTTTAAAATATAACATTTCAGCCTAAGAATTCACTAAGTAAGGATAACATTTCTTCATCCAAGAATTCAGATTTGTAAGCTTGCAAATAAATGACATTTTTAAACAATTTATTTTAAAAAGTCACATTTTATTCACATCAATATTTCTGGTTAAGATATGAAATATTTTCGATATTCTGTAGTGTATTCCATCTTTGTTACTTTTTTTTAACAATATTCCGGACGATATATTCTTGCAGGTGTATGCTGCATCAAGCAAGAATGTTCTCGTATTTTTAGGTTATCATTTCTAACATGAAATCCACTTAAGTCCCTGTGAGATGCCGGAATGTAGGGTTTGAGTTGGAGAAAAATAAAAACGTAAAGATTAATGAAGAATGTGTTTTAAAACGACCGACGACAAATTTCCAATGAAGGCCAAATATTGGTCGAACTCGAAACATTGTTAAACAGCAAAGTTGTAACAGTTTACATAAAACGTGGTAATAGTCATAGTGACTAGTCTCTAAAAAATAAAATTATAAAAAAGTTCAAATTTTTAAAGATCCTGTTAAATTTAAAACGGTTCATTTACCGAAAATAATTTTACAAAATTGTTTTATTTCATTTAAAAAATGAAAAGAAATGCAAACGAACTGTTGAACTTCAATGAGTTACACAAGGTAAAAAAAAACTGTCAAAACATTTGAATTTAATCTTCCCCTTTAAAAAAAAAAAAATGAACGAAAAAGGATTGTGGAGTTGGGAAACAACACGATCTTTCTTTCCTTTGTGACGGGCTGTTAACTTGGGTTAAGGGTAGGTAGGTTTATTTGTGAGGAACTTAACTTAACCCACCTGCTGCAGCACTCGAAAACAAATAAACAAACAATAACTTTTTTAGCATTTTAGTTTTGTGTTTTCTGGCTTTTTCTGTTTGTAACTTTTTCCTCTTCCTATTCTCCCAACCCCCATCACTATTCCGGGATTTTACTTTGTCTTCTCAATTCCCTGCTCACTAAACGAATATTTTTATGTCCTAGTTAACTGCTCGGCTAATAGGAGAGAACTTGTAACTTTTAAATTTAACTAGTGAAAAAATATGAGTGTTCACTGTTATTTGTTAAAAAGGGAAAACTGGATGAGAAGAAAAAGACGACAGTTTTTTCTGTTAAGTAAAAATAAAAATCTTTTAAAAGATTGTAAAAAGTAAATGCAAGAAGAAAGTGAGTGGTTAAATCTGTTTATTAATTATTGTAAGGTATTCACTTGTATCGCAACAACTCTGTACAGTTTAAAACGACCCCTTGCCTACGGTTTCCCATCTTTTTAAATTGGTTTAACAGGCAATTTAAAAGAAATAGATTTGTGGGCTGGATTTTTTTTTGTGCGTGTGTGTCTCGTGGCTGACAGCCAAAGGCTGGTAGGGAAGTGGAATGATGTGAATAAAGGTAAGAAACACAGCCGACCAATCAGAGAACAAGAAGAGAGCAGGTGCAAATCGGACAACAAAAGAAAAACAAAACAAAAGAAGAAAAGAGTAAAGAAAAATACGAACAAAAGAAAGAAAATGACCTCTAGGCAGATGAAAGGGAAAAAAATAGCTAAATTATGTAGTCAAATGATGGCAGTGTTATGCGTATGTCAAAGAAGGAAGAGAATATGTCCGTGCGTGGAAAGAGTTGTTGAGTGACACTTTTTTTTGTATGTGTAGGTATTTTTTTAATGATCATGTGTGTGTGCGAGAGAGATTAAATCGGTAGCGATAAAAAGTTATTTTTCATAAATTCATACATTGATATATTAAAATTACAAAGTAAAAACGAAAATTGTTTTTACAAAGACTGCAAAAAAGTAACGCACGCACACATTCAACCAACCACCCACCCACACAGAAAAATGTGTATTTATTTATTTATTTATTTTTTACGTATTTTCACGCCTATTTTAGGATTTTTTCCCTACAAGTTTGCACGTTTGGTAGATACGATGCGTGTTTCCCTGGTGTAAATACGTGCATAGCTGGGAGACGACACTAATAAGCTGAGTTAAATTAAACAGAGACATCCAAATTTCTAGTTTATATCGTTTACTTCAGTTTTAACTTTTAATGTTAAAAACGCGCTCATGCGTGTGCGCGAGGGAGGGGTAAAATAAGAACTTTTGGCTTTAGTTTCATGAACAAAGATGATGGCTGATGAGGCCAACACTAGACAGGAATGCTCTGCTATAATGGCTGCAGGTGGTGGTGGTGGGAAATAAGGATGATTTTTTATAGCTCTGTAGTTTTCCTCTAAATAAAGAACTGTCTTCATGCTTCTAGCCTATCAGCAACTTTATCCCCCTAATGACTCCGAGATCAGAGTCTTTGGAAGAGACAACAGTCTTCAATTTTTTATGTTATCAACCAAACATAGGTCTTCTTGTGGAACCTGCTTCTGATTTTAGTGTAATGAAGTGGCTCTCTTGTACACTGAGGCAGACATAGATGACCCGTGATTTTAACTCTATAAAGGCAAATGGTCACCATGATAGTTTTGTAAACTTTTGTCACTTATTTCCCCAAACTTTTTGTATGTCTTGGTCAGTATGTTTAACGTTTTTTGTTTTGCTATCAGAAGATATGACAGATTTGAGCACATTCACTTTCCTATTTCTCTTTACATTTGGAGGAGGAAAAAGAAGTCGATCTGGGTAATGTTTAGGAAATTTCTTGTTGATCAAATAGTGGGAATTAAAGCCCAGCATTGAACTTGTAATTGCTATGTCTCCAAATTCACAAGCCAACAATTTAATTCATAAGATTGAATTCTGAAAGTTGGATAGTACAGATTTAAATGCCTAGAAAACCTGGACAAGTAATGACTGAGCAGAAGGAAAAGAAATAAGATAAGCATAGAAACAAACAGGACAATTTAACCCTGTAGATTAAATAAAGGATTCAATTTGAAATTTCCTCAAAGTTACCTGGTTCAACAAACATCTGGAGATTACCAAAGGGGAACAATGGCTGAAATGTTATGATAATAACAAAGCTGAGGACATTAGACTGAATATTAATCAGATGAATAACTCCTGATGCCAGAAATTCAGACAGAAATTCTTTTTCTATCTACAAAATTATTATAAGACAGACTAGGTTGATTAAGCTTTAACTAAATCCATGTTTTAATTTAATTTATTACCAGGTATTTTCTAAAAGTCACACAAATTTTGGAACTAGCAGTCCCCTTTGGACCCACCTTGCAATAAGATATTCTTAAATTTATCAGTCTCTGTTTTCTTTTTTTAAGTTTAATCAACAACCAACTTAAAAATGGAATAGAATCAAAATTATACAACAAAGGAAATGAAACTGAATAACAATTATAACCATTTCAACAAAATCTGTGGTGATTTTGTTGAAGTTTTGCAACATAATCATGGCAACAAACAGAATTGTGTTACAGTTCAACCAATGGTATAGTTATTACTAAATGGGGCTTAGTTTTGGAACAAGGTCACAAATATGGGGATAGTGAAGATCAAACTTGCAAATGGTGTGAGAGACATGCCTGTTAACCATTAGACCACAGTTTTATGCACTATGCAGTAATTTTATGATCTACTTGTATATTTTTATCATTTAAGTAGCAACAGGATTACTATTATCACAACATTCCTGCTATTATCTACTGTGAGTGTGACTTCATCTCTCAATGTATTAATTGGTGATTACTAGCTCTTAGAAACATGAATGGTGTATTGAGGAAAATTAATCCCAAAAGATTTCAATCAGTTGGGTACAAAATTCAGTTCATGGAATACAAATTGGAAATGATCTCAGTCAATGTTTGTTTATTGGGGGTCTGCTACAGTTAGAAAATGTTTGATGGTGCCAATCAATGTCAATGGACAACAACCAGAAACAGTATAGCAGTTGAAGCACATTGGTACTGTTATCAGTGTAGAAGGTATCAAAACGGAAGTACTAGCAAGAAGTGGCAAGACTAAGGCCTATATGGAGAGAAGAATATCAGTCACAGAACAAAAGTGATGCTTCTGCAGGTACTGACTATTTTCCTGGATACATGTGAGTCCTGGATTCTCCCAGCTTCAGAGAAGGATCCAAGCATTTGAAGTGAAATACTTCAGAAGAATCCATGGCATCTCCTGCAAGGATCTCATAATAAAAGAAAAACTTGGAAATTAGATAGCATTTTGGCTACAATAACTTGCTAGCACAGAGAACAAAGGAAATTGAGAAGGTATGGCCAAGTGACCTAATCATCTCAAAGATCATCCTTCAGGGAACAATGCAAGGGAAAAAGAGACAGGTAATGAAAAAGAGTGGATAGCTATCACTGAGTGTAACGAGAGGAGCTTTAGCAAAACTCATCCCTCTCCGCACTAACGACCAGAAATGGAGTCAGTTGCTGATGCATTCAGGTTATGGAACCAGTAACAAAATGATTTATTTTTATATTTTTAATGACAAGTATATTTTCATTAACTTTGTTTAGCATTTACAAGATCTTATCCTTTCAACCACTCCCAAATCATTTGTCGAATTTACTCTGCATTTCCCTTGTCTAAATAAACATTTCACACATCTCTTGAACTCATTTTTTCTTTGAGAATATGTTCATTCAATTTTAAAAATTGTGAGAACTTATATAAAAGAAAAATCATATTTCAAATCCAAAATATTTTAAGACCAACCAAAACTCATTTGCAAACATTCCTTAACACCTGAATACAGACATTTTCTGCTAATTGGACTGCCAATCTTACAGAACAATCTCCTTTTAGCACTATGATCGGTCAGAAGAGTAAAAATACCATACTGACAATAATAATATCTAGGCTTTTTGATGCTTATTATTGTTAAGTAAGAACAACTTAATTTCCAATGAAAACTGGAAAAAGGCTTTTAGTTCTATTCAGTAAAATTACTAGTGAAGAAGTTAATTTGAAAAATCCTTAGTTGAATCCACTCCTACCCATACAATCCTACTTCAGCTCTTTTCTAAAGAGACATTATTTTTCTTTTTTAATTGTTTATATAGTTGAAGCTAAAAAAAAGTGAAATAGTGAAATGCAATTGATCTTTAAATTGTAAACAATGTTGATGGTGTAAAGTGTTACTCTTTCCTGTCAGTATATGCACTTTTATTTTCATATCACTTGGTATCTCTCTACAGCATAAAACTGCTAGCTTGAGATGATGGACAACAAGGTGACTGACAAAGATGGTGAGAATGGCACTGTTGGAACAGTGAACAACTAAGTTTATTAAAGCCTTGTTTTTGGCCAAATAAAGTCATAGTTCTTCAATAATGACGAGTATTTCTTTCTATGCTTATTTCAGTTGAATCTGTATACATTCATTGATGATTAACCTAGAGTCTCTTTAATTGGTTTCTTTTTCTTTTTTTCCCTTTTTTGAATAGAGACACTATTTACTGGGGAATCATTTCAAACTCATCATGGATCAGAGATCCATCACATTTATGTTTGATGGGTAGCATAAAGGAAAGGTTAAAAACAAAAAGATCCAATTCTGGAGGCTGGAGTTATCATCATTTAAAGATGACATTGTGTACCAAGCAGGTAAAGACAATGCAGAAGCAGATACCTTATCATGTAGCATTGCACTTTGGCAACTCAAGCGCCTGACTTAGTTGAACTACACTGCAATCTATGTCATCCAGGAGTAACCTGAATGACACACTTTGTGAGATCAAGGAACTTACCTTTTTCGGTAGATGATGTCAAAAGTGTAACACTGAACTAAAACCTAGGTTCTATTGAGCCCTGTATAGGCCACTGGCCAAGGTAACCCAACCCTTTGAGTGGGTTAGTATGGACTTTAAAGGCCCACTGCCTTTGGGTGCAAAAAACAAATACATGCTATCATCAATGAGCATTCTTGCTTTCCTTTTGCTTATGCCTGACTTGACATATCAGCTTCGATTCTCATTGAACATTTGTTCGACTTTTCTCTCTTTTTGGCATGCCTGTGTTTATGCACTTGAGCAAGGGTTCCTCTTTCATATCAGAGGAACTCAAAAATCGTTACGAGTAGAACTACCCCTTATAATCCAAAGGGGAATGGGCAAGTGGAACAATGAAACAGAACTCTATGAAGGCTATCACTTTGACTCTTATATTAAATAATCTCCCGATCAATCAGTGGGAACAGGTACTACCCCAAGCTCTGCATTCAATCAGATCACTCCTGTGCATCACAACAAACACTACTCCACATGAGAGGATCTTCTTTGCTTTCAATAGGAAGTTTACTTCAGGGACCACCATTCCTACCTGGCTTTCAACTCCAGGCACAGTACTTATGAGGAGAAATGTATGCCATTCAAAATATGATCCTCTTATGGATGAAGTGGAACTGTTAGAATGTAACCCTCATTATGCACATATACACTTGCCAGATGGTAAGAATCTACTGCCTATTTGCCATTTGGCCCCGGCTGGTTATTTAACCATACCAGAAACTCAACTGCCCCTGATCAGCACTGGGGAAATAAACAATGAAGGGCTGCAACCAACACTTGAAGTGATCACTACACCACCTAAAGAAACAGAACCTACTGCTGAGATGCAAGACTCATCAGAGAAATTTAAATATCCTACGGCTAGAAGTGGTTGAAAAACTAAATCCACAATGGACACCCAATATCTTTACTACTAACATTTTATGTACACTTTCCTATTTCTTTAGATTCTTAACTCATGCTCCACCCTTAGAGAATGGGGTACTACAGCCCCTGGACTTCAGTGTTCAAGACAACACCTGTGAAACAAAACTAAAGTGGGTAGAACTGTTGTAAAGTGTTAATCTTTCCTTTCATTATATGTACTTTTAGTTTCGTATCACTTGGTATCTCTCTACAGCATAAAGCTGCTAGCACGAGATGATGGGCAATGAGGTGACTGGTAAACATGTCGAGAATGGCACAGTCAGGACAACAAACAAATAAGTTTGTTAAAGCTTTGTTTTCAATCTAATAAAGTTACAGTTCTTCAATAACATTGAGTCACTCTTTCTATGCTTATTTCAGTTGAATCTGTATACATTCATTGGTGATTAACCTAGAGTTTTTCTTTAATTGGTTTCTTGATCTCTTTTATTTTTTTATAAAGAAACACTAGAAATTTATGAATGCCAATAGATTTTTTAGAAATTGTGCTGTATGCTGTGTTAAAAAAATCATAAAATCAACCAAAATAAATCCATCTAACAAAGCTCTATGCTTTGTTAGATGGATTTATTTTGGCTGATTTCGTATTGATATGCAGAAAAATAAAAAATGTTTTCATACAAGAGGTGTGAAAAGATCTAATCAGGTTCTGACATTTGTATTTCACAAATTTATGGTTCTATTGTTGCTGATTTTTTTTTAATAAGCCGCCACAATAAGGTGCCGTTTTTTTTCACTCTTAACTAATTGTATTAAAAATCATGTTGTATACAAAAAAATCAAAATCACAAAAGACAAAAACAAATAAACTTGTTTTAATTCAACCTGAATTGAGCGGATAAGTGTGCAATTTGCGGAACTCCTATTTAACAGATGACACCAAGTCATTTTTATGGGCATGGGTAAGGCCAGCAAAGTTAAGTGACACTTTCTCAATATATGTTTGAATGACAAGTTGCAGTGCATTTTGGAGGTCAGCTCTTAGTTTTTGAAGCTCCTTTAAGATAAGAGTAAATAAAGGAAAAATTGGGAAGAGGTTATAACTTTAACTTATTTGTTCAACTCAAATTAGAGATTATCAAAATGATAAAAAAGAAAAAACAGTTTAAATAAACATCTATAAGAACAAGTGTTTTGTTGAGGTTGGTTATCATTAGTATTTGTTTGACAGAGAGATAGTGGGAGGTAGTGACAGGGAGAAACATATACAGAGAATACAAGGATTAACAGCCAAGAATAAAAAATGCTCAAGTGAATAAAGTTGATATCAGTTTGAGTAAATCTGCAACTTCTTATCTACATGGACTGAGGTCAATGATGCTGTAAATAATTTATACTTTTCCTCAAAACCAGCTTCCATTAAAATAAGATATCCATAAGAATGAGTATTGTATACATTAATATCATCCTTATATCTATACATCTTATATAATTACCATTTTTATACAGCACCAACATGAATTCTTGAATAGCAAGTTTACTATCATCTGCCTCCACCACCACTGCCTCCACCACCCACATTATTATCATTATGTTGATTATGACAATTATCAAAATATTTTCATAAATCTAGACAAAAAAATATTTACTTACAACCCAGACACGAGATAATCCTGTATCGTGTGAGTGCGCATTTTAGGTGAAAAGGAAAAAGTTACTAGAAAGCTAATTGATTTTGATTGACTTTCCACACTATCTTAAGCAAAAGGTTAGGAAGGAAATTTTCACCAGTACTAGAAAGAGCTAGACTTAACGAATCTACTTTCTAGAAAAACTGTTTAAGAAAAAGATTTTATAAATTTCAACTGACAGTAATGTTAACTGTTCAGTCAATGAATACTTAATGTTTACTGTATGGAAATGGTTGGTTTCACCATTGCAATTACCATCAACTTTTAAACAATCTGTCCTAACCCAAGTACATTAAATTAAATCACCTATTATAGTTTGCTGATTAAACAAAAATTAATTAAGATTTAAATAATAATAATAAAAAAAGAAGACCAATTTATTTTGGGTCAAGCATGATGATTTATCTTCTCTAGTTAATATCAAAATGTTTTGCCTGGAATTTTCATCCTTTCAGTTAATTTTTATTTCTCAAAGTTAAATTTAGAGAGAAAAAAAAAAAATCTAAATTTGCATGAAAAAATATTAAATAGTTCTATAAATATTCTTTTTAAATTATCATTCAGTAGCTTATATTTCTAAGAATGTTTGTGGTTTATGCTTTGCATAAAATGATAAAAATGCTTATTTCTCTCCAAGAAAATGTGAAAAGAGAAATAAAAAGCAGGATTAAGAAAAGTGTAAAGAAACGAGGTTTTGTTCACTCTGGACCAAAACTATTCATTTTCTAAGAAAAGCCAATACTATTTGTATTTTAAAATCTCTTCTGTCTGATTTACATAATATACACATATAAGAAATTTATAATATGTATCCAATTTCTGTGACTAAGAATTAATCACAATAAATTACAAAATTATGGCTTTGTTGACAGCTTTAACAGCAGTCCAACTAAAACAGATGATCATGTGACCTTTAGACAGTTTTTTTTATTTTTTATAAGTAGTTCAAAAGTTTCAAAATGAACCCTGTTGCAACTGAATTCATTCTAGTTCAAACATGACCTTTGATACAAATTAAAAAATCAGGGTTTGATCAAAACCAGTCACAGTATACAGGCAGGAAATGTTTTAAAAAAGATGTTAATTTTTGAGATATATATATATATATATATATATATATATATATATACATACACACACACAGAGTAGATGTGTAATTAATGTAATGACTATTAATATAGAAAGTGAAACTGGTGATCTGAGTTCAAATCCCCATAGACTCTTTTGTTCATGAATTGATCTTCCTCCAGCTATGGGTTAAATGGACAAGCTAGGCTCTCTTGCCTTGAGGTGTCAATGAATCTAAGCAAAGGAAAAACTCCAAGGAGGCTGTTTGAGAATTTTGTAGCACACACTGCATCTATCTTTTCTTTGTCATCAGCTCTTCTGAAAAGTTTAACTTCTATACACACTTTCATTACTACAATCAAAATCAGTTCTCAATTAACAAAAGTCCATCATATATAAGGCACAATGTTCAGAAATGATCTAGTTATTTAATATTTATGAAAAAATAAAAAAAACCTGCCTAGGGCAATAGCAACTTAGTCTCTTAGTCAAAGTACTCACTTTGGGATCTTATACACTTATTCCAGTATCCATTTCACTTTTCAAAGTCTATAAAGTTCTCTTTTTGGCTCTACAGAAGTTTCTTTGTATCCTACATGGTTTAGTTCATAGTCTGAAATCTTGTTAACAAAAGCAGTTTTAGCTTTGGGAAAACCCAAGGAGCACCAAATTTGGACTGACAGACATGGGTGATACAATGTTTTGCCAAATTCCTTGAATGAGATATGAAGAATTAGCAGTCAAGATATTCAAAATAGCTGGATATTTTACAGGGAGTCTATAGAATTGCCAGATTATATTTATATTCTAATTCTCACAGTGACAATCACTGATTTCCTTTTATTGCAGCCACCCCCTCACCTGATGGTTCTGATTGTTGAAAACCTTCAGGAATATGTCAATTTCAATCGATTCCTGGTGAAGGTTTTAGCGTCAATATGAAAAGTTTATCTAATTGGATCGTCCCTGGAAATGTAAATCCTTCAAATAGTAAATATCTACATTTCAAGCAAAATTTGATGTATATTTGTTGCTATGAATACAGCAGTCACACAGTACTCAAGCTCACTCAATGGTGTCTCACTGTTGATTGAGAAACCCCATTAGAGAGAGTGTCTGCTCATAGATGTGCACTAAGGTCTCCACTGATTGCCAAGTTATATCAACCTGTTCTTGAAATATTTAAGATGGCCAGATACAGACAAATCTCAAATACAAAGGATGTCCATAGAGTAAGTTAAAGATAAGCATAAATAACAGCCAGAATTAAAACATTGTGAAACACACAGCAAAAAGGGGGTATGCAATATGCAATACTTTTTATAATAACCAGAACAGCCTTAATATTGTGTATATGTGCGTGACATCACAACAAAGATGAGTGTCATCATAAAATTGGATATACACATGTGAGAATCTAATGAGTATCACTAACCTTAATGCAAATTTTCTTCCAATAATCTCTGAAAAACTGGATATGTGAACAATTTTTTTATATTACTTACTCAATGTTTTTTTAAGGAATATACAGGATTATATTTATGATGTCAGGTTATCTTTGCTGAATCTTTTGAGCAACTGGTAATCATGCACCTGCTAATAAATTTGATGTTGTAAATTTAATCTTCCAATTCATCTGACTGCCAACTATTGGCATTGGAGGAAAACTCAGTGCAGTTGTGATCACTGAAACAAAAAACTTATTCTTCAGCAGATGAGAAATATTTCTTTTGAAAAGTTAACTTAAGTGTGGGAATTAATCCCATTCATCACCATTGTGCACATTGAAGTTTTGATTCATGATAATAATGCAAACTTTGCGGTATAGCCATAGAAGTTTATTTTCCAAAGCTGGTAGTCTATGAAATTGGATATGAGAAGTTGGGATATTGGAAAATGTCATAGTGTTGCATCCCAAAGTAACTCAGTGTAGAATTCTACTACATGGGCATTTCTTTTCAGCTTTTGAAATAGTACAAAGAAAATCATGGTAACTAAAATCTGGAGCACATGATAATGATCTGGGTGCATCACATTACCTTAGAAACAAAGACTGATGCTATAATCTGGAATCTCCTATCATTACACCCCACACACACACAATTCAAAGTTTAGCAAAAAGTAAAGAAATTGACAACAAAGCAAATGAATTGGACTGCTTGTGTACTTCATACCACATGGTCAGTCAGTTAAGTCAGATAATGTGAAAACCTGGACAGAAGCAGTGCATTGAAAGAGAACAGAGTATTTGTGCAATGGTGCCATCCTCCTGTAGGACATTATCATCCAATATAGAAGTAATCTAACAAAAGAAAAAAGAGATAGTTTAGCACATCCAACACACCACCATAATTTGGCTTCCTCAGATTATCATATGTTTAAGTCCCACAAACAATATTTACCTGGGATGCAGTTCCACTGTTGTTGTAATAATGTAAGTGTCTGTGTGCACTTCTATTTTATTTTGTTGGCCTATCATGCCAGATGTGAATGTTGATGTCATGGCAGTAGAATTTAAAATGGAAATGCTGACATGATGATTATGTCTGCCAATGAATTTATCCATGTAGAAAAAAAACCTACACCCATCGACATTCATCAACATTTACAGAAGGTTTATAAGTAATCCTATTAGAATTAACAGTCCCTTAGGAAAATAATATGGATGAAGCCTATGAAAGAAAGCTTGGGAAACATTTAGAAATTGCAGAGGAATGTAATAGTTAGGATTGGCGGGCTCATTGCAAACTGATTGAAATTGGATGCAGAGGCTTCACTGGGCAGTCACTTTACAGTGGCAGCAGGAGCCTCTAGGTGGTTACAACTTAAAAGCTCAAGTGAGAGGCAGACAACAAGGAGGGGTGGGGAAATTGAGGTTAATATTTAATGTTGAGGTAGGATTATTTTCTTTTTCTCGATAAGATTGGAAAGTGGGTTTTGGGTATGACCTAAAACTACATCTGACATTGGAGGTTTGACTAGAGAACAAAATTAGGGTACTCCAAACCCTTGTCACCTACAGGTGATCTTTGTTCCATTATGAGAAGAGTTATGGATGACGGCTGGCACACAAGTTGATATCTGATCAATATTGATTGGGTCGTGATAGAGAAGGGGTAGGTTGTTATAAACATCATACACCTTTGAAATCCCTAATGATCCATGGGCAAGAACATCATGGAGGATGTGTGCCAGAGCACCTGTGAAATGTATTTCATGAAAGAACAAGAAATAAAATTAATTGATTGAATTTTATCATTCCAATGTATGTCAAGATAAACAACTTTCTTCCAAATGTGATGGAAATTAGTTCTTTTCCATATCATGAGGCTAGTATCTTCAGCTTTGGTTGTATGAAAGAAAAACATTAAACACTCAAAAATAAAATAATCTATCAAATCATTCAGTATTCAGAGTTGGAAAAAAATAAATCAATCCCTACAAATATAACACTGCCCTTATCTATTTGTATTTCTGTCTGAGATAAGGTGTACATGACATTAGAATAAAATAGCATCAACTTACATGTCCACTTATCTTTGTTCATTAACTCAAACAATTACCAATTTAATTTATTCTTATATTTATTGTGGTAATTAAAGAAGAAACTCAAAATTTATTCTAGTGTGAATCTTGGAAATTCCTTAGTATGTCCTTGCTATTTATAAATTAAATAATGAACATATTCTAATAAGAAAAAATATTATTACAATTTTGATTAATGGCTTATTCATTTACAAATTTCTGTAATTAAAAGATATTTATCCTTAATTTTCAACAGCTTCATGAAGAACATCAAATTGTTATTCTATAATCAAAAGCTGACAAGAAAGTCTGAAGTTTCTTGGAGTTACAAAACAAGAAACTATAAAATAACACTAATAGAATGAAAACAAACTGATTGTAAAAATCAAAAAGTAAAAACAGGCCGAGATTAAAGATAAACAATGTTCATAAATGAAGACAAAAAGGAAAATATGGTGATTAATCTTTTTCGCCAATATTTGGATTAGGCAATATAGCAGAAATGCCTTCTTGATAAGTTTTGACAGCACTCAAATCTTTTAAGTAAAAAAAGAGAAAAAAAAAAAAAGAAAAAAAAGTAATATAAAAGCTCCTATATTTGATGGCCTATAAAACCAATAGGCATAAATGATCCCCCCTCCATTATTTCAACAAGGAATATTAAGGAAAAAAAGTTGAATTGTAGATTGTATTTTACTGGAACTTCATGCTCCTTATTTGGCCCAATTCAAAACAAATTTCTTTTCAGACATTTATTACAAATTTATGAAATTCTTATACTTTGAAAAAAAAAGTGGATGATGCCACAAAAATCTTATGTTTCATTAGTTATATTATTTTTAAACATCAAAAAAATACTATTAATAAAAATCTAAATAATAAAATTCATTAAATTGAGATACAGTAAATATAATACAATTGTTGAAACAGAATGTTTTAGGTTTATATAAAGCCAAAATAATATGGAAAAGTTAAGTAAAATGAACTCAAAAGACTACAACTGTGGCAGTTAAATTC